>CAUJNA010003521.1:20000-130214 GCA_963377175.1 Effrenium voratum | reverse complement strand
ATCATCACTGCGGACAAACGCGAGTCAGGTTCACACGCAAACTCGATGAGGAGCTTGCGGCCAGGCGCTGGAGCAGCCGGGTCCCTCTCAGGATGTTCGCGGCGTCTTTCTTCCCTTAGGGATAACTCCCGTTCGGATTGAACATATATCTCCCGAGACCGGGTGGACATCTGTCTCCAACTATCCGCATCAATTGAATTGGGTTTTCCGGTGCCTGCGTATGGCCGCTCACGCCTATCGGCGGATTGGCCATAGTCGATCCTGTCTCCGTGCAGCTTATGACCCTTCTTCGGACCTCCGGCAGGTTCGGCTCCTTCTTCCTTTGGCTTAAACCTACCGTGGGGAGCACATCCCTTATCAAAAAGGATGGTCACACCAGTCCAAAATCCACGCGTGAAATGCCGGTGATTGGGAGCATCGTGATGACGATCGTCTCTCACCCAATTTCCAACGGCATCAAGCCCCCGCATGTGCGTGACCCTAACGGTGTCAAGCTCCTCATGCGAAGGACCACCTGGGGGAAGGTCCTCGTTCGTCGTCCCGAAGAACTTCTTCCGCACCTCAACGTGGATGCGGTACCAGGCGCTGTCCTCGTCGTGCCGCTCCCAGTAATCCGAGACGCACGCGTCACCACTCCCTTGGACAGCCTTGCTCTGAATGGCCCCATCAGACTTGGAAGAGCTACCGCCCTCCTCGTCCCGTCGGTCATCGTCATCATCATCAGAATCATCAAATCGACCTTCATCAAAGTCGAATTCATCCCTGATCTTCTTACTTGGCTTAAGATCGGCTCTTCGGTCAGCTAACGCCTCCCGAATGGTCCGAGTCCTAGCGTCATAGGATGCCAACATCGGGAACACGTAGGGCTCCTCAGGGTTCTTCCAGATACGTTTGACCTGGTGTAGACTTGGTTTCCTGAGACCCCTTTGGATGTGCTCGAGATCAGCAACGAGATAGTCGCCCTTCCATAGCCCCCCTGGTTCTAATCGATAGCCCAGAAATAGGCCTGGCTTGGAAGATGGGGCGAACTTCGGATCCTCCTCTATCTTGATGAAGTCCCGCTCTTTCTTCTCGGCGGGCAGGGCAGTAGTGACGCTTGTCTCTTCAACCTCTCCCTCATCAATGGGAACAAAGTCCGGCTCGTCGTTGCATTCGGGTTCATACTCCTCGTTCTCATAGATCTCGGCCTCGTCCTCATCGATCTGATCAAAATCACAGTCGAAATGAGTTTCTCCAGTCCATTCATGGTTTCCTCCACGGTCGTTCTCGGCCTGGAGCCAGTTTTCGTCAACAACAAATTCGGTCGATCCGTCCAGATAGTTGAGGACTGTGCTCCGCCTCCTGCCAAGGTCTCTGATCTTGACTGGACAGCTCGTCCCTATCGGGATAAAGAGCTCGGTTCGGGCTTCAACGTGGACACGAGTGAGAACCTTCTCGTCTTCATTTGCGATCCAGTGGTCTCCTCCTTCATCAATGTCCTCTGAGTCGATCTTCCCAGCATGTCTGGAGTCGTTTTGGGCGTTTTGAACCCCCCCCTTTCTATCCTGCGAATCTTGGGAGCAATGGGGTAGAAGTCGACCAGACAACCAAACGGCAGAATGACTCCACTGAAGTTCCCGTCACCGTGGCGTCGCATCCACGGTGATCCCTCACCTCGATTTTCAATATTCCTTGCCATGGAAAAGTGCCTAACGGCAAATGGCCACCATCGAGGTTCAAATCCAGCTTGACGCAGGAGTACACGTGCCCCATGGAGAACAAGCTTGACCTTGTTCTCGATCAGACCGTTGGTCTTGGGCATGCCCGGTGTAGAAAGCCGGTGCAATGCTCCAAGCGTAGTGACAGCATTCTTCAGCTCTGGGGCCTGATCGCTGTACACTAACTTCAGAGTTTGCCCCCCTGCAAACCTGCGAAATGCCTCCAGCGTATTGCTACGGGATCTGGACTGCACAGGAAGGACTTCGAGGTAGTCAGTAGCGAGGTCATAGAACACTATCGCGTCTGCTTCGCCATGAAAGCCTCGATCCTTCAATCCCCTCAACACCATCGTGTCGGCGGTGGTTAGGTCCCCGAAACTTACCACGTCATGCGCAGCAGCACCGCCTTTGCGGCGAAGCTTGACATTCTCCATTTTCGCACGCTGACAGTGCGGGCAATACGGGTTCTTCGGAAGATGCGTAAGCATATGGCGGAGCGTCTTAGCATCTGCACGCCATTCCGCTTCGGTGCGCAGCCCGGAGAGAAAGTTAATCTCAACAATGTCGCCATCGTCTCCCTCCCCAGGGCCAGGAATGGGTGGTGAACGGCTAACGCCCTCACCCCCCTGCTTGGCCTCCCCGGGAAGAGCAACGGTCTCGCATTTAACCTGAAACCACGTCTCGCCCGTCCAAGGGACATCAGATGCTATCGCATGCTGATCCCTTTCAGATAACTCCCACAGAGCATCAACGAGCACCTCATGGGTAACCCCATTTCGGTGAATGATCGTCTTCCTGTAATTGCTGAGCTGATCGACCCTAACGGGACAATCACCATCAGTGGGCAAAAACTTCGCCCTGCGCGGAATTCGGTGCTCCTTCACGACATGACCTGACCGCTCAGTTCTCCAAGTGTCCTGCGAGCGATGCTCTATCGTCATTTCAGGCCTGCAGCTCGACGTCTCACGGGCTTCGACTCCATGATATGCAACGCCAGGAGCTGGCATAGCGGGAAGCGGCTCGCCGTCATCAGGAGTAGGGGACACAAATTGGGTGTCCCCATGAGGAAGGTACGGCACATTGTTGATGACATCCAGTGTCACTGTACGGCCCGAAGGGCACGTTAGGGTAGGCTTACACCCTGCAGCCCACGCAAAGGAGTAGCCCATATCCATACAGCGCTTTCCAACTGAAATAATGGATGGTGTAGACTCAAGGACGTGTGCCTCAATCACCTCGTCCAGATTACCAACATCGGCATCAACACGACCAGCAGTACGGGTTGCCCCGTTCGCAGTATGCAACGCATGCGTATGCCCGCCTTTGGCAATCAGGGCCCTATCGGGTCCTTTCAGATCGCCAAGGCCGACCAAATCCATTGGGCATCCAGTGTCAACCAGCCATCTCACCCCGCTGTATCCAACAGGTGCAGCAACCTTCCGGGTATACTTCGGCTTTCGGACAACACGATGACCCCGTATATCTCCAGGGTTCGTGTCGATGTCCTCATCGTTGTCCAAGAGCACTTGTGCGTGAACAGCCGCAGCTCTTATCAGAGCACTTTGAACCTCCCTAGCAATTCTCTTGCGAGACGGAAACTTGATCGCGTTAGGATGGCTGTACCCAGCCTCCCTACTGCGACTAACAATTCTGCCAGCGTTCTCGTTCTCAATGGACACAACAAACACGTCAGGGAGATCAGGAATCTTGACTTTCAGAGGCTCCCTATCGGGACCACGCTGAAAATACCTGCTCCTCCAAGACAACGCCGCCTCCGGCTCATCACAGTACCAAAATACCGTCTGTATGTCGGTCCTTTTGGGAAGCCTCCTGAATAGGACTGATCGACGACTACCGGAATCCACGCCGACATCTTCGATGACTGTCCCATAAGTATCAGTGGTCCTTCTCCAAACAACCAGGTCCCACCTGGGACCTCCGCCGGTAGTACCGGAGAAGAACACCGCACCTCGCTCGCTTTTCTCCCAACTGCTAACGCAAGGAGGGAGGCAACCCGGTGCAGACCCACCGGTAGCTGGGGCAGCAGCCCACACAGCGGGACACGCCACAACAGTACGGTTGGCCTCAGGGTAACGGCCCGCCCCGCCTAAAAATCCGTCAATCCTTGAGCGGGGCTGTCGAGACGCCTCGCCTCCCTATCGGGAGGACTGGCGTGGGCGTAGGGGTATCCCCCTCTTCATCCTCAACAGCCGGACCAGCAGTAGAACGAGGCGTGATGGGCTTCGTACCTGGTGGTGGCTTCTGATGGAGGTACTTGCACGGCTGAGCTGTACACTTACCATACATCCAGTCGTAGCAGTATCCAAAGTACATTGGCTTATCCCTAACGGGCCTATCGCCAGTCCTCGGGGTAGAGGGTGCAGCTGGGTTCCTCGGGCTCTTGTCGTGCTCAAACTTGCAGTCCCGGCCATACTGGCACTTCCCAGTCTTCGTATACTCCCAGCATGCCCGATCAGCAGGCCCAGCAGGGGACTGTCTTCTCGGCGACTTGGGAGATGGTGTGCGCTTATCCCTCTGACTGCCTCTTCCAGGAGAAGCTCTGTCTCTCTGACTGCTCCTTCCGGGCGAAGATGACCTCGGCCTCCCGTCAGGTTTCCCATCCCTTCCGGACCTAACGGACCTTGAAGGGCTGGGATCGCTCTTCCTGGCAAGTGGGTCGTATCTTCGCACCACACCAGGGGCACCAGGATGCCGATCCCTCTCCCGAGATTGGGAGCCTGATCGTGACCTCTGTTCATGAAAGGTCTGGTACATCTGAAGCGTGTTCTGGCGCTTCTGCCACCGTTCGACACAGTCCTGACAAGCCTTATAAAGCCACGCGAACGACCTAACGGTCACATCGCGATCCCACCTCTCAATGTCAGGCCGCATACAGCCCAGATGACGAACATTCTCGATGAACACAGCCAATAGTACCCCATCATCGATCTTCTTCCTAATCCCAGAAATGAGATTGTCCCAGGTGCTCAGATAACTCCGGAGCCTTGCCTCATCGTCGGAGTGACCTGTCTGCCGGCACTTGAGACTGGTCAACTCAGCAATCTTGAAGGTCTGGTCGTCCTCGACTCCAGTCTGCAGGTGGTTCAGCAGAAGCTTCAAGATCTGTCTCCCCTTGATACCCTGGGGGGGATTCAGATTCTGAGCGGCTTCGGTCAGGCGATTCATCTTGTCCCTAACAGCCCTGGTCTTGATACACTCCCTGATAGCACTCGTGAAGTTTGAGTCCAAAATCGGGTACTTGCAGGGCCCGCCAAGAGCATCATAGTCAAGCCTCTCAGTCTCTGAAATCCACGCTAACGCGTAGTCAGAGTCAAAGCTGAAAGCATTCCTGACCCTCTCCTTGATCTCGGAAAGCCACTCCCGCAGCTTATCAGCTGTTGGCTCAGCAGGCAGCACGATCGTGTTGCACTTATGATGGAACCGATCCTTATCGACAACGGTGGAAATCAGAGCCCCTATCGGGGTACATGAGGTAATCCTGCAACTTTCACACAGTCTAGCAGGCATAGGGCAGCAAACTTCACACGCCCTCATTCCACAACCAACGCAAGGAACAAGAGGGAAACCAGGCTCAGGGATCCTGCTACACTTAGTGCACCTGTCCCGTCCATCGTCTCCCCTCAAGGCTTCAGGTAGAAGACCACCATCTCCCTGCCTACCGGCCCCATTTACGCTGTAGCCAAGGCTAAGACCTGGCCCAAGGTTACCACCGCTCACAACACTAGAGGGATAACCTGCAGCATTGCTAGACTGACTAACGCCAGCACCAACCCCTAGGTGACTAACGCCACCTCCGTAGGCAGGACCATAGAAGCTGGAGCCACACTGATTGTTCCCAGCTCCATGAGTATCAGCAGCACTGCCATGGAACCCGGGTGCCCCACCGGGGTAACCCCCGGTAGGTGCCCCTCCACTCGGGCCGCCAGGAGGTCCAGCGGGACCTTGGCCTCCGCCAGGATGTCCAGGAGCTGGTGGAGGAAGTGGAGCATGTCCATAACCACCGCTTCCGCTCCCACCTTGACCAGGTGGTCCGCCTTGCCCACCACCTCCCCCGGGAGGAGGAGGAGGGGGCGGTCCAGCTTGAGCGCGTTCATGCCGAATGTTACAGCGTGCACATCGCTCGAGGCCATCACTTCCAAAGTAACTGTGATTCTCACAGACGTGAGTCCCACAATCCGTGCAGAAATACATGGAGACCTCTTGAGCATTCTTGCGACATGCCCAGCACTTCATTTTCAAAAACTGACAATTGCTACAGTCGCCATCGTCACCCCGGCAAAGCCTGCAAAACTCACGAGTGCACGTAACACACGAAAATTCAGCGTCCGGGTGCCTACGGTCGTTGGGGTCATCGAGGGCACAAATCTTTGGCGCACCTGGGCCACCGGCACCGGGAGCGCCTCTCGTGGCCGGTGCCGAGGCCTGTCCACGTTCAGATGGAGCTCCAGGGGTTCTCTGGCTATCGCCGGGACTCTGGATATCGGCACTAGCCCTACTCCCAGGAGTCCTCCAGTCATCACCGGGACTCTGGATGTCAGCATGAGCCCTATTGCCCCTACCACCTCCTGGATGATGGCCTGGGTTTGGAGAGACGTTCCCGCTATCGCGGATCGGCCTATCCAGACTCGGAGAGATGCTCCCGCTATCGCGGACCGGCCTCTCCCCCCTTGACTGCCGACTCCGGACCTCAGATCTCCTATCGGGGATAGCATCAGGCCTATTCCTACTCACATTCCTATTAGGAGAAACAGAAATGTCCCCCCTTACGCGCGCACGGGGGCCATCCCTCGCACGCCCTGGCGGTGAGTGCGACCTGTCAGGCAACCCCCGAACCCTCCTACTTCTGCTGTCGGACCTCTCCCTAACGGGATAAATGGGGTGCCTATCCGCGCGAGAAGGATCGACCCTATCGGGCACATTCGGCAAAACATGATCACTCAAACCAACACCCCCGCCTGATCTCACCGGAAGGCCAGTACCCCGGCCGTCACTTTCTCCGGGTGTGGGCGTCGGAGACCTGATCCTATGTCCTTGCCCCGCAAATGCGTTGTAACCAACATTCCGTCCCTCTCTGGGTTGTTGAGGAGCCTCATTAATCTGCTGGACACCCTGAATGATGCCAGCAGCCTCGTCAAATTGACCCTCCATTTCAAAGAGCTGAGACATGATCCTGTTGTTCGCTGCGCTAAGAGTACGCACGTTACCGTCGATAGCGCTTACTCTCCGCATAACGCCTTCAAGCGTACTCCGGAGCGAGCCAAGTTCTCGCCTAACGGCAGGCTGCATCTGGTCACTGCTTGCAGGAAGATTACGGATCTGTCCTTGAATACCATCAACGACCCGATTCACAATTGCCGATCTCGCTTCATACTGTTCAACATGTGATTTCACGGTCTCAAACCTTGAAATGATGTCGTCATGATCTCGACGTTGACGTTGAATTCCTCTAACCAGATCCTGCATCTTCCGATTGATCTCGTCAACAGCCTCATGCCAGTCCTGTGGGGAATCACGTTCTGATGGTCTATCGACCTCCTGAGACCCCCTTCCACTCTGCAGCCTCGACACTCGATTAACAAGACGAGTGTGTTCTTCATTTATCCCTTCGATAGATTCAGAGGCCCACTTGGCAAATGTCTCGTGTTCATGGAGAACTTCCCCGATCTTCAGGTTTAACTCCCTGAAATTCGCGTTCACCACACTGCTACTGGCCCTATCGGACAGTTGCGCAACAGGATTCAAATTCAATTCACCTGCTGGTGTCCGAATCCCGACGGTTTTCTCTACCGAGAACATCCGTTTTTCGAGCTTTTCCAAGTCCTTAAGGGTCTCATCCTCGGAAGCAGCATGGCTCCTACGGGTAGCCTCACTATTCTCCTGAATCATCTGGCGAAGCCGATCAGTCGATGCCTCATTGTCCTTGACAGATTCATGAACCTCGTGGGACAGTAGGTTGATCCTCTGCTCCACGACCTCGGCTTGCTCATCGATGGCTTGCCTCACAATGGCCTTGCTGTCGGGAATAACTTCCCTTGCAAATCGTTGACCTATCATTTGCATCCTCCCGGCATCAGACTGAGTCGCAATCTCAGCTGCCAGGCGATCGACCTTGTCCTTCGTCTGTCGGCTCTCGTCACTCCATTCCCTTCGCATGGAACTCACCTGACCGTTCAGTACCCTGATTTGGTCAGCAAAGATGTGGAACGCCTTCGCGACTGAGCCAGAAACCTCACCTCTCTCGAGCATCTCCTGGATGTGCAAATCAAAGACCTCCTTTGCCCTAGCATCACCTGATTCACCGGAGGAATGAGACCTAAGTGCTGGAGGAGTCGATATCTCGATCCTCTCAGGAGCCCCACTAGCTCTAGTATACCTTCTGGGGTCATCCACAGGACCATCATCAATCCTGGATGGCCTACTCGGGGTGGATCCCCTTCTCCGGCCATCGCCAGATCGGGGATCAATGTTGGATGCACGTGACTCGGGGGTGGAGTGAATGTGAACATCAGCAGGATCAGGCATCTCCTCATCCTGCGGAGTTGACTCCATTGGTGAGGGGCTAGCCCTCCTCGCCTTCGACCTATCGGTCTCAATGGCCAGGGGTGACGGTCTCTTCGCAGAAGCACTTCGTTCCCTGGCGGTCGAGCCCCACTGAGGTGTGAACTCGTTGCTAGACCTAAGTGTTTCAAGGTCACTAGTATCTCGCCCTAACGGGCTAGCGATCGACGGATGATCCTCGATTCCGAGTGCATCGGCAAGCCGGCCATCTCTTGCACCTCTCCCAACGACATCGGCAACCCGCTCAGTGATCCTCGGCGAACCAGTAACCCGGTTCGAGTTCACGTCTCTCTGATCCAACGGACCTCCAAAAGTGATGTTGGGAAAAGGGGGAACATTCGGGGTATCACCAATCGCCGGGGGACCTACCGGTCCCCCATGGTCATGGATAGCCTCCAATCCCCGAAGAACTTCCCGACTGTCCCTGGTTCTCTCTCTCTTGCTTCGGGCGTCCCTGTCAACACGAAGGTCCCTGACGGCTCCACGAGAGAGGCTCCTGGGCCTCGCAGCATCACGGATCCTAGCACTTCGTCGTGATTGGTGCTCCTCCTCATCACGGCGATCCGCAAATGCGGCATACTCGTCATCATCACCGACCTCAAACTTGGCAGCGGCAGGGCTAGTCCTCGCAGCCGCACGGTTGCCTGCACTTCGGCGCGAATGGCTCTCCTCTTCATCCGCAAAATCGTAATCTCCGTCATCATAAAACTCAGATTTGGCAGTAATAGGGTTGGGCCTACCGGCATCAGATCCCTGCTTTGAGCTACTGCCCCAACCTGCGGTTGATTTCAACAGATCATCGTATCCGAAGTCCCGTGAATTTCCGCTCCTCGTGCTCATCAAACTGACCTGGATTTTGAGAACCAGTGGATCGGCCCGGGATACCTCCCGGAACCAGAACCATAGTCCCTGGTCCCTGCGGCCTACTCTCAAACTCATCCGAGACCTGCGACTCACCTGGAACAAGAGATCTCGGAGGTCGAATCGGCATGGCCTCCGGGTCATCCGAATGAGGGCGGGCCATGTCCATCGCCATGCTGATGAAGTCAAAATGTCCACGCCTGTGACCTGATTCAGAGCCACTCCTACCGGAGTAAACCCTTCGTGTCTGCTCGTCATCAGTGGCCTGGCGGAAAATACGATCGTCTCCATCGTCGGCGTACCTGCCACGGCCCCTGGGTGTATCCCTACCGGGATCTTCACCCCTGCGGTCCTGACCTGTCGAACCTGCTTCGAAATCCTCGTAGTCATAGTCCGGTAGGTCCTCACCTGAGCGGAGGCCACCTAGGATGGCCTCCTCATCCACGACGCTCCTTCGAGATCGTGGGGTCGACATAGAGCTTGTAGTTGATGGTCTCAAGCGCGTAGGAAAGTCCTACGGCTGATAACCTGTGATTCGGGCACGAGCCTGTGCCCAGGCAATGGGTAAGTTGGGGTAAACAAGCCACAAAAGAAAGGTTCCCCAAAAGCAAACCAATCCCCGGTCCCAAAGATCAGGGTTTCCCACACACCAGAGAACAACAACCAAAGGAAAACAAACCAAACAAGAAAAGGTTTAACCCGCAACCTTGGTCGACAACAGGCCGCACGACTGGTCCCTACCAACCTGGCGGCGGCCCGAGGTCTCTTTCTCCCCCGAGATGCCGTCGGTCGACGCAGGGGTTCGGCGACGCCCATTCGAGGCGCGACGGAACCCAAAATCTTGAGCCAAACATCACAGGTCAGTCACTACCGCGACATCCCTGTTGATGAAATGAATCATGGCTAATCACATATATATATATATATATATATATTCCAGGGGGGCCCCCCCGGGCGTCGCGGATTTTTTGGCTCCCGGATTTCCGCTCCGGGCCTCGGGCGCCAAGCGGCCCCCGCGAGGCCCGCGGACAGCTTCTCGTCCACGAAGCCGAAGTCCGCGGCGGCCCAGACGTCCAGGAAGCCCAGGGGCCTGAGTTTTCTCAGACGGAAAACAAGGGCGGAGGCCAACATATGTATATACATATATGTATATATGATATGTATATATATATATGATATGTATATATGTATATGTATATGTATGATATAAATACATATATAAATACATACACGTATATATATATATGTATATAAATTGCGTATTAATTTATAGCCAAAAAGAGGCGGACGCCGAGAGAAAAAGACAAAACACGAGGGGTCGGCGTCGGCGTGGAGGGGTGCTGAGCTCGGGGTTTGGTTTTTCGGAGTTCCGGAAATGGAGCTCGGTTTTCTTCTTTTCTTCTTAAGGCGCAAAGGGCACCTCGATGGGGAGACCTCCCAAATCATTTCAACTCAGGGGTCCCCTAAGCCTCGCCGATCCGAGCGAATTTCCGATTCCTTCAAAGGCACCCGGTTTCGTCTGGGCTCCCCGGCTCGATCTCCTTGGCCTCCTCCTCAGCTGAGGCCCGCGCCAGGCGCGCCAGGCGCAAAGCCAGGCCTGCGACCGTTGAGCGCAAGGTCCGATGGTTGGGCCATGGGGTTGATCGAAAGGTCCGTCAACATGGGACCATTGGGGAAACAGACACAAAAGATACGACTTTCACCACTCAGTGGGGGAAGTTGGCCATGGTGATTTGGGGGTCGGGAAGATTGATCAACCCCGACATCATGACTTCGCTTCAGAGACATCTGGTTCCTGCCGGACCCTGCCCTTGCCGTCCAAATGATGGAGACTTCGATCAACCGCATGGTCCAAGCAGACGCAGTGGGACTGGTGGACGTGGATTCTCGGAAAAGCAACGGGCCCACATGGCTTCGTCTTGGTTGCTCTCTTAGACTTGACCGAATTTACCTTTTCAACTTTTCGAAATTGACAGCCGCTCCCTCACAAGTGTCGGCGCGGATTACGATAATCAAAAATGGAGCCCCCCCCAACGTCCGGTCTTAGTGAGACACACTCGAGTTTGACTAGATTGTCCTTTTTTCCGATTCATCCGGAGTTGACAGCCCAACCCCAGCCGAACAATTCCCAGTTGCCCCAAAATGGATTCAGAGAGGCCTGGAACCCACTCAGGGACACCCCCCTTGCAAAATCGACTACCCCCAAAAGAGGGCTGTCTTCGAAAAGGAGACTCCTCTACCAAAGCTTTGGTTTTCAGGCTCGGACAGCTAAATTCTCCCGGGCTCCTGCCTCCTCGCTCGGGGCTCACAGGGCCGTTGGGCTCCTCGGAGCCTGTGGCTAAAAAAAACGGAATTCCCAAATGGGTTGCCCTGGCTCAAAAAACCGGTACCAAAATGGGTTGCCCCATCGGTAAGTGTTGAAACATGGGTTCCAACACCTGTGGTTTGCCCCTCCGATCGTTTTATTTCGAGCCACAGCCGACTCAGACTGGGCCAAAAAAAGATTCGCAGATGCATGATCCTTTACACGCGGCCAGACAGTTCTTGCCAAATTGACGTGTCACCCAGCCCCAGGTTTTTTTTGGTTGTGCAACATGTGGTTTTTGCCGCACCTTTCTACATATGCAAAGAACCAAACCCAACCAAAAACGCAGCGAGATGTCATTTGGACCTCCCTGGATGCCTTTTGAGTGGGCGTACCTCACTGAGGAATCCAAACTGACCGCATAAATGCCGGGTACATTGCCAAACAGCGGCCGTAAACCTGAAGGCCACACAAGGCTCAAGGGCTTCACTGACCCAACCGACTGCACGAGGAAACAGCGCACCTCATACCCACAAAGGGCCAACATGGACAAACCATCGCAACACAAATATCAAATTCGAATCTCCAACCCAGAGCTCCACGGGCCATGGGGAAATCATGAAATCAGGCACTTCCGTCAAACTCCGATTGCGTCGAGGTGTTGCGGTTGATGACCGACACAAGTGGATGCCATCCTCGAAAACCTTGGTCTTGAAGGTGTCAGCTGCTTCATCGGAACTCTGGAAGCGGGTTTCACACGCGGTGTTATCCGTCACGCCCGGTCTTGCCCCGGGAATCTGTCGACGGACTTCTCTTTAAATCCTCGAGAAGCACGAGGCGCGCCAGAGAGCAAGCTGTCTGTCATCTTGATCATGGCGGTCTTCATGTCTGAAAGGCAGCAAACACCGAAAGTGATTGTGACTATGAGATGCGGCATGGGCCCAACATGGCACTGTATGTTTCCCCAAAGATGAGTCCCAAACGGGGCCAAAGCCCCCAGACACAAGGCCATGCCCAATTGACAATGATGTAAACTCATGATCCGTCTAACACATGCATTACATTCGCACATGCATGCTGCACCCATGTCAACCGGACATACCCAAACCGTTGACTTCAGAAAGACCCAAGACTGTCGTTGAGGCTTCTCTTTCGCTTCAACAAGCCACCTGTGAATCCAAGGCCATCCCGCGTGCCGCTTTTTTCTTTTTTCTTCTTCGTGTCTTCGGGGTCCCGGAAGGTCCACAAGGGCAACGTCCTAAGATCCCCTGCGAACTTGTGTTGACGGGTGGGTGAAATGGAAAAACCCAACGCACATTCCACCCCAACGACCTGAGGAACACCTGAGGAACCGGATGGCGGGGAACCAAGAAAGCAGCAACGGCGTGCCACGGCCTCCCTCCAGCATCCGGTTCTCGTCGAAATCCTTCCTGGGGGCGGCACCAAAGAGAAACGCAACGGGAATCAACAAAATGCCAAGGGCCGTCCACCTTGGTTCGGAGCCGAATTACCATGGAGCTGTTGGGTTTTTCCGCAGGTTTTTCATCGGGCAACTCATCCCTAGCATTACCGGCAGCAATTGCTCGTTTGGCGCCGATCCGTCACAGCAAGCCCTTCTAAGCTACCCTTTCAAAACATAAAACTCATTCGGTTCCCTTTGACCTAACCTCAAGGAGTGGCCATGGAATCCCCTTTCACTTCCCTTCAAGTACAGCAAGGAGGGCTTGCGGTGGATTCCATATATATATATATATATATTGCAAGCAAACTCCAACTCGTTGGCTTCCGTTGGATTCTTTCTTGGTTCCACGAAAAAAATGGACGGGGACGTAAGAAAACGCCCAAACCCGCGGTTTTCCTTTGGTACTTCGTCGACCTTGTTCCATATTTTGCCCCTGGCTTCCAACTTCTTCCTTTACTTTCAATACATAGTTGGCATCTCCTAATCCACTGGATTTTTTTGGGCTAAGAAACCACGAAACAGGGTTGGGCCAACCACCTGGCCAGCTGGCCATCTGCCCCTGCCATAAATTTGGTTCCTTTGGGACTCAGTTCCACCAACTCCAAAAAAGGGCGTGGTTCCTTTCTTCGGAGTTGGCACCCTTCCTGGTTTTGCATTTAAAGGAGAAACCCACAGGAAAACCGTTGCGCCATCTTTATTCTATCTTTACTTTCTTTACTTTTTGTTTTTGTTTTTGTTTTTTCGTTTTGTTTTTTTTTGGGGGGGAAGAGAGGTCCGATTCCTAAAACAAAAGGGTGACCACGCCCGAGTCCGAGGCGCATGGCGGCGGCGGCCGCGGCTTGGCCCCCGAGGGAGGCCATGGATCCGTGGAACTGCACCAGGTGGTGCAGCGTCCTCGGGGGCGACCCGGTGTTGCTTTTGGGTGGTTTGTTTCTTTCATTTTGGGGTTGGGTTGTTTTTGTTGGTTTGTGTGTTTCCTCCTCTCTTTTTTTTTTTTGGGGGGGGGGAAGGGGGTTGGATTGTTTGTTTCTTCTTTTCTTTTTTGTTGGGGGGGGGGGGGTTGGATTCTTTGGGGGGGACGGGGGTTGGGTTGGGCTTGGGGGGAGTGGGGTGGGTTTTGAGGGGTTGGGCTTCGGGAGATGTTGAAAGGGGAACCAGTTGGAAACCTGGGGAAAAGCAGCTCGAAAAAGATAGGGAGATATGAAATCTGTCTGGGTCACTTCTTGAGTGAATAACACCAAGTGAGCTGCTTGGAGAATATACTTCACTTCTTGAGTGCATGGGCAAACAAGTCTGAGCCACGATGACCGAAGGGCGGCTTGTTGCACTTGTTGACAGCGACTGTCCAAAAAGCCCCTTGTCCAAGGGCCGCTTCTTCGCATATGGCAAGCCGCTTGCGAACAGCACCAGGAAAAAACACATGTCGACCAGTTGGGCCACGACTGAACGGAAACCAAGAAGGGAACAGCAAAACTGGGTTGGTCTTTACTGCAACAAGAGGTACTCTTGCTAGTTGGCTTGAAACGATTGTTTCCCAACAAGTCAAACGCTAGTTCTATCAAAAGACCAACTAGGTCCTCCAGTAGAGAGGTTAGAATAAGGGTACCTTTGTTTCTGTAGTCTATTTTAGTAGGGGAACCCTCCCAACCGAAAAAGGGTAGCAGGGCATTGCTGGGGGACCAAGCCAACCCAGACAGGACACCCTGTTTGGCCGGTGGATTTCAAGGGTTCAACCAACTGCAGGCCTTTTCCCTGATAAGGGAGCTGACCTGCGCTTCCCCAGTTGCCACCGCAGTATAAAAGCCTGTTGGTTGCTGCAAAGGCCCAAGGGAACACCTTTAACTTGAGGCTCGGAGCAAGCCTGCCACTTTCTCAGGTACATCCATTCAAAAGTTATGAATTGAGTGTGGGTGTGTCTTCTTTTGAGGGTATCCTCTTTGGGGAGACCAAAAGGAACACCAACCAATTGCTGGGTCCCCGAATAAATAAATAAATACCCATCTGGCGCTTGCATTGTTATCTGCCACTTTTAGAATTTACACGGGGACGTCGCCAAGCATCTGCAGCAGGAGCGGCTTGGAATCTGCATCCTGGCGACAGAAATGGGTTTGTGGAGATCTAGTCGGGGTCCGCGCTTGGATTCCCTTGCAAAAATGCACGGGAAACCCCTGTAAATTCCCCTGTGGTTTGTGTTCGGACTTGCACTATTTACGGCATTCGTAGAGAACCCAAGCGGGAAATGGATAGAATCTACTGGGAACATGGGCACCCTTTCGAGGAAACTCCTTGACCCCGTGTTTGGGGATGGGGTGTGTTTCCAACCGACATCAACCAAGGGCTCCCTTTGCAGCCGAGAGGTCATGTTGAAAACAAGTCTTCGTGTCTCCAAGCCCAACAAACTGCAAGCAGTCTTCCCAGGTTGCTTCCTCCACAAGGACCATCCCTGCGTGGACACAGCTGACCCTCTGCTTTGGAATGGCCTCTGCTCCAGGTTCAAGGTGCAAGCCTAAGGATTTCAATCATTGCCGCCATCTCAGGCCTCCCACCAATTAACCTGGAACCTGACGCGGGGTCCTGGTTTCGTGAGGTTTCGGCTGTGAAAAGTTGGCGGGAGGGTAACCCAGTTAGCCTGGCCATGACGATTTGGCTCGCTCTTTTGAGTTGAAAAGAACTCCGAGCTTTAGCCATGCCTTGCGACAAAAGGAACGTTTAGTGCAACGCGTCACACACTTCTCTAATATAAGCTCCAAACATCTAAAGGTCGAATGGCATGGATGGTAATCGCGGAACCTAACCCAAACAATGACGAAACAAACTGGACGTGCCTGGACAGGTTCGGTTGGTTCCACAACTTGCGAGACAGCCGGGGCCTTCAGGGCTACGACTTTGAGCTCTCCAGGCATATTGCAACCATCGTTTTTGGTTGGCGTGTGTTGGCGTCGGATGAAGAAATCGGACGACCCCCCACTTCGGGCTTATTGGGTTTGGAATCCAAATCCCAAACGCGCGGGTTCGAGAGAGTCTTAGCTTGTTTGCCTTTACATCCGCAGAGCTTGCTTTTGTGTGGGTAAAGCAAGCCCTTCAGCACCGAACTATAAGGGGTTAAACAAGTACGCAAACGCACACACACACAAAGACACTTGCAATCAAGATTTGATCTGTTGTTAAAGTACCTCCTCCCCCCACACAAAACCAATTCTAACTATTTGGGCCTCGGCTGTCCCTGCCGGTTGTTTAGTGGCATCCTGTTGCCCCTATTCCTTGCGAAGTGCTTGTGTGCTTCTGTCGATGTTGCCCTTTTCATGCGTCTCCCTGTTTGTCTCACCCCCCCCCCCCTTTCACTGCTTTCTGGGCAAACCGCAAAGGAAGGCAAACCGATAGAGTGCCCCATTTGGCTGTGAGTGAAAAATAGGAACCCCAAATGAAACCCCGGTAAAACTCTAGCGGTCCATTATTTGAGGGAATGCATTATTTTTGAAGTTTCAAAGGTGAACCAACAGGAAACCAACTTTTCTCTTTTTATATTCACATAAACTGTTTTTCTTTCTTCTTCTTTTTTTTTTTTTGGGGGGGGGCGGTCCCCCTCAAAAAAGTCGAGCCACCCATAGCGAGACCAACCCCATCCCCCGTTTCCCCCGCCTTCATGGCCCCCAGGCGCGCCCGCACCAGGCGCTTGGCCTCGCAGGCCAGCGACAGGCAGAGGCCTGCGGGGAGTGCCACCCGATGCCCCCGCCGTGCGAGGCACGGCGTTTTGGACGGCCCTCCCCCTTCAGTTCCGATCGAGTGGTGAGTGTTCTGGGGGATGGGGTGGGGGAAGGGGGTGGGGGTGAGATATTCTTGGCCAATCTTGTTTTTGGGGATGGGGTGGGGGGGGGGGGAGGGGGATGCAGAAATCTGATGGTCTGAGTCTGTTCCATATTTGGCCTACCCTAAACTAGAAACTCACTTCCTGGATTGGCCAGAAAACGTACCTAAACTTTTTCTTCACCATTAAAATGGTCCAAACCCGAAAAGTATGTCCATGAACTCAGGGATTGAGTAGCAACTGCATCATTTCCACACCTCAGATTTCAGCGGTCCGCCAAACGAGTCTAAGGAGCAGCCGGCTTGCATCCCAACAGTGTGCCCTAACCTTGGTTGCTGAAACGACCCCGGTGCAAGAAGTGAATAACTTTTTCTGGGTCCAATGGAAAATCCACAGTTTCCCACAAAGTGACAGTCCAACGCTCCAACCAAATAGCCACAAAGCTTTGGGTTGTGGCAGCTTGGTGAATCCGCGTTTTGGGGCAAGCTCGTCGACATGACCTCGGATCAGAATGCCGTGAACATGAGCCACTGACGGAAAATCACCCCAAGTCAGCATTGTTTAGTAGGTGTGTCTTTTTTGAGGAACCCCTTTTTTGGGTGGCTTTAAAGGACAACCACAAGGAAAACACCATTTTGGGGGTCCCCCCAAAAAAGACACACACATTGATATTCCTTCGATTTGAGTAGGAACACCAGAGTTTTGGGGGTCCCCGCCTAAAACAAAGCCTACATTTTACCAACGATTTGAGTGAGCCTTGAGTCCAAGCCAACCTGCAGCCACGATTTTTGCGCGCCTGCCATCAACTCCTCTCCGCCAGCGGGCATTGGCTGGCCCATCCACCTAACGGCATGGGCCAAAAGCAGTGGGTTCCTCTGGATTTGCGTCAGGGGGAAAGCGTAGATTTCCTTTGCTTTCCTTCAAAACAACCCCCAACAACGCACACATTGCCCTTTCCAGGCGTCTTGAAACTCGAACTCTGAGGTTGCGGAGGCAACACCGTTTCCGTGTCTTGGCGGACGGCTGGGAGTCGGGCCACTGTGCAAAATGGGCCATTCCACCATCTTTCTAATGGACGCTGGAAGCAACACCATGAAAGTGAATTCCAACCGACCAACCCCACTCCCCCTTTTCCTCGCAATCCTTGCAAGGGGTGCTTGGCCTTACTCCTGAAAAAAGAGGCTCCCACCGGGTCCACGGCAAATTGAGAGAACCTCCGTGTTTTGGAACCTCTCCCTTCCAACCGACAGTGTATGTAAGCTAACCAAACGGCACCACGCAAGCAAGCGATAACTCTTTTATCCAAGCAATGTGTTGGTGCCAGGGACTCATCTTCCCCTGTCAGATGTCTACGGCTGGGTGGGCCCCATGGGCCACCCACCACAAACTCTCAAAAACTGAAGAACGGGTGTGCAGACTGATAGCGCCCGCCCCTGAGCCGGGGCCCGGGGCACCCAGGCCACAGGGGGGTCTGCCACCTCGATGTCCTTTGAGTGCATCGCCTGCCCTTCCACCATGGTCTGCAAGACCTCCATCACCAGGATGTGTTTGTTGGCGGCCATGAGAATTTGCGGGATGTTCGGGTGGACCACGAAGCCCAGCCACGTGTTGACCTCCGCCAAATGTGTCTTCTTCCAGCTAAGCGGGGTGCCCAAGGCCAGGAGTGTTGCCAACAGCGCCACCGCCAAGTTTACTGCCCCCTCGCTGCGAAGCAGCCACAGGAAGTCATCCACAAAGACGAAGTTCCAATCCACTTGAGGGAAAAGTGCGTAGAGGACCCTGAGTAGAAGGGCTGCCAGGCGTCCCCAGTAGGATTGGGCACTGGCCATGCCGTATGTGCCTACCTTGTTCACCCACCATTCTTCCCCCAGTGAAGCTGAGCAGCACCCACCTGGTGCCCGGCTCCGGCCATAGCCAGCCCTCGGGTGGAGATTTGGCGACCTCCTTCTCGGGGCCGGGGGCACCCTGAGAGGGAGGTCCCTCCTCAGCTGCCGCATGTAGCCAATGAAGAGCTTGTACCCCATCCAGCACCGTCGGAGCCGTCGTCCTTTCCACCGTCTGGTTCCTGATGGTGTCATTGGCCCCGCCCACCGAGCCATCGTAGATGGTGCGGATCTTGTCCCCTTCGTCGATGCCCACGGGACAAAGATCCTCCATATTGCAGCCACAGCGCGCTGCTGCCTCTACCTTGGTGAGAGGGCCATCTACCATGCCCATGGGGAGCTCCTCCAGGAATGTGCTACGGATGAGCTCACTGAAGTGATCCGCTGAGGGGTAGTTACCCCGGCCCGTGGGATGAGGGAGTTCCTGGAACTCCCCTTTTAGCTCCTTCTTGAGTGGCCAGATGCCCGGCGAGGCTAGGGGTGGGTCCGTGACCCCCAGTGGGACCCCTTGTTCCAGATCCCGAGGAAACTGTGAATGTTCAGCGCCAGGCTGTGCAAGATGTCCAGGAAGAAGGGTTGGCCTTCCGCTGGTCGGCCTGCCCCTGGCGCCAGGATCTCCCTGATATCTTCCAGCAGATCCTCCGGGAAGGGGTGTGACCCGTCCCCCAACGAGAGCGACTCCTGGAGTTTGCCCCCCATGGCGACGTGAGGACACAGATCTTGGCCCCCATCGCTGCTGCTTTGGACAGTGGCCTAGTCCACGGGGCCAGCCGTCCAAGTGAGGGCTTCCCACCCCCGTCCCTGAGGGGGCGCTGTTTGAAGGCCATCTGGAGGTACATAACCTTGTCGGAGAGATTTGGGTCGTGCGTGATCGGCAGGGTGGTGGGCCGATCCGAGATCTCCATGCAATGGCGCGCCCATGGCTGAAGGGGAAGAGTTTCACCCCGAAGTTCGACCGTCCTGCCAGCCGGCTGTGTTGGTGTCCGGACCTCAGGATTGTCTGAGGCCGAGACCGGAAGTGAGCCCAAGGGTTAGTCCCGCCAACGCTTGTTGGCCGGCCTTCAGCCTCAGGGACTGGCGCTTGTTGTCCCCCGGCGTGCTGGGAGATGGTTCCCTCTGCCGCCTCGGGGGGGTCGTTGGGTTCACTTGGGGCACCGTGCCCCCCGGCCTCAGCGCCTCCAGGACGGGTCCCGCTCTGCAGAGGATGGCCGCTGCGAGACCCTGCATCATCTGCTCTGGGTACCGGCTGAGGTCACTGGAGTTGAGCTTTTCCCCCCTGGGGTGAGCTCCGTGGTTGCATCGCAGATCATGCCAATGGTGAAGGGGAAGGTCCGTTGACAATGTCGTGGACTTCACTACCACCTGGCCCAGGCGGCACTCGTCAAACTTGATGAGGGAGTGGTGGAGTGCGTTCGCCCATTGAATGTAGGCCCGTGTGACCCAGATCGATGAGCACCTCGCTGACCTGCGGGACCGTTAGTTGACCTAGTCCTTGGTAGGCCAGCGAGGTCAGGTACATCTGTCGGAGCATGAGCACGCTGTCGTTGTCCGTGTCCTCCATTACCCGGGGCTCCAGGTCCTCCAAGCCCCACAGGGTCTGCTCCGCCCTGCCCCTCACCGGCGGCGGGCGGTTTGGGGAACCATCTGAGAATGCTCCACGTTCTGCAGTTGGGGCCGCCCCCCACAAAGGCGACCTTGCCCGCCATGGCCATGGAGCACATTGTAGAGTATGGCTCGTCTCCCAGCATGTCCTGTCCAAGATCGCCACCCTTTCGCCCAATGTCCACTGCCCAAATGTACTCCGAGAAGGCCGGGTTGTAGGCATGGAGGTAGGCATCCAGGGCCCCCGCGTCATCCTTCCCAGCGTACAGCAGGATGAGGGTCGGCTTCGACGACTCCGGCACCGGACGTGGCGTCCACCTTAGTCTGAGCCTCAGTCTTTCCGGGGTGTCTTGCATCCAGGGGAAGGTGGGGCTTGTCCCCCCTGAAATTTCCGTGTGTCCTTTGTCCGACCCTCTGGTCGTCTGGCCCTGGGCTTGCTGCTTGCCCTGACGGTTGTGCCCGCCCTTGGAACGCCCCTTGCCGGGCGGATCCTCACCTCTGGGTCTCTCTGGGGGTTCTTCCCACTGCCTCGGTGGGTGCGGGGGAAACGGGTGCTTCCGCCCTTCTGGAGTGCCCTGGCTGGGTCCACTCCTTTTCTTCGGTGGAGGGGCTTCCGGGGCCGGCAACTCTGTCTGCCTTCCGCTGTGGCTCTGGTGGGATTGGCTCTCCCCCGCTGTGTGCACTCTCGCACTGGTGGCCTGTGATCCCTCCGGAGACCAGGCAGCCACGGGGCCTTTGGCACCCTGAGTGGCCTCCTGTCACTTGGGGAGGTGTGGGCATGCCTGTGGCACATGCTTCGATGGGGGGGCATCACACACCCACCCATCCTTCCTGACCGGGCAGTTGTGGGATCGGCCGCATGATCCAGGGCATTTGTTGTGAAGGTGATGATCCCTGCAGTACGCCACCCCTTTGGGATTCTTGAAAGCCCAGTGGTCTGGCCATGGGGTCGAGGAGGTGTTGGGGGACTTTCCTTTGCCGCCCTTGCCCTTCGGCTTGGAATGGGTAGGCCCCGAGGGCCAAGATCCTTTTCCCCCCTTCTTGGGCTTCTCCCACTGAGTCTGCCACACCTTGGGTGCCTTGCTCTTGCTCTTCCCCTTCGTCGGCACCCTGTTGAGGTGCTCATAGACCTCCCGTTGCCAGAAGAGGAAGTCGCC
Source organism: Effrenium voratum (assembly GCA_963377175.1). Taxonomy (NCBI): domain Eukaryota; class Dinophyceae; order Suessiales; family Symbiodiniaceae; genus Effrenium; species Effrenium voratum. The sequence goes on along the minus strand of CAUJNA010003521.1, from coordinate 108,863 downwards.
CCTGATGTTCTTGAGGGCTTCGGAGAGAGTGGTGCCCTGGTGCACCATCTCGTGAATCTTGCGCCATGCATTGCGCTCTGCAAACAGCAAGGTGGTGTCGCTCGGGGGAGGTTTCCTGCCGGCTATGTCCTCCCCATAGAACCAGGCATACCAGTCATCCAACTCCTCCTTGGTGACCCTCAGGTTGCCAAACTGCGGCAGTGCTGCCGTGCACATCAGGAGCGTCGTCCTGAAGGTTAGGTGCAATCGTTCCAGCTGGCGCCGAGATGTAGGGTGGCTCCTCACCTCTTCTTCATCCTCCCTGTCCCAGCCGTCCACCGTGATCTTCTTGTGGGCGTTCCCCTTCTTCCGGGAGCGCGCTCACGATGTGTTTTGCCGGGATGTAGCCCAATTCGCCCTTGGCAATCATGCGCCATTGCTTCTTGAGGTAGCCATCACTACCTTGGAATTCCAACCTCGGCTTCGGGGCCTCATGCGTGGCCACGTAAGCATCTTCCAGCTGGCGCCTGTCACACAGGACCTCTAAGGGAGCCTTTGTCGGGCCCGCATGGCCCGCCGTCACCCTGGTTGCCCCCCCTGACCAAGTTTGCTGCCACCCGTGAAGGCCGAGGTCTGCATTCTCTCCATCCTGGAATCCCAGGTCCCGGAAAACCATTGTCCCTGGCCGCCGCCGGGGTATTCCAGCGATTCGCCAGGTCTTCCACCGTGACGTAGCCCGATGCGCCCAGTGCCGCCTGGATGACCCAGGGGATTTCCTTGCCCACCAGGATGGCCGCCAGTGGCTTCTGCAACTTTGCCACGTCCTCCTTGATCTCGGCTGGGACCTCCTCCGGTGGTTTGGCGGGCGCAGCAGCCATGACCTCTTACCTTGGTGTGGGTGGGTGGGTTTTCAAACAGCTTGGGTTCCAGGAACCCAGAACAATGCTTGAGCCAAAATGGCACATGCCATTGTGGTCAAGCATTCCACACACAGTTCATGTTTCCACATGCGTTTCAACATTAACAAAGTGTATGTAAGCTAACCAAACGGCACCACACAAGCAAGCGATAACTCTTTTATCCAAGCAATGTGTTGGTGCCAGGGACTCATCTTCCCCTGTCAGATGTCAACGGCTGGGTGGGCCCCATGGGCCACCCACCACAAACTCTCAAAAACTGAAGAACGGGTGTGCAGACTGATAGCGCCATTTCCGAAGGACAGTCTGGCACACCCGCCATTTCCGAAGGATGCCAGTCTGTGCTGAGGGCCCTGGCCAGAGCCCTGTCCTTGGCCTCCCCCCCCCGGTCGCCAGGGCCGGGGGCACCTAGGCTTCCAAAGGTAGGGCCACCACCTCGGTCTCCGACTGGGTGTCTACAGAGTCATCCGTTTCAGAGCCCGAGTCCGCCAAGGAGTCCGAGTCCTCCTGCAGTGTGGGGACCTCCGCAGGCTCCAGTACCCAGTCCGCCGGGAAGCCATACCTCTTGAAGCAACGTTCGCACTTGCCATAGGCCTCTGGCTCCGTCATGTAATCCAGCACGGAGAGCTCCTGGATCTTAGAGGCCGCCGGTCGCCACCCGCACCCCACAGCCGTGCCTTCGTCATTCAGCAGGTGGATTCTGGCCTGGCCGGCGTTGCCTGTGCGTTTGACCGCCGCAACAACCGAAGGGGGAAGTCCGGGGTGGTGGGAAACAGGTCCTTGGCCTTCACTGGTGTGTCCTCGGGTCCCTGTTCCACCAATGACCATGAGCGAGTCGATGGTGCGCTCCCTGAGGGTACCGTGGGGGATGCCTCCCCTTCCCTTTCGGTTTGGTCCCTGCGGCCGTCCGGTCCCGCATCCGTGATTTCCACTGCTGGTGGCGGGAACGGGTCCGCCCAGTCCGGGTGGTTCAAGTCCTCCCTGCGTTCCCTGCCTGGCCCGAGGTTCAGGTTGGGGACCTTCTGCGCTACCTGGCCCCAAATCTCCACAACGACATTGCGCTTCTCCCGCACATAGACGTCTGCTGTGCTCTCTGTGAGCCAGTTGCCTAAGTACATGCGGCGCTCCCGGGGGATCCCCATCTGGAAAGCGCAGTCCGGGATGAACACTCGGAATGAGTGCCACGTCAGCGGCTTCACCAAGCCCGGGGTAACTCCCCGACGGAGAATAGCATCCTTGAAGGTCTCGGGATCAGCCCTGCAAAGTCTTTGCTCACTGTCGGGAGCAAGTAGTCCATGTCCTGGAATGCCTCCTCGGATACCAGTCGCCGGACCGAGGCCACCCAGGTAGTCCACCAGGGGATCCCCGTGAAGCTGTACTTCGGAGCAATCAAGGGGACCGAGACCGTCTTGGTCTGCCAGGCCTTCAGCTCCACGGTGTTACTGGTGTGGATAAGGTCCTTGGGGTGAACATGCTGGAGGTCATTGAAACGAGCGCTGCACCCAACTTGGAACCGGGCGAAACCCAGGATGAATGCGTCCAGTACCTCGTGTCTGCTCCCCGGGGCCGCCTGCGTACCGGGGCCGGTGGCACCCAGGTGATCGTAGCCAGCCCCTTCCTCCAGAGCCCATATGACCTCTTTGCTGGGGACCACCGCCTTGCGCTGCGGCCGGGTGACCGTGTCCGTGAGCGCCTCTTCCAACCGAAGGTCTTGGAAAACCATTTGAGGGTGTTCCACACCTGCCGTAGCTTGTACGGGGTGACCTCCTCTTCGGCGAGCTGGTTGAGGAGAGAGCGGACATGTCGTTCCTGCCATGGAATCACCGTGAAGCCTCTCTTCCGAGACTCTCGTAGACCAGGCAATGTTGCCTGAGTGTCCGGAACCTATTGTCCCCCAGGAGGTCCAATGCCTCCTTGCGGAAGTCCTCCCCCAGGATGTCCTGCATGTACGCGATGTGCTCCGCAAACGGGGCGAAGTGGGCGAGGAGCCGTTCCGCCCATTTCCCGCGCATATGGAGTTCCAGCGCTCGCTGCTCCATTTCCCTTATTTTGCCCGGGCGCCAGTGCCTTCACTTCAGAAGCTCCGGTTGTTGGAGTGGGGGAGGGTCATCTCGTGAGAACCACCTCCATTGGTCCTGGCGGTCCCATTCATTCTCCAGCGGGGAAAAGTTTTCGCTCGGCTTGCCATTCGCCGTCGCCAGGAGGAGGAGCCATAGGCTGTCCCACAGGTCGGCCAGGTCCGCCGCGGACAGAGGCTGGGGAAGCCTGCCTGCCGCCGACGCCACCAGGCCGTTGAAGTAGTCCGTCGGGACCACTTGGTCGTCTTGTCCTACCGGAATGCCCGAGAGTTCCAGGAGCTGAGCGAAGCGGATTGCCGGCTCACCGCCCAGCTTCCTCCCCTCCTCGACCAACAGCTCCCCGTCCGTCTGTCTTGGGGAGAAGGACTCATCCGCCAATGTGTCCCATAGGACCCTTGGAATGCGGTCCCAAAGACGTGTGTAAGGCGGGCGCAAAAGAAACTTGGTAGATACCCTAGCCATGATGAAAAAGGGGGGGGGGGTTCGAGCCTCCTATCGAACTGCCGGGACCCAACCGCGGCACAATGCATGCATGCTCCAAACGCGCAGAATGCAGAGTGCAGATGGAGCAGGCAGGCCACACGCATCCCGACAGGTCCCCCCCAAAGTCCCGAGATTTTAACCGGGAAGGGGGGGAGAGCGACCCAAAATCAACCCCCCAGAAACCCCCAAAAGCACGGAGGGGGGAGACCGACCAGGCGGGGGGTTCCCCAAAACCCCAAGGGGACCTCAAGGAAACCAAGAGTCCGCCGCAGCCACCTTTTCCGAACCGTGGCTGAGATGGCCCGTCCTTGGGGCAGCCAATGCATGTGGCCTCATGGTCGAGGAGATCAAGCTGCCGTGACGTGTTGAATCAGAGAGGAAAACAGTGGTGAAAAACGAACCCAATAAGGAAAACCCTTTTCCCCTCCCCCTCCGGAGACGGGGCCAAAGGCACCCAAGTCCCGGCGGGAAGAAATCACACGACTCCCACATCCGACAGGGTTGTGAGACAAAACCTAGCGGCTCCCTCCCTTCAGGATCGCCTCCCACCGAGTGGATTGCCGCCAGCCCCGACTTCTCCGGGTTGCTCAGGATGACCGACCACAAGGCAGTGGAGACATCCCCCAGGCCGTTCGAGGAGCTGAAGCGCATGCGGGGGGTGCTCGCGTCGCCCAGGACCAGCCGCTCATCCTGGGAGGCTCCGTTGGCTCCACCCTCTTGTAGAACTCCATCCGATCACGGATCCACTGATTGTACAGCTGCTCCGGGGGCTCGTCCATCACCAGCTGCAAGCAGGTGGCCTTATCTTTGTGCCACCCCGTGATCTGGAGCAGTCTGGTCCCCCCGCACCTCGCCTTCCAGAAGCCCTTGCAAAATCTGCACATATAGCCCCCCGTGGTCTTGAACTTTTCCTTGCTCACCACTTCCCAGGCACTGATGCTTGGCCAAGCCACACTCCACAGAGGCCCAAAACACATGCTTCGTCTCCTTGGGGAAGTGCTTGTTTCGGCCCGCAACTGCCGTGACCGTGGCCGTGGTGATGGGCGGGTACCGCCTGGTGCCCTGGTCTGGTGTGCGGAGCGTGGTGTCTGCCCCCCCCAGGACCTTGGCCTTGGGGTCCGCCTCCTTGGCTGCTCCCCCCCGGGGCCAACGGCACCCAAGGGGGGGGAGCAACCCAGCTGCCGGATGAGGTCCTGGGAGTAGCCCAACCTGTCATACAAGGCCCCCGCCGCCTCCTGTAGGACCTGCTCGACCCAGTCGTGGACCACGTTGCAGCGCCAATTGACCTTCACCTCCACCATCGACGACTTGCTCAGGCCCGCCACCAACTTGGTGTAGACCGAGTCGAAGGCCTTCAGCGAGGCCAGCGGGAGGGTGATCCGTTCGTCGCAAACTGCCCTGAAACGCAGCGCCTCCTTACTGTCATGGATGGGGGCCACCGGCATCTCCATCACGGGCAACGGGCAGTTGACGATGAAATTCTTTGCCGCCAAAAATGTCCCCATCTCCTTGAAGATGTAGCTCCACTCTTCCTTGCTGCGCGGCTTGGGGATGCCCAGGCTCTCCAGGAAGGGCACCGCCTCCTTCCTCATCTGGAGGATGTTGCCCATCCACTTGTCCGAGGTCGAGCCCTCCGCATTGCGGCCCCGGCGTTGCGTCTTCACAATCAACGGGAAAGTGGTCCAGGCCGAGTAGATATACTTAAATGTGAACCTGTGGGCGTACACTCCCGTCAGGCTCGGCAGGTCCCACGTTCTCGTCTGTCTGGTCCAAAACACCCCATCACCTTTCGCCCAGAAGATACCAACCACCTGCTCCGGCGCCGGGCGCTCACCCCGGTTCACCTGAGCTCGGATCTCCAAGGCCGTGTAGATGACTGGGTCGATGTGGTCCTGCTCGCACGTGAGTGGGTGAGTCCTGCGCTCAAGGGCCAGGAGCTCCTCCGGCGCGAGCTTAAACTGCTGGTCAGCGCCCCGATGGATCTCACCGCTTGCGTGCTTCTTCCAACCCCCCCCAAACATCCGGAGCTCTCCCTGGTGCCGCTTCATTGCCCAGAGGATAAGGGACAGCTTGCCATCCTCAGAGTCCAGGTCTTGCTGTGACATTGGCTGGTCCCCCCTAGGGCCGGTGGCACCCTTGGGGGGGGGCCGCCACCAGATCGGGCATCTTTGAGCAGTGCCTCCTGGTGCCACGGGTTCTGCGACGCTCTGAGCATCCTGATGTAGGGGACATACTTCTCCTTGATGTCCCCCACCTGGGAGATGTCCTCGGGGTCATCCAGCTCCAGGGGGCAGAATAGGCCCCTCTCCAGGGCCTGCCTGAGATCATCCGGCCACGCCGACACCAAGGCTTGAGAGTGTGGTTGAGCATCCATGCCTGGTTGGTGTCCTGGGTTCGCTTGTTTGCCGCCTGAGCCTCCTGAATGGAGCCCATCGCCTCAGCCAATGCCTGGCTGGCGTCAACGCCCTTCCCCTCCAAGTACTGGTCTCTCAGCTTGGCCTTGAAACGCTCCAGGTTGACCTTCCTGCGGGCACGGGCTCCCTCATTGGCCACCTCCTCTGACGGCAGGGCCTGCATGCCCTCCTGGAGAGGCGCCAGGATAGCCATCTCGTTGTCCAGCATCTCCTCAGTGACCAACTCCTTGTGCCGCCGCCTGGCCGAGGCCTCCTCCGGAGTCGGTTCCCGATGCTCCCGCAAGGCCTTATGCAGCTCCTCCTTCTTCCTGATCGCCTGGTCCACCTGGGGGTGGTAGAGCTGGAAGCTCTGAGCCTCCGCCTCCTTCAGGGACCGCTGCACTTTGACCTTGATCTCCTGGCTTTCCCGGACCTTCAACGCCTCGTCGTCCGCCTCCATGGACAGGATCTCCTGCCGGATGTCCACCCGCCTGTTAAGCGGGACCGCATCTGCCATGGTGATCTCATCTGCCGTGTCCGTTTTTGGAGGGGCTCTCCCCAAGACCGTGCCGTCCACCAAGTTGCGGTCGGCCTGTGCCCGGGTACCACCGGGGCCAACGGCACCCAGGCTTCCCCATTCCCGCTGCTGGATCCAGGTCGGCTTGCCCTCCACGATGAGCAGGTTGCCGTCCGCCTCAGAGGTGGCCGAGGGTGCCTGGAAGGGGGCGAACTCCTTGCCGGGGCAGACCCAGCAGCCTCTGGCCACCCCGTTCCGCATGCCTTGCACATGAACTTGTAATCGGAATGGCCTGCATCGAGCCTGTGCATGCGCTGGGTGCCGATACACGCCTTGTTCCTCTGGAACTGCGAAGCCCAGACCTCCTCCTGGCGGAGCTGGATCTTCATCGGGACATACGCCTCCAGGATGCGAATCACCAGGTCCTCGGTGAGATTCTTCCCGACAAACTTGTGGAACAGGGAGACCGCCTCCTCCACCGTGATGTCTCTCAGCAAGGTGGCCGCTGACGCTGGAAGGACTGGAAACAGGTCTGGGAGGTCCACCAGCTTGAAGTACCCGGGTTTTCCGTCCACCGGCACCAAGGAGACAGGTTTGTTGGCCTGAGACGTAGCCTTCTGAGAAGCCGCCACGAAGCCCTTCAGTCTCTTCGTGGGTGGCGTCTGCGCCTCCTCCGGTGGTGTGGCCCGCTCCGTGCCGTCCGCATCCCCCATGTCCTTGTCGCCCTCCTCGGCGGGGCCAGGGGCACCCAAGCCGGAAGTCGGTGTGGCAAATGCCACTCGGAGACGCTCCTGTGCACTGGAGAGGTCCTTCATCACATCGGTCGCCGAAGATGACGGGGGGGCCTCGGGCTCGTCCAAAACCAAGCCGGCCGCCACTGCCGCCTCCCGTGTGCGAATGTCCTGGGCCTCCTGGCTGGCCATTTCAACCTCCTCCACGGTGAGTGTCTGGTCCTCAATCAGCTCAAAGGAAGTGGCCGAGGTTGCCGAGGAAGCCATTGCTTGGTCAGGGTTAAGTTCGAAAATGCCAAAGATCAAAGTTTTTCAAACAGCTTGGGTTCCAGGAACCCAGAACAATGCTTGAGCCAAAATGGCACATGCCATTGTGGTCAAGCATTCCACACACAGTTCATGTTTCCACATGCGTTTCAACATTAACAAAAAACCACCATACCTTGTCCACTCCGCACCTGAGCTACGCCCCAAGAATGCCAAGAATGCAAGCCCTTCCGTGGACGGAACATGGACAATTGGCTATGTAGCACCTAGAGGATTGTCAGGTGACTCAGTGTCACAAAATGGGAGCGCACGGAAGGGGTTTGTGAGACCATCTTGACGAGGTTTTCTCCCTTTGGTCGTTGGACAAGGGCATGTCAACACTCACTCGAATGACGCACTCCAGGGTTTCCTGATGTGTGAAACATCGCCCTTCCGAAAGGAATACCCAACTTGTGCCAAACCCGAATGTGTTACCCAGGAACACAACCCCGGGGCAAACAAAGCATATGTTGTTTTAGGTGCTGTTTCATATTCAGTCCTGGGTGTGACTTCAAATAGGGCAGCCCAAAGAATCATTGGTTTCCTTTTGGTTTCCCTTTGCACCAACCTTCAAAACGGCATCCCTCAAAAACCACAAGCCCGCCTTGAAGTAACAACATATGCAATGAGACACGCCCGCCCACTCAGCATTGCAGCCGCGAGTCTCTTCCAGCTCTGCTGTATGGTCCGCGGCGAGCTCGGTTCTTGGCGGATAGGGGGTGGATGCAAAGGGGAGAGTTAACGCCAGCGTTCGTTTACTTGCCATCCTAGCGGGCTGTCAAACATGGAACATCTTGTTGGGACCTCCCAAATCATTCAGTGCCGCCCTTTCTGGGTGACTCATGCTCGAGATCTGCATCCATTTCGGTCGGTACTCATCTTTGCCGGGAGACGAGATTTGACGATGGAACCACCAAGGTCGAAGCCGTCAAAACCCAGCTTTCAGGGATACCCGATGCACACGCCCGAGTGAAAGAAAATGGGCGGGCTGATCAGTGATGTTTCAAGGGGAAAGATAGAGGCATTCTCAGTCATGAGGGAACCTCAAAATCTTTGTGTCAGTGTGGTCCCGGAAAACAAAGCACAAACAACACAAGCAACCTATGCAAAGATCTCTTCCAAGGACCTTTCGCAGTAATTGCATCTATGAAGAGATAGCGCTGTGCAGGCTGGTTGCGGTGCAACCATATTTCGCGCCAGCGGTCTGTCAAAAATGAAAGCTGCCATCCGTTTGGCTTCTTTTTGGGACATGCGAATGCTGAAGCGCAGCCACTCCCCATCGGCCGGGAGTCAAATATCTGAAGGCCCACTCGGGCTTGTCCATGCGGCAAAGCTCCTGGGCCCAACGGTGCACCGGTCTCGGGTCTGCCCCGGTTTTCCTTGGCCTTGTCCTGTTCCATGTGTAGTTGACCCCGAAAGAAAAAAAACAAATCGGAGAAACCCCAGCTTTACCTTCTGTGATTCGGGCACGAGCCTGTGCCCAGGCAATGGGTAAGTTGGGGTAAACAAGCCACAAAAGAAAGGTTCCCCAAAAGCAAACCAATCCCCGGTCCCAAAGATCAGGGTTTCCCACACACCAGAGAACAACAACCAAAAGGGAAATACCAAAACAAGTAAACAAGTACCCGCAACCTTGATCGACGATGAACCGCACGGGCGGACCCCGCCAATCTGCCCCGGGCCGATGTCTCTTTCTCCACCGACACGAAGGTGATCGACGCAGGGACCCGGCGACGCTCATCCGAGGCGCGACGGACCCGCAAACTTGAGCCAAACATCACAGGTTGGTCACTACCGCGACGTCCCTGATGATGAAGTTAACCATGGCTAATCACACCCCCCTCACGAGGAGTCCGTCATTTGACGGGCGGAGCGTGCCATTTACTGATAGGATTTAACTGCTCGCATGTGTCCGCAAACAGCTGGACACTACCGCCGTCAGCGGTGGAGCAAACCCACAAAGGCAGTTGCGCGACATCCCGGGCATTAAATTCCCGCCACCACCCCGAATTAATCGGGGTAACGCTGTCCAACATACCTTGTGGAAAGGTCCACATGACGACTAGGTCACAACTGTTTGCATCAACAATGCAAGAAGTTTAATTCTTATCAGAAGCCATGAAAAAGAAGATAACGTATGTCCATTTAGCACCCTCGCCTAACGGCAAGAGGTACTCCTGACCATGCGTACCTGAAAAATGCTTGAATTCCGCAAACCCGGGAGTAACCCCCCATCAGTTTGCTTTCCCTCTCACTCACACTTGACCTCCGCGCCTCAGCGGTCCGGGAGGAACATCACCACCTCCGCACCGCGCCGACCATTGGAGAATGGACGCAAGCCTATCGGCCGCAATCCTCGTGACTCAGCCTATCGGCTATCGTCACGTCTCCTCCGGTCACGTCCGCCCCGCGCGCGGTCCCTATCACGATCCCTTTCGGATCTCCTGCGATCATCTCGCCTTCGATCTCGCTCCCGATCGAGTGAATCATCATCACGACGATCACGAGCATCGTCCCTCCTCCGGTCGCGATCATCCTCGCGCCGCGGACGGTATCTGCGCCTTCTCGACTCTCTGGAATCCCTGGTGTCCACGGTCCTAACGGACCTCCGAGAAGGAGTGCGGGAAACATCCGATTCCCTACGCCTCCTCCCAGAGCGAGAGTTCGTCACGATCTGGTTGAGAGCCTCCAGTGCTGACGCGTCCTCACCATTTCTAATGAAATCCCTGACTTGCTTGTTCAGCACTCTGTTGGTGGAGACCGACAAGAGAGCGTCCACCACCGAACTCTCAGGCAGCACCAGGAAGTGACCCTCCACCGGGCTCGCCGCAGCTCGCTCAGCCGACTGCAACCTGATCTCACCGCCTTCAGGCTTCTTTGCCATCGCCTTGGATGCCGTCAAAGGCGCTACCGCGTCCTTTGCCGAAGATCTGCCAAGCGCGGAGTGAAGATCATCCCCACTAGCTTCTCTCGCTGCCGCACCTGGTCTGCTGTCGACGTCATCAGGCCTTGTTGATGCCTCCCGCTTTGTCGACTCCTTCACAGTCTCATCGGGATCCCAACGGGACTTCCTTTCTCTCTTCTGCCCTTCAGCCGACCCCCGACTACCGCCAGGAGCGTCGTCTCCGCCTACCTTCTCCTTCTTGACCTCAACCCTCGGTTCGGCCTGCTTCGTCTCCTTAGCCTCAGCCTTCGGAGCCGGAGCATTCTTTGCCTCAGACACTGAAGCGGCCTTCCCTTTTGGCTCGGCCTTTGGAACCGGGGTCATTTTAGCCTTTGCGCTCGGCCTGGCTCCTTCAACCACCATCGCGACCCAAGTCTTCTTCGCTTGAGCCACAGTTGCATCAACCTCCATCGGTGCCGGCCCAGCATCAGCCTTCGCTTTTGCCTGTGGGACAGATGGACTAACGCCCTTACCAGACTCTTTTCCTGGCACTTCACCTGACTTTGGTGGTGGGCCGGAAGGGCTACCGCCCTTACCGCCCTTTTCCCCCTTCTTCCCTTTTCCTTTTCCGCCCTTGACGATCGGCTCCTGCTTAGGACCAGGACCCTGCGCAGCATGATGCACCGATTGAAGCCCTTCGATGTTCACGTCCAATGGCTCCGGTTGACGACCATCAAGAACCGTCCTTACCCTTTCGTCGCTAACGTAGACGAATGGGTCGCGGAAGGGGGCGGGAGGCTCCGACTGCCCGGCACTGATTGCCTTCTGCACCTTGGCTATCGCCTCCTTCAATCTCTTCTTCTCATCGTACCCTGTCTCCGACACCATGTGCCCCCTGAGTTGCGATATCAACGCATGACTGGCCAGGATGTCCACGTCCTTCCGATGGGTCGGATACAATGGAGTCAGATGCCCCGCCGCGGAGCGAATCACATACGCCATCGGGATGTAGAAGGATAAGTACGTATCATGGCGAGCGAACTTCCTAACGGAAGTCGTCATACGCCTACCCCACTGAGCAGCATGCCTCGGGTTAGCTCGGAAGTACTCAGTGACCGAATCAAATCTATCGACTTGATTGGTCATAATCAGGTGCTTCGCCACCCACTTCTCCACGAACGCATCCGAGGCCGAAATCCCCGACACATAGGAGAATTGGAAGAGCACCTTCGCCAGCTCATCCCACGCCGTATCGACTCCTCCCTTGTCCTCACCAAGATAAGGGGGCAGTCTGATGCCGCTCTGCACCGTCATCCTCAGGTCAGACGCCATCGAATAGGAAATCAAGTTCCTCTTGATGACTCCGACCACTTCGGAGGGGATCCTCTTGGGCTTGAACTGTCCCATGGTCCTCACCCACTCCGGGACGATGCGGCACCTCTCGAAGTCACTTTCGTCCGCGTTGGGGATAAAGTTCGGGTAGAAGACCGAGGGCACAAATGCATCCCATTTGGTGTCATCTCCGCGCACCTCAAACAGAACGTGGTGGTCACATTCAACCTGACCTCTTCACGCGATCGCCTGTGCTCTCCCCTAATGGGGGTGAAGTCACCATAGTCCCATGCCCGATGGTACACTATCGTGTAATCATCGTACATGTATGCTGCCTTCCAAGCTCCCATGTGGATCTCGTTCCGAACGGCAAGGGTCTTCCTTCTCGTCAAAAACACGGGTCCAACCAAAGACCAGTGCACCCGAAGGTCCACCATTACCACCACGTACCTCCCCGAGTAGTTCCGCAGCCTGTCCCTGACGTACCACGAAGGCGATACCTCGGCATTCGGCGCCATGGTTCCCACAAGTGGGATCAGGCCCTCATCCTGCCTTCCATCCCCAATGGTCTCGTACACATCGGGCCTCGTGATCAATATCTCGATCATGGCCTTTCCGTTTCGCCTCACCCTTTGGAGCTGAACCGCCTTCCTAAAGTCCGAGAACTTCATGACGACGTACCCCACCATGGGGAGTTCATTCCAGTGCATCTCGTACATTAGAGATCCGCCAGGTGCATCTTCTTGGGTGTACCTTTGCCTAACGGCACTGTAGCTCATGTCACGTCCGATCCGCGTGTGCCTAACGGCCACTAACCTAGTGCTCTCCTTGAGGAGGACACCATTCCCATCGTACATGACCATGAGCATCGCCTCAACTTGCCCTATCGGGAAAGCTTTGATCGTCGGAATGAAGAACTTCCACGACATCTCGGCGTTCTCCATGCCCGTGATCTCCCTCAGGAACCAGATGGCCTGGTCACTATTCACCCAGTTTCCAGCCTCACGCCCTCCTTCAGCACACGTTCCTCGAATAACTCCGAGACTCTCTTCGAGTTGATGACCAGACCCTCAAAGTCGCACGAGAGCAGTCTCATCAACTCCTTAGCCGCCTCCCGCCCTGCAACGGTGCCCGCGGTCTCCTCGTAGTTCGGGACGTATTCGCCCAACCTTGTCTTCGAGGGAACCACAATCTGGCATGTAGCGGCCTCATCAGGGATAACCCCAGTATCCCTTAGATCTGGACTGATTTCCCGCCTATCGGCAAGATAATCCTTCCTTCCATCCAGGACCACAAGATTGTAGGTCATCTTGCTCGCCGCCTCACTCGGTCGGAACCTCCTGCTATCATCCACCTGATCAGGAGCAAAGGGTCCACTGGGGGCAGCTGCACTTACCATTGGCGCTCCTCGCCCAGAGCATAGGTGCTTCTTGTGAAAGTTCACCATCTCATTCAGCTGCGACAGGGCGTAAGCTCGATCCTCCAATGACGCACTCTTCATCCCAGCCTCAGTCAGAGGAGCCTCAGGCTTGTCATAACTCGCCTTTCCGCCCCATCTCGCCGCGACCAGCTCAGCAGACTTTGCAGGATCTATCAGATTGCCCGACCACTCAGGCATGTCGCTTAACCTCCTAGTCAACGCGTCTATCGACGCAGCCAAGTCTCCATCCGTCACGGTGTGAGGGTCGACCTTCTCCCTGTCTTTCTGACCCACGTCAGGGAGCCTATAGTCCCCGCGGATGGCCTCCATCGCGGCCTTCTCGGCTTCCTCAGCCTCCCTTTGCGTGGCCACTGCTCTGGGAATCAGGAGCGCTGCCTCGGCTGGCAACGATTTCTCCATGTCGATCGGAGTATTCTTGGGAAGGATTCTTCGATCATCTCCCTCCCCGCTGTACACATAGTCAGGAGCAGTCTTTCGGTACTCCTCGAAGGTAGCCCCTTTGAAGTTGGTGATCTCGCTCGGGTCTGTCTTCCCAGCCTCAGTATCCCGAGGCGTGGGCTTCTTCGTCCCGGCGGAATCCTTCTTGGAGCCTTCCTGATCCACATCCATGTCGTCTTTCTTCTTCTCCGTCACGGAAAGTTTTCCAATGTCAGGAAGGGTCACATCATCGCCCTTTCCCGACCCGGCGCCCCTATCGGGGGCCGGCTCGGTCCTCGGCTGCCCCGAAGAGCTCGCCCCAGGGTCCACATCGCCCTCGTCATCCACATGCGGTCGCTTTCCCCACACGATCTTCGTCTTCGGCTTCAGCGGGACAGCGACACCCCCAGCCATATGGTGACCAGGCCAAGTGGCCCCTTCAGGGTCATCTTCGAACCATGATTTCCCGAACGGGAACCCATCCCTTCCGAGGATCTCGGAAGCAGACCCTGAATGGGACAATGCCGACACATGAGACAGCATAACCTCAGCCGCTGATTGCGCCAGCGTGTCGGGCATCTGCTCCCTCGTCGGGATAGTCCGCAACTCCGGAGCGAGGTGACCGGCTATCATGCTGAAAGGCGCAGTTCCCAACCGCTTGCCTAGCACCGCTTCGTTCAGCGCGTTGAAGTACTTCTGCAGCTTCTCCAGCATCGCCGTCGCCGCCATCAGCTGAGGGTGGAACATGGGCATACGCCACGCACGCCCAAGGGCGCAGTCCACGTGCGATGCGATCGTAGTGATTGTCCCTACCAGCAGGTGTGATGATGCAATCTCCGGCACCCAAGTCGGATCATCCATAGGAATGCACTGACCCGTTTGCGCGTTCAGCAAGGTTGCCCTCACTCCCGGCGCTCGGAGACAATCATACGCCCTGCGGTTCGGGTCACTAACGACACCACGAACCATGTAATCATCCCGATCTGGCATATCTGCCCAGTCCCCCGGAGGTGCTCGTCAATGATGGTACTTCGCCTGAATGTCCTGCCTCATCCCTAACGGGATGTGGGCAGCCTCAGACGCCACCTTCTTCATGTTCCATTGTTGATCACCCCATGGCGTAGACTTCCGATCTCGAGGATTGATGTACTCCTGATCAATCCTTCCAGCAGCTCGGGAAGCATCCAACGCTCCGTACATGTAATCGTTATGCACGGCTCGATCCAACACCGCGCTCCACTCGCTATCGCGATTAGGGAACACAATGTGGCTAGTCTCGTTCGCCTTCCTCCACTCCTCCGCAGTAACCCGCTCTTGAGTGATTGCCTTGTTCCGGATCACGGCATAGATGAAGGGCTCACCAGCCTCCCTAGCCAGGATATGCTGAACGATGAACCTCCTATTTGATCTGCTCTCCGCCGGTCTCGCCGAGGTCCGTGAGCCCCTTGAAGACAGATAGGAACTATGCTCACGGTGATGCCGAACCTCCGCTGGCTTCAGCTCGGGCGCTTCCCCCGGATGCTCCGGGTACGGCGTGTTCGCATAATTGTGTATGCCCCCTCGAGACTCCTGGGTCGAAGCCGCCTTCGGGATCGCTGCAGTATCCCGCAAGTCCCCGTCATCGTCCGTGTACTTGGGAGCATAGGAGATTGGCACACCTGGGCCAACCGTACCCGACGCCTCTTCCTTCTTCTGGGTACCAACCCCCCCGAGCCCTGCGTTCCTCCCTAACGGGCGACGCCGCTCGCCTTGCTGCAGACGATTCCACCGATGTTTCAGTCGTGGCTGCAGTGTCCTGAGGCTTCTCAGCTTCCCTACCGGGAGTCTCCTCCTCACCTACAGCGGGAACCTCGGCCTCCTTCTCCAGCTCCATCTCAACGTCCCCGGTGAACTCTAGCACCTCGGCCTCGGTCGGACCCTCACCATCATTGAAGGTATCCGTAGGGAGATTGATCCCTTCCCTATCGGGTAGGAGATCATCGACCTCGGTGGAGCCACCTGTGTTCTCCTCCTCAATCGTCGCCGTAGGCGTCCGAAGACTCGATGACCATCGATTCCCAACTTCGGTTGCAGTGACCTGAGGTGAAGAAACCCTCGGACTCCGAGGTGGGTTCGGCGGAGACTTAGGTCTCACCGATGCCAGCATCTCCCTCGTGACTAACGTCTTAGGAGGTGCCTTCGGGGCAGCGGTCTGACCTTCCGCACGCTGACCTGCATTAGATGATTGCCCACCGGGGGTTGCGCCTATCGGCGGTCCTCCCTGGGCAGCACCTGTCATGTCGACATCCTCAGACTCAGACATCGAGCCGCCATCACCCATCTTCGAAGAGGTACCCTCCTTCAAAAGCTTGAGGATGTTGTCCCTGATGTACAACGTGACGGAACCAGGCCACGTAGTCCTAGTCAGGGAGAAAAAGTCCGGGACAGCCGCAAGATAGGCCGGCACCACAACCCATGCTCTTTGGACTGGCCGATTCCTGCCGTAGCTGTCAACTTCACTCCCCCATGACACAGCGTCTGCTGAAACCACTGGGATCAAATTCGCGCGGAGGTCGCCCATCTTAAACTGGATCTCCTTCTGCATGTGAACCCCTTGGTCGCCCTCTCGATTTAACGATCGCCCCGGGCCGCAAACCATCACCTTTACCTTGTTGTTGAGCGCGATCAGCGACTCCCTTACTCCACACGGTTGCCGCATCGCTCCTCGCCCTCCATGCGTTCCTCTCCCACCTATACAGGTAGGAGCCGCGGAGGCCAAAGACATACAGGTCAAACCTCGCGGCATCCGCATTACCGTACTTCTGGACGCAGTCTTCCGTCCGCTTGTCCATCAGCTCGTACGCCTTGTCGACCATCATCCGAAGGGATGTCTCCTCGTTATCACGAGTACTGGTCACGTAATGCACCTCATAGTTCTTGAACGGTCGGTTATCCGGGGAACCCCTCAACCGATCATTCTTTGTCCTGCGCTTGAGGATATCCTCCGCCAACGTCGCCGGGTCCATCCCTTTCTTGTTCTTCGTGGATGCAGTGTTGAACGTCTGATCCAGCAGGTAGAACACGGTCGCATCCGGGGCCGCGGACTCCTCCTTGAATACCGGAGGGCCGTACCCGGCCGACATGGCCGCAGCAATCCTTACCGCAGCGCCCGTCCCACTAGCCGCTAAGCACCGAAGCAAGATTACCATCTTGTCTTGGTAGCGACTCATCTCGTTCAGCACGATGGATGGGTAGATAGACAACATCACATCCGCTAACACGGCAGCTGCCCATGCGTCCCACTGCCTTTCCATTTGTGCAGAATCAACCGCCACGCGGGAGTATCCTCCCTTCGGCAGCTCCACTGTTGGCGGGACAACCTTCTTGCTCCAGATTAGGCGCATCACCTTCCTAGCCTGCTCAAAACACTCAAGCTCCCTCGGGATGAGCGCTCCCCGCCCAACGGCCTTTGCTTCCTCCTTGACCTCGGTGAAGTATCCCTTCGTATAAGTGATCTCGAATGTATCACCCCGGATGGCTTCAAACATGTTCGACTTCGGCACGATCCTGGCGTAAAGCGCCCCACCTTCCGCCTCGGCAGCCTGAGGGGTCCCTGGAGCAGCACGCATGTTCTCCTCTTCAACAGACAGACCTATCGGTCCCATGTAGTTCTCAGGGAAGAACTTGTGCATAGCCCACACGACCGATGGAGCATGCGGATTCCATTCGACGAACGGGTTGTAGTACTGCAGGGCGCTATCGCCCCCTGAGTTGCATAGCTCCACAAATTGTGAGTCTGCCGCAGGCTTCTCGAGCTTGACGCAGATTCCACAGATCCCCAGCCTCGCGTTCGGGAACACTCGCTGGGCCCCTCTCTTGACGCCCTTCAGGTGAGGATTGTCGCTGAACAGGCTCTCGGTCTCGTCCGGCTGCGCGATGCAAATCCCGACCCTCGCCCACGTGTTCTGACCGTAGTGCGACAGAGTGCTGTACCCCAGGGCCTCAACCGCCTTCAAAGATGTCCATACACCTACCGCTTCATCGCTCGCGGTGGACGCAGTAACCTGCATACCACCCAAAATGCTCCACAATGAGGATTGCGAAGTTCCATGGATAAGGACCTTCTCAGTATCCGTCTGGCCTCTGAAATTGATGGCCAAGTCGAAGAATGCCCATCCGTCATCGGGACCAATTTCAACATCAGTGGCACTCGCCGGGTTCTTAGGCGAGATCCTCAACACCTGTCTATTGTCCCAGTTGATGGCATCACCCAAGGAAGTGACCACACCTGACATGTGTCCCATCGCGTGCAGGTACCCCCGCATTCCTGGCTTATCGGCCGTTGCGAACTTCTTGACCGACGGGACCGACGATAGCCTCCGTCCCGAGGAACACCTAACGATCTCCTCCCTGTTTCTCCCCTCAGTCAGCATCATCGCATCGACGACCACCTCCGGAGGAGTGAACAACGCGTTCGGTCTCTCGCTCATCCAGGCACGGAGTGCATAGAAATGGTGCTCCGCATCACCGAAATCATCTCCGCTATACAGAGGGTGATCCCCGAATGCTGCCTCGGCCTGATCAGCGACCGTCTTTACCAAGGCCGTCTGCTGATGAACCGTCTTCCACTCCGGCCAGGATTTCGGGTCACCCACCCACATCCCGCCGCAGGGTTCAGCGGCCGGCTCCGTACTGCTATCCACGGGTAGTGCATTCCCGCCAACCTCGATGCTCTCCTCAAACACGAAGGCAGCGTGGTAGGGAAGCAAGAAAGCAGGGTCCGTCGGAACCGCAGCGCATAAGATGGCCGCCAAGTGTATGGCGTTCATCTCCGTAACCTCCACTCCCCGGCGCTTCATTTCCGCCACTATCGCAGCAGTCCTGACCGCGCGGTACCGGAGCAGCTTTTCATGGTCCGGCAACGCCATGTGGGACTTGTCGAGCTTGTCCTTGCTGATGTGGGACACTCTGCCAACCAGTTCATCGAACCTTGCGGCACTGTCATCCTCAATCAGCTGATCAGCCCTCTCCATATCTGGATCAATTGTGGTGAGCTTCGGATCCTGTCCCTTAAACCCCTTAACTGTCCACTCGCGGTATCCCGCAAGCAAACAGTGGGCCACGGCCTTCGGCTTCTCCATGCCCAGCCCCATCGCCAGGTCCCAGGACGGCCGCGGAGGCGTCGCCATGCAGCGCCCCAGGCCCATTCCGCCAGCTGCCGCCATGCGTCAGCAGGTTCGGGCCACCGGCCACAGAACCACGGATGAACCGGGAACCCAGCCTACCGGCCAGAATCCCCCTGTCTCTCAGAAGGCTCAGCCTATCGGCCAGAGACCCTCTCCCTAGAACAAGAACCTCAAAGATGAATAACTGACTGAAACCGTCCATCACGAAGCAGAAGAAAACCTCAGTGACAGGCATATCTGCCTCATGCTTTCATTCTGGTCAGTAAGCGCATTGAGTTGCCTGTGAAGGTGGTGCGGTTGCCCGCGGGGTGAGCCAGCTTGATCAAGCAAATGCTACGCGGCAACGAAGTTATTCAACCACTTCCCAACAGCAAGCGATCGGTCGTGCTGAGAGAGGGTATCCCCTCCTCGCATCTTGCAAGTACTCCAAAACGAATTGAAAGACTTAGAAGAGAAGCACCAAAACACGACCCCATGTCTCTTGAGACCACACTGGCATGCGCAAACAGACCTGCAATCAAACCCATGCGTGGTGGCGATTCCTTCAACCTCACCTTCCTTCAAGATATTGCATTTAGGTCGATAGAGGATGATAGGAACACATCCACTGGTCCGAGCATCACAAGCCAAGTTGAACCTTTGCCTAACGGCGGCATCGGTCCTATCCCTAAGCTTTCTGGTCTGTCCCCACTTCCCAGTCCTGGAATCAACCCTATCGGGTGCAAGATCGTTAAGAACAAGCACAACATAACAAAGGCTATCGCCTTCAATCCTACCAGATCGTATGATGTGATTCCTGTAACCAGGAGCAACTTGAAGCGTGACAACCCTGCAGAGATCACTATAAGCAAGAACATCGGCTATCGCCTGATCCGCAATAATAGTTTTCTCGCATCTTTTCCCTCCTTTTTCCTCGTCAATCACGATTCCCTCGTACTCAGAGAGTAACCTCTCCATGAGCCGATTGAAACCGGATTTTGCACCTGATTCCATGCGTACCCCCCTAAGCGGGGGCAGTCCAGGAGCGGCAGGGGGCTTAAGACAGGGTTGGGTGGGTTGGGCCAAATATTCCTGCAGGTATCCCGGCAGGAACATACCAAGGGTGTGCAGATTTCTATTCCACACGACCTTGTCAATGCAGGCCTTAGTGAAAATGTCTGCACCTTGGTAGTGAGACGGGCACGCAACGAACCGGAAAATTCCATCATTAAAGCGTTCGTTGAGCCAAGAGATGTCAATGCGCTGCGTCCTTGACATATAGCGCATGTTGGGATTATTCCCAGTTATAACGATCCGGCACGCCGATTCGTTATCCTCCAGCACGTTGATAATAAACGGCTGGGTCTCCTTTCCTTTCCCAATAGCGTGCTGCCAGAGGGTAGCTAATGCCATTCCCTCCTTAGACACTCCATGATCGAGAGCAACAATCTCTGCTTCAGGAGTCGACTTCGAAACGGAAGTCTGTTTCTTGCTTATTCCAGTGATGGGCATGTAGGTCCTAGGACCCACAAGGCAAATAAGCACTCCCGATGTGCTCTTGGAATCAGTACGATCCCCAGCCAGATCCGCATCACAGTAAGCAACCAACTCAATGAACTCTGGGCTATCGCCCACCCAACCGTACAAATGAAGGTCGAGCGTAGAGTTCACATATGAAATTAACCTGTGGAGCTTGCGGTCGCACAGATGATTCCACTTCGTGACCCGGCTGGCTAACGCCTGCACGGGACGAATCAGGTCATACCTGCCCATCCGAGCCCCGTAGAGGACTTTCATCAGCACCGCCGCCGCGTCATTCCCGAGGCATCCTGGCTGCGCATTGACGGTCTCCATGTCCATCGCCTGGTTGAAGATCTTGTCAAATTCAGGATTAACGGAATTCTCGTCAAACTCCGGCTTGCTCTCGTCCAGGAACGGAGTTTCAACCTTCTGCAGCTTCTTTGGGTATTTTCCCTGGCACAGCTCAATGTATCTATCGACACACGCCTGCATGAAGCTACTCTCGCTGTACTTGATGAACCTTATCGTGGTTTCTGGTTTGGGGATGTCCTTAGAGAGTAACCCCTCTGGACCAAACCTCAAGTCGGGTTGCTCCTTATCAGGAGGATTGCCGACCGTCCACGCCAGTCTCGGGTCAAAGTGACCCTTGACCACCTGTTGCGTGAATTCGTGCTCGCAGCCAAGATATCTCTTGAGCTGCCTTGGCTCCTCCATTTTGATGACCTTCGAGATCAGCGCCCATCCTTCTGCGATATTCTTCGCCGGCCCACTCATCTTGAAGTCATCCACGTACACAACAAGGAAGAGGTCGAGCCCCTCATGCCTAAACACGCTGGCCCAATCCTTCACCTTGACGTACCCGACTTTCTTCAGCATTGCCTCGCAGTGCTGCTCCCAAAAGGTGCCAGCGTCCGGATGTCCATATAGTGCGAGCACGAGGACAACGACTGGGTCCTTATATCTGGGATTTCCGCTGCCGTCGAACCACTCAGGCGGCCACTGGTCACGAGGAATCCTCACCCAAGTCTTCTTGCCCTTCAAGCGGGCCTGAGTATACGCAGACTCCCCATCACTCACTTCCAGAAGATTCCCTGGGAGTAACCCGTGAGCATCACCCATACCGCAGGAGGTGTTCTCAGAGAACAAGGCCCAATGCCCAATCTCATCACGCACGAAACATCCCTCAAACACGACTCGCCCTTTATATTTGCGATTCGGATCGTCTTCCGGCAGCTCGTGATTCTTCTCGACGCAAATGTCGAAAATCCTACCAACATGGATCTTCTCCCCTTCCTTACGTGCCTTGGCCGCAACATCATGCCATTCTTGGACAGTCGACAAGTCCCAGCATCCTTGCGATGTTAACTTGTCCCACTCCTTCTGAAGAGCGGCCTTAGCCTTGGCATTTCCAGCTTGTTCCTTCTTGTTTACTGGCCTAGCGACACAAGCGTACAAGGGAGGAAAGACACCCGAGCTCTTTGGCCGATGAGAGAGGGATATCTCCCCCCTGGGCATAGAGAACTCAAAGGTCTTCCCATCAGATCCAATCGTAGGGGCGGCAGCAGCTATACCAGTGCTTCCGAAACCTGCGGATCCCCTATCGGTTCCCCGCTTGGCTTTCCTGGGAACGATCGACGCGTCAATGAGCATAACACGCTCCAGTACGATCTGCGCAATGCGGTCCCCAGGATTTACGATGAAGTCCTCACTCCCATGATTAAAGAGGATGACCTTGATCTCTCCGTCGTAGTCGGGATCAATGACCCCACCGCCTACAGCGATCCTGTTCTTCACGGCTAGTCCTGACCTGGGAGCTATCCTAGCATATACCCCAGCGGGCATCTCTATCGAGATTCCGGTGTTGATCAAACCTGACCCCCCTGCGGGAATACACGCTCCCTCAGAGGCATAGGTATCCAAACCCGCACTCCCCGAAGTAGCCCGCGTCGGGATCTTGGCAGTCTCGCTGTTAAGACTAACGTACAAGGTATTCGGCTTCTTCTTCCATCGCTGTTCAACGGGGTCAACCTCGACCGGCATAGCATTCGCGACCTTCTTGAACGTGCCGTTTGGGTACCATGCTCCAACGATTGCCTCGCACATCGCACTCGGATAGAGAGCAGTCGTTGGGGTGACCGACCCCTCAATGCGTGCATGAAGGTACCCCTTCTCGTGCTTGCATTTCCGACCTGACAGCTCATCAATGAGCTCCTTGGAGGTCGTCGCAACCTTCCACTGCTTCCTGATCGGCATCCTCGCATCAAATCACAGGTCATCAGGTCAAGAAACCTCTGCATGAACGGTTGCTTCCATCCAAGACAGTGTCTAGGCCACTCAAATGCAACCCTGCCCCCTCCTCGCCTAACGGCTCGGGAGGCCCGCAGGAATGCCGCAAACATAACCTGAGAATTTCTTCTCAGATCATTCAGGTGTGATGCAAACTCAGCACCGTGGATCGAAAGGTTGACATACTGCCATGTACTCCACGGTCCGCACGGAATTGACGCCCAGAGGTCACACCCAGGATTATCCTCGATGATCCAATAAGCCGACTAACGTCTTTGGCTTTGGTGATGTCAAATGAGCCAACGTGAACGCGAATTGCATCGCCTCCACACTCCATCATCACTGCGGACAGACGCGAGTCAGGTTCACACGCAAACTCGATGAGGAGCTTGCGGCCAGGCGCTGGAGCAGCCGGGTCCCTCTCAGGATGTTCGCGGCGTCGTTCTTCCCTTAGGGATAACTCCCGTTCGGTTTGAACATATATCTCCCGAGACCGGGTAGACATCTGTCTCCAACTATCCGCATCAATTGAATTGGGTTTTCCGGTGCCTGCGTATGGCCGCTCACGCCTATCGGCGGATTGGCCATAGTCGATCCTGTCTCCGTGCAGCTTATGACCCTTCTTCGGACCTCCGGCAGGTTTGGCTCCTTCTTCCTTTGGCTTGAACCTACCGTGGGGAGCACATCCCTTATCAAATAGGATGGTCACGCCAGTCCAAAATCCACGCGTGAAATGCCGATGGTTGGGAGCATCGTGATGACGATCATCTCTCACCCAATTTCCAACGGCATCAAGCCCCCGCATGTGTGTGACCCTAACGGTGTCGAGCTCCTCATGCGAAGGACCACCTGGAGGAAGGTTCTCGTTCGTCGTCCCGAAGAACTTCTTCCGCACCTCAACGTGGATGCGATACCAGGCGCTGTCCTCGTCATGCCGCTCCCAGTAATCTGAGACGCATGCGTCACCACTCCCTTGGACAGCCTTGCTCTGCATGGCCCCATCAGACTTGGAAGAGCTACCGCCCCCCTCGTTCTGTTGGTCATCGTCATCATCATCAGGATCATCAAATCGACCTTCATCAAAGTCGAATTCATCCCTGATCTTCTCACTCGGCCATAGGTCGGCCCTTCGGTCAGCTAACGCCTCCCGAATGGTCCGAGTCCTAGCATCATAGGATGCCAACATCGGGAACACGTAGGGCTCCTCAGGGTTCTTCCAGATACGTTTGACCTGGTGTATACTTGGTTTCCTGAGACCCCTTTGGATGTGCTCGAGATCAGCAACGAGATAGTCGCCCTTCCACAGGCCCCCTGGTTCTAACCGATGGCCCAAAAATAGGCCTGGCTTGGACGATGGAGCGAACTTTGGATCTTCCTCTATCTTGATGAAGTCCCGCTCTTTCTTTTCGGCGGGCAGGGCAGTAGTGACGCTTGTCTCTTCAACCTCTACCTCATCAGTGAGAACAAAGTCCGGTTCGTCATTGCATTCGGGCTCGTACTCCTCGTTATCATAGATCTCGGCCTCGTCCTCATCGATCTGATCGAAATCACAGTCGAAATGAGTTTCTCCAGTCCATTCGTGGTTACCTCCACGGTCGTTTTCGGCCTGGAGCCAGTTTTCGTCAACAACAAATTCGGTCGATCCGTCCAGATAGTTGAGGACTGTGCTCCGCCTCCTGCCAAGGTCTTTGATCTTGACTGGACAGCTCGTCCCTATCGGGATAAAGAGCTCGGTTCGCGCTTCAACGTGGACGCGAGTGAGAACCTTCTCGTCTTCATTTGCGATCCAGTGGTCTCCTCCTTCATCAACGTCCTCTGAGTCGATCTTTCCAGCATGTCTGAAGTCGTTTTGGGCGTTTTGAACCCCCCCCTTTCTATCCCTGCGAATCTTGGGAGCAATGGGGTAGAAGTCGACCAGACAACCAAACGGCAGAATGACTCCGCTGAAGTTCCCGTCACCGTGGCGTCGCATCCACGGTGATCCCTCACCGCGATTTTCAATATTCCTTGCCATGGAAAAATGCCTAACGGCAAATGGCCACCATCGAGGTTCAAATCCAGCTTGACGCAGGAGCACACGTGCCCCATGAAGAACGAGCTTAACCTTGTTCTCGATCAGGCCATTGGTCTTGGGCATGCCCGGTGTAGAAAGCCGGTGCAATGCTCCAAGCGTAGTGACAGCATTCTTCAGCTCTGGGGCCTGGTCGCTGTACACTAACTTCAGAGTTTGCCCCCCTGCAAACCTGCGAAATGCCTCCAGCGTATTGCTACGGGATCTGGATTGCACAGGGAGAACCTCGAGGTAATCAGTAGCGAGGTCATAGAACACTATCGCGTCTGCCTCGCCATGAAAGCCTCGATCCTTCAGTCCTCTCAACACCATTGTGTCAGCGGTGGTTAGGTCGCCGAAGCTCACCACGTCATGCGCAGCAGCACCACCTTTGCGGCGAAGCTTGACATTCTCCATTTTCGCACGCTGGCAGTGCGGGCAATAGGGGTTCTTCGGGAGATGCGTAAGCATATGGCGAATCGTCTTAGCATCTGCCCGCCATTCAGCCTCAGTGCGTAGCCCGGAGAGAAAGTTTATCTCGACAATGTCACCATCGTCCCCTTCCCCTGGGCCAGGAAAAGGTGGTGAGCGGCTATCGCCCTCACCCCCCTGTTCTGCCTTTCCGGGAAGAGCAACGGTCTCGCACTTGACCTGAAACCACGTTTCACCCGTCCAAGGGACATCAGATGCTATCGCATGCTGATCTCTTTCGGATAACTCCCACAGACTATCAACCAGCACCTCATGGGTAACCCCATTTCGGTGAACGATAGTTTTCCTGTAGTTGTCCAATCGATCGACCCTAACGGGACAATCATCACCTGTCGGCACAAACTTTGCTTTACGCGGAAGCCGGTGCTCCTTCACAACATGGCCCGACCGCTCCGTGCGCCAGGTGTCCTGTAGCTCACTCTCGACCGTTAGTTCAGACCTACACGGCGGAACCTCGCTGGCTTCAAGCCCTCGATACGCCGCACCGGGGGCAGGCATAGCAGGAAGTGGTTCAGCATCATCAAGAGTGGGAGAAACGAACTGAGTGTCACCATGAGGAAGGTACGGCACGTTGTTGATGACATCCAATGTCACCGTGCGGCCCGAAGGACACGTGAGAGTAGGCTTGCAACCTGCGGTCCATACAAACGAGTACCCCATATCCATACAGCGCTTTCCAACGGATATGATGGATGGAGTGGACTCAAGGACGTGTGCCTCAATCACCTCGTCCAGGTTGCCGACGTCAGCATCAACACGACCAGCGGTGCGAGTCGCCCCGTTGGCGGTGTGCAGCGCGTGAGTGTGTCCGCCTTTGGCATCGGGTCCTTTCAAATCACCAAGACCTACCAGATCCATTGGGCAACCAGTATCTACCAGCCACCTCACCCCGCCGTAACCAACGGGTGCAGCAACCTTCTGTGTGTATTTCGGCTTTCGAACAACTCGATGTCCCCGCACATCTCCAGGATTGGTGTCGATGTCTTCATCGTCGTCTAAGAGCACTTGGGCATGGATAGCCGCTGCTCTTATCAGAGCACTTTGAACTTCCCTAGCAATTTTCTTGCGAGAAGGGAACTTGATCGCGTTGGGATGGCTGTACCCAGCCTCTCTGCAGCGATTCACGACCCTTCCCGTATTGTCACTTTCAATAGAGACAACAAACACATCAGGGAGATCAGGGATCTTGACCCTCAGATGTTCCCTATCGGGACCCTTCGGGAAGTACTTGTTCCTCCAGGACAGCACAACCTCCGCATCATCGCAGTACCAAAAAGTCGTCTTGGTATCACTTCGCCTAGGGAGCCTCCTGAACAAGGACTCTCGGCGATCACCGAAGTTCACCCCAATGGTCCGTCTCCAAATGACTTGGTCCCATTTAGGACCTCCACCAGTAGTACCGGAGAAGAACAACGCGCCTCGCTCGCTTTTCTCCCAACTGCTAACGCAAGGAGGGAGGCAACCCGGTGCAGACCCACCGGTAGCTGGGGCAACAGCCCACATAGCTGGACACGCCACAACAACACGGTTGGCCTCAGGGTAACGGCCCGCCCCCCCTAAAAATCCGTCAATCCTTGAGCGGGGCTGTCGAGACGCCTCGCCTCCCTATCGGGAGGACTGGGCGTGGGCGACCTAGGGGTATCCCCCTCTTCATCCTCAACAACCGGACCAGCAGTAGTACGAGGTGTGATAGGCTTCGTACCTGGTGGTGGCGGCTTCTGATGCAGGTGCTTGCACGGCTGAGCTGTGCATTTGCCATACATCCAGTCGTAGCAGTATCCGAAGAACATAGGCTTGTCCCTAACGGGCCTATCCCCAGTCCTCGGCGTAGAGGGTGCAGCGGGGTTCCTTGAGCTCTTGTCGTGCTCGAACCTGCACTCCCGGCCATACTGGCACTTCCCGGTCTTCGTATACTCCCAGCATACCCGATCAGCAGGCCCAGCGGGGGACTGTCTTCTCGGCGACTTGGGAGACGGTGTGCGCTTGTCCCTCTGACTGCCTCTTCCAGGAGAAGCTCTGTCTCTCTGACTGCTTCTTCCGGGCGAAGATGATCTTGGCTTCCCGTCGGGTTTCCCATCCCTTCCGGACCTAACGGACCTTGAAGGGCTCGGATCACTCTTCCTGGCAAGTGGAGCTCAACACAGTCCTGACAAGCCTTATAAAGCCACGCGAAAGACCTAACGGTCACATCGCGATCCCACCTCTCGATGTCAGGCCGCATACAGCGTAGATGACGAACGTTCTCAATGAACACAGCTAATAGTACCCCATCATCGATTTTCTTCCTAATCCCAGAAATGAGATTGTCCCAGGTGCGCAGATAACTCCGGAGCCTAGCTTCATCGTCGGAGTGACCTGTTTGCCGACACTTGAGACTGGTCAGCTCGTCTGGTCGTCCTCGACTCCAGTCTGCAGGTGGTTCAGCAGAAGCTTCCCCTTGATACCCTGGGGAGGATTCATATTCTGAGCGGCTTCGGTCAGGCGATTCATCTTGTCCCTAACAGCCCTTGTCTTGATACACTCCCTGATAGCACTCGTGAAGTTGGAATCCAAAATCGGGTACTTGCAGGGTCCACCAAGAGCATCATAGTCAAGCCTCTCAGTCTCTGAAATCCACGCTAACGCGTAGTCAGAGTCAAAGCTGAAAGCATTCCTGACCCTTTCCTTTATCTCGGAAAGCCACTCCCGCAGCTTATCAGCTGTCGGCTCAGCAGGTAGCACGATCGTGTTGCACTTATGATGGAACCGATCCTTATCGACAACGGTGGAAATCAGAGCCCCTATCGGGGTACATGAGGTAATCCTGCAACTTTCACACAGCCTAGCAAGCATAGGGCAGCAAACTTCACACGCCCTCATTCCACAACCAACGCAAGGAACAAGAGGGAAACCAGGCTCAGGGATCCTGCTACACTTAGTGCACTTGTCCCGTCCATCATCTCCCCTCAAGGCTTCAGGGAGAAGACCACCATCTCCCTGCCTAACGGCCCCATTTACGCTGTAGCCAACGCTAAGACCTGGCCCAAGGTTACCACCGCTCGCGACACTCGAGGGGTAACCTGCGGCAGCGTTGGGCTGACTAACGCCAGCTCCAACCCCTTGGTGGCTAACGCCACCTCCGTAGGCAGGACCATAGAAACTGGAACCACACTGGTTGTTCCCAGCTCCATGAGTGTCAGCAGCACTACCATAGAACCCGTCCAGCGAGACCTTGGCCTCCGCCGGGATGTCCAGGACCTGGTGGTGGAAATGGAGCATGTCCATGACCACCACTTCCGCCCCCACCTTGGCCGGGTGGTCCGCCTTTGCCCACCTCCTCCCCCAGGAGGAGGAGGAGGGGGCGGTCCAGCTTCAGCGCGTTCATGCCGAATATTACAGCGCGCACATCGCTCGAGGCCATCACTGCCAAAATGACTGTGATCCTCACAGATGTGATTCGCACACTCCGTGCAGGAATACATAGGGACCTCCTGGGCACTTTTACGACACGCCCAACATTTCATCTTCAAGAAGTGACAATTGCAGCAGTCCCCATCCTCGCCCCGGCAAAGCCTGCAAAACTCACGATTGCACGTAACACACGAGAATTCAGCGTCCGGGTGCCTACGGTCGTTGGGTTCATCGAGGGCACAGATCTTTGGCGCACCTGGGCCACCGGTACCGGGAGCTCCTCTTGCGGCCGGTGCCGAGGCCTGTCCACGATCGGATGGAGTTCCAGGGGTCCTCCAGCTATCACCAGGACTCTGGATATCAGCACGAGCTCTGCTCCCAGGGGTCCTCCAGCTATCGCCAGGACTCTGGGTTTCAGCATGGGCCCCACTCATCCTATCACCGGGGGAAATTGAAATGTTCCCCCTTGCGCGCGCGCGGGGGCCATCCCTCGCACGCCCTGGCGGAGAATGTGACCTGTCAGGCAGTCCCGAGCTCTTCTGCTTCTGCTGTCAGCCCTCTCCCTACCGGGATGAATGGGATGCCTGTCTGCACGAGAAGGATCGACCCTATCGGGCACATTTGGCAAAACGTGATCAGTCAAGACAACACCCCTGCCCGGTCTTACCGGAAGGTCAGTACCCCAACCGTCACCTTCTCCAGGAGTGGGCGTCGGAGACCTGATCCTATGTCCCTGCCCCGCAAAAGCATTGTATCCAACGTTCCGTCTTTCCCTGGGTTGTTGAGGATTCATCTGATTATCCTGGACACCCTGAATGATGTCAGCGGCCTCATCAACGTGACCTTCAATATCAGTAAGCTGAGCCATGATTCTGTTGTTCATTCCATTAAGAGTACGTATGTTACTCTCGGTAGTAGTGATTCTCCGCATTGCGCCTTCAAGCGTACTCCGAAATGAATCGAGTTCACGCCTAACGGCAGACCGCGCTTGATCACTGTTCGCAGGGAGGTTGCGGATCTGCCTTCTGATGTCATCAAGAACTTGATTCAGAATTCCAGAGCTCGCTTCGTACTGCTCAACACGGGACTTCAAGGTCTCAAACCTCGCGATGACATCGTCATGATCCCCATGGTGGCGTTGAACTCCGCGAGATAGATCCTGGACCTTTCGATTGACTTCGTCAATTGCTTCATGCCAGTCCTGCGGGGACACAGGCCCTGATGATCTATCGATCGCCTGGGACCCCCTCCCACTTTGCAGCCTCGACATTCGATTAGCAAGAATGATTTGCTCTTCATTAATGCCACCAATAGATTCGGAGGCCCACTTAGCAAACTTCTCGTGTTCAAGAAGAGCCTTCTCGAGCTTCAGGTTTAACTCCCTGAAGCTCGCGTTTGCCCCACTGCTGGTAGCCCTATCGGGCGGTTGCGCAGCAGGGTTCAAATCCCATTCACCTGCTGGCGTCCGCATCCCAACGGTTTTCTCTACCGAGAACATCCGCCCTTCAAGCTTGTCCAAGTCCTTATGGATCTCATCCTCGGAAGCAGCATGACTCCTGCGGTTGGCCTCACGATTCTCCTTAATCATCTGAATAAGCTGACCAGTTGCGATCTCATTGTCCTTAACAGATTCATGGACCTCGTGGGAAAGCAAATTGATCCTCTGATCCACGATTTCAGCCTGTTCATCGATGGCTTGCCTCACAATGGCTTTGCTGTCAGGAATAACTTCCTTGGCAAACCGTTGAACTATCATTCGCATCCTACCGGCATCAGATTGAGTCGCAACCTCAGTCGCCAGGCGATTGACCTTGTCCTTTGTCTGCCGATTCTCGTCGCTCCACTCCTTTCGCATGGAACTCACCTGACCGTTCAGTAACCTGATTTGGTCAGCAAAAATATGGAACGCCTTCGCGACTGAACCAGACACCTCACCCCTCTCGAGCATCTCCTGGATGTGCAAATCGAACACCTCTTTTGCCCTAGCGTCACCTGACTCACCGGAAGACTGGGATCTGAGGGCTGGAGGAGTCGATATCTCGATCCTCTCAGGAACCCCACCAGCTTTAGCAAGTCTTCTGGGTTCGCCTACAGGACCATCACCTATCCTGGATGGCCTGCTAGGGGTAGATTCCCTTCTCCGGCTATCGCCAGGTCGGGGATCAATGTTGGGTGCACGAGACTCGGGAGTAGAGTGAATGTGAACATCAGCAGGATCAGGCATCTCCTCATCCTGCGGAGTTGAACCCATTGGCGAGGGGCTAGCCCTCCTTGCCTTTGACCTATCGGTCTCAATAGTCAGGGGTGACGGCCTCTTCGCAGAAGCACTACGTTCCCTGGCGGTCGAGCCCCATTGAGGTGTGAACTCGTTGCTAGACCTTAGCGTTTCAAGGTCACTGGTATCTCGCCCTAACGGGCTAGCGATCGACGGACGATCTTCGATTCCGAGTGCATCGGCAAGCCGACCATCTCTCGCACCTGTCCCAACGACATCGGCAGCCCGTTCAGTGATCCTCGGCGAACCAGTAACCCGGTTCGAGTTCTCGTCTCTCTGATGCAGCGGACCTCCAAATGTAATATTGGGAAAAGGGGGAACATTCGGGGCATCACCAACCACTGGGGGACCTATCGGTCCCTCCCGGTCATGGATGGCCTCCAATCCCCTAAGAACTTCCCGGCTATCCCTGGCTTCCTCTCTCTCGCTCCGGGCGTCCCTGTCAACATGAAGGTCCCTGGCAGCTCCACGAGAGAGGCTCCTGGGTCTCGCGGCAGCACGGATTCTAGCGTTCCGGCGCGACTGATCCTCTTCTTCATCACGACGATCCGCAAATGCGGCATAATCTTCATCATTATCAAACTCAAACTCGGCAGCTACAGGGTTGGGCCTATCGGCATCAGATCCCTGCTTTGAGCTACTGCCCCAGCCCGCGGTTGATTTCACCAGAGCATCGTATCCGAAGCCCGTGAATTTCCTCTCCTCGTCCTCATCAAACTGACCTGGATTTTGAGAACCAGTGGATCGACCCGAGATACCTCCCGGAGCCAAAACCATAGTCCCTGGTCCCTGCGGCCTGTTCTCAAACTCGTCCGAGACCTGCGATTCACCTGGAACAAGAGATCTCGGGGGTCGGATCGGCATGGCCTCCGGG
Organism: Effrenium voratum; assembly: GCA_963377175.1. Lineage (NCBI taxonomy): Eukaryota > Dinophyceae > Suessiales > Symbiodiniaceae > Effrenium > Effrenium voratum. The sequence continues at coordinate 77,353 of CAUJNA010003521.1, read as the reverse complement.
TCGTCCGAATGAGGGCGGGCCATGTTCATCGCCATGCTGATGAAGTCGAACTGTCCGCGCCTGTGACCTGATTCAGAGCCGCTCCTATCGGAGCGAACCCTTCGTGTCTGCTCATCATCAGTGGCCTGACGGAAAATGCGATCGTCTCCATCGTCGGTGTACCTGCCACGGCTCCTGGGTGTGTCCCTACCGGGATCTTCACCCCTGCGATCCTGACCTGTCGAACCTGCTTCGAAATCCTCGTAGTCGTAGTCCGGTAGGTCCTCACCTGAGCGGAGGCCCCCTAGGATGGCCTCCTCATCCACGACGCTCCTTCGAGATCGTGGGGTCGACATAGAGCTTGTAGTTGATGGTCTCAAGCGCGTAGGAAAGTCCTACGGCTGATAACCTGTGATTCGGGCACGAGCCTGTGCCCAGGCAATGGGTAAGTTGGGGTAAACAAGCCACAAAAGAAAGGTTCCCCAAAAGCAAACCAATCCCCGGTCCCAAAGATCAGGGTTTCCCACACACCAGAGAACAACAACCAAAAGGGAAATACCAAAACAAGTAAACAAGTACCCGCAACCTTGATCGACGATGAACCGCACGGGCGGACCCCACCAATCTGCCCCGGGCCGATGTCTCTTTCTCCACCGACACGAAGGTGATCGACGCAGGGACCCGGCGACGCTCATCCGAGGCGCGACGGACCCGCAAACTTGAGCCAAACATCACAGGTTGGTCACTACCGCGACGTCCCTGATGATGAAGTTAACCATGGCTAATCACACCTTCCTTCGAATGATCGCGGAGGTGGACGGAAGGCTGCCGTCATTGTTTATGGGCTTTCTGTCTTCGATTGTTGGAACTTGTTGCTGGGCCCCAGTTCAACTTTGAATAAGCCGAATCTGACTTGTCACGCTTACTGTGTGCGGCAGTGAAATACACTTGACATCAACATCCTTCATGCTCACCATATTTTGCATGCCTCTGCTCCGCAATCTGCGGCCAAGCCGAGCCTCCCACCTTACCGGATCTTACCGAACACTGGACGCAAGGACGCCGACAGCCAGTGAAAAAAGTTGGCAAAGATCATCACGAGAACCCAGCCAATCGTCGATGCTGGTTGGGAGGTTTGGCAGCGTTGCAGCGTTGGCCAGGGCAGAAATCCCATCGGCCCCAACTCCGCAAGTTGCCTGACGGTCGTCCCGGAGCTCACGGACTGCCACTCGTTATACTCCACGAGACTTGACGGATCGTCTTGCACACAAGCACCTTCAAACAAGGCGGTTTAAGTGGTCAACACCGTCATAACAAACTTCCAAGCCAGCCGGTAGGAACAGCACGATTTCCAGCCCGCACAGCCTATGAAGCCACCCCTCACGCTCACGTCCCCGGCCCCTGTCGCAGCTAGCCCGAGCCGCCATGTTAGCACACAGAGCGAAATCACTACTCACGCACGAGCACCACATGATCATGGCGGTGTGCTGCAGCGCTGTGGCGTTTGAAGACTAGCAGGCCTAACAGGCCTGCCATCCATGGTGGGTCCACATCACCACGCGCAACGCCGGGCCATCACGCAGCAGGAAACAGATCAGGGGGTAAAACATGCTCTCGCGCCATGTACGCCCACACAATGAGGACAGGTTGAAGCTGGAGAGTCAGCAACAGGGTTGCGTCTACCGCTGGCTGCTGCAATGATTAGCAACCGCCCGTCCCGCTTCTGTGAGGTGGCAGTCCGACTTCAGCAGGGGCGGAGAGGGCGGGAGCACTGAGCGCCGAGTTCAAGCGCTGGGAGAGGGCGACGGCAGGGCTTCTCAGCAGCTCCCACAGCAATACCAGGCTCGTCTGCGGGAGAATTCGCAGGCTTAAGTCACTTCCAAGAAGAGAAAAGGGCCGCCCTGACAGAAACAACTGCGGAAGGGAAGGATCCAATGGGTCTCCGGGGTCAGCCTCCTGAGCCGACTGCAAGAGCTCCTCGTCCAGAAAGTTCGGAGAAGCCAAGAGAAATCCAGGAGTCCAGAACTACTGCGGATTGGGCAAGTGGCAGCCAGACCAACCGAAGGCAAAAGGGAGCCAACCAAAGGAGGCCAGGCTGGCATGCTTACAGAGTTGAGCGCGAGGCAGTCAGGTAGGGCTCAAGCTTAAAGTGCCAGTGCGAGTCATTGCGATTTCCAAGAAGTAAGAAGTAACGCACATGAGGAACTTACACCATTAGCCTCTCTTCGCCAAGATCCGTTTGAAAGATCCTCACCCCATAGACTCCCTTTAATTTGCTACCCCCCAAAGGCAAACTCGGTTATTCACCCCATACAAAGGCACAACGAGAGGTTCCGCCCAACACATGGTTTGGACGCCGAATTCAAGGCTTAACTGTTTCAGCTTTCGGATTAGCCCAGGGCCGAAGGGCTTTATAAGATTCTGCTCCTTTGCAAATTCACCTGCAATCTCAACAAGGGTATGTTTTTGGAAAGGCGTTCCTCTACAAGTGTGATGCTTCTTTGGATGACTTCCACAGAGGGCAAACTCGTTTTGGCCACTCTGGTTCGATAGGCTGGGATGACCCCAAGCGATTGTGGCTTCCGCTGAGGCTGTCCCCGTGGTTCCGTTCCCACCACTTGCGGGCGCGTGCGACTTACAGGGAGTGAGACATGGAATGAACCGTACAAACCATCCAACCGGTGGTTTCCTTTGAGGGGGCCAAAGTGTCCCTGGGTGTGGTGGATGCTCCACTTTTGCAGGGGAACCCGCTCCCCCCCCCCCCCGCCAAAAAACAACTCCCAATGGTCCAGCTCGGCAGTGCTACTTGCTAGTGCAGCTGGCCGGTGCTATCTTGTGCCACCTGTTGCTCCGCTCCATTCCTGAACAGGGATCCTTACATTATACACCTGAACATTGCCTTGTACATGGTGGTGTCCTTTTACTTTGGTGGAAACATGCCATGCTTCAAAGGGTTGCAACATGTATCTTCTAAGGAGCCCTGCTGAAGAGCCCTTCGCTATCAACGGCTTAGGGATGCCCCTGGCCCAGCCAGCCCTCAGCCGGAGCCGAGGCGCGCTCTCGGGGCGGCAGAAGTGGTGCCGGAACCGCGACAGCAGCGGCGCTGCGAGCGCCTCACAGGGCCACAGCTCCTGGCGGAAGCGGCTGGAGCAAGCGATTGGGACACGTGGTCAAGCCATGTTCCCTGCTGATCGGCTTTTCCCCGAATCTACCATCTACAGAGCATACATCTCATACGTTGCTGAAGCAGGAATAATCTACCTCCACTCGAGATTTGCCAGGGCACATTTCCATTTTAAGACTTCACCCAGGAAAATCCGCCTTGAAATGGCAACCAAACGGAGATCTCAACCGAAACTGGACCAAAGGGCCCACCTGCGCCTCACATCTGGGGCGGTCGTCATTGGGGCAAACTGCCCCGACAGCTACAGGTGGGTTTTGTCTCCTTATAGGCCAACCCCAAAATTGGCGGTTTTCCTTCAATTTCAATTCAAACCAGCCCAAGCAAGGGTGCCCCCCATGCGAGTCCTGTGCCCGAGCGCCCCGCTCCTCGTCCGGAGGCTGGAAGCCTGCGAGATCCGAGAATCAAATCCCTCCCCGATCTTGGTTGCCTGAGAAATTGAAGGAAGCAAACTCCTACATGCATCCTGGGTGGTGTGCAAAATTCAATTAACATCCCCTTCGGCCGCCTTAAAACAATTTTCAGACAGAGCAGTTGCTGCCTCTTCAGGAAACAGGATGGCTTGGAACATGGGCCTCAAATCCTCCCTCTCTCCTGGTGGTTTTCACACATGACACCCACACACAAGGAAACGATGGACATGGTGAAACCACCGCTTCCAGGTGACACATGGCGATATCTTTAGGGTTCCTCAAGCAATACATCCACAAGCCATCTGCTTTTCAAAGAGATCCGGATCCTGAATCAGCGGGCAAACGTGATGCTGTCAAATGTGGGGTTGTTGAAAGCAAAAAGAAGATACCCTCAACAACAAATACACATACACACACACACACAACCCCCCAAGCGTGGCCAAGAGATCCTGGCATTGTTTCGGCGTCCAAGGGGCAAAGCCCTTGGGGCCGCTCAAAGATGAGATCGGGAAACCCATCAGCTTCCCCTTGTGGTTTGAGGCCCGGTTTGGAGGTGTTCAAGGGCCATGCTAAAGAATTCAAAGGGCGCATATCCAAACCTGGTCGAGATTGTCCCTAACCTTCACTCAACGGTTACCCTTTGAATGTGGTTTGGGTTTCGATGCTTCAACAAATACCCGCCAGGAAGGGGAACCCCCCGACTTACAGACAGCGGACATCCCTAACCTATCCCCTTTTCGATATTGGTTGAAAGGGAAACCAACACAAAAACCCGAAGAACCCACGAATTTCCCGGGGTTCAACATGCCCGAGTTCGAGCACCTCACCTGCCTCCGCCACTCGCCACCCGACTCCCAGTCCGCGCGCCTTCGCTGGCCCTCTGTGCCTCCCGAAGCTTCCAGCACAGCTCCAGCGCTCGCTGGGTCGCCCCGGGCGCGGCGCCGCCTGCGAGAGCGCCCCGTGGACTGGCCACGCGAAATCTCCCCCCCCAAATCGAGGGGGAAAACAGAGGCTGCCAAATTGGTGCTGGCCCCGGAGTTGCAAAAGTTCCCTTTGCTGGCTGCTGTTGAAACGAGAAAGCCATTGTTGGAGGTGCCAAGCAAGGGAAATTGCTCGGACGCCGTGAAGAAAGGCTGGCTGACCACTACAAAGCCGCAGTGCAACTTAGCCCGGAACATGGACCGGAGGTTGCGGAGAAACGAACAGCCAAGTTTCGTTCCAAGTGGTTGGACACGAGGACCAAAATAATACGTACTTCAACTTTTCGTGAAACCACACATTTTCCAAAGTTGAAGATTCAACACTCAAGGGCGTCCTCAGAAAAGCTCACTTGCCCTACTGGACCTGAGCACAGGCTACCAATTTCTGCCACCAGACATGAGTATGCGTCAAAATAGGGGACCCCCGATTCGGTTTTTCTCCGATCAAGCTAGAGAAAGCCAGCCTTGCACGTAGAAACCTTGTTTTTCAAAAAGAGTTCTCATGAAGCGACCTACTACCAGGTGGATTCTGCCATGTAGTTGTCTTGTGCTTGTTGCTCATGCGAGGTCCACACTTGCAACCTCAAGTTGGGTTCCAATTGTGGATTTAGGCATCTCTGCATCGTGCCAAAACACCCTCTGAGCGAAACTCCATGGCAGTAGAAGCGAATCCCCGCTCAAAAGAGACCCCCTCACAAAGTGGAGCGTGAGATATTCTTGGCCCAAATCTGGGGGGGGGATGGGGCGAGCTATGATTGTCTGATTCTGCTCCGTATTTCGCCTACCCTAAAAAATAGAAACCCACTTGGATTGGCTAAAGCAGTCCACCTTTTCAATTTACTACTAGAATCTTGGTTGCAAGCAAAGATGCAAAATGCTTCCCAACGACGACCATGAAATGGTCTTCGCAAGTCTCAAGTCCAGGAACTCAATCAGTGAGGAAATTTCATGTTTGGAGACCCCAAAAGTCATTGAGCAACCCGCCAACGGCGGCAAAACCGTAACGACATTTTAACCCGAGGACCGGAAACAGGCGGTCCATGAACCCCAAGAGGAGGTTCCTCTGTACAAAATGGGTGTATTCTTTGGGTCCCATGCTACTCTGCACCCAAGAGGCGCCCTAATGTAGGGGTACCTTCCCCATTCTTTCCAGTGATCCTTCTTTCTAGAAAACCTCCGGAAACCCAGGGAAAAAATCGGCCGGTTTTTGGAAAGAACAATGGTTGAAAAGAATGGAAAAGGAATCACCCCCCTAGACCTAAAACACGACACCACAGCTTGATGCCCTGCGAGCAGCGAGCGATCGCCTGTGGCGGAAGGTTCCCGGGGCCAGCGCCCGCTGCGGCGTAGCTGGTCCAGAAGCTCCTCGCGAAGTTGTTTTTTCTTCTTTTTCTTTTTTTTCCTTTTTTTTTCTCCAGTTTTCTTTTCCCCCCCCCAACAGCTGAAAGCTTTGGGGTCTCAGCCCAGATAGGCTCCGGGGTGGTCCGGGGCGCCCCTGAGGTAAGGTTCCACAAGGGTTCCACGAGGTTCTGCGAGGGCTGCGGGGTGGTGCGAGCACTAACAAGAGCGCCGTCTGCTGTTGGGGATATCACCTGAGTGTTTTTTCCGACGCCCCGTGGCGTCGCCTGCAAAAGGCGAGCGAAACGGAACTCCATTTTTTGGGCGGGTATCCTTGAAGTCACCTTGGTTGTCAAAAGGGAAACGAAGAGGTTTCAGCCGAAATCCACATGTTGAATTTGCCCACCTAGTTTCAAACTCTTTCCGGGCCAAACATCTCTAAGCATTCGGGGCCTGCTTGGGGTGATTTTGCCGTTGGGCCCCTTTTGGGTGCTGTGCACCTGAGTCTACTCAAAACTCATGGCAAAGAACCAAAAACCTGTCCGCCTTTCATTTCAGGTTGGAACCGGAAACCCTAAATTTTAGTACAACTGTACAACTTGGTTTCCCTTGATTTCCATCTATGGCCGAAGAAAACACCATCCAACTCAAAACAGACGCCCCTCCCCCCCCCTCTCCGCCCAGCCCCCCCCCGTTCATCCCTCATCCATGATTCGACCTGATCGACAGAACCACCCCAGCGCTCGCTCGCGCTAACGCAATCTCCTGCGTGAGGTTCCGCTTCAAAGGCTCCAGGAGGAAGCGGAGCCGCTTCAGGCCGATGGCCCTTGCCGTGACGGATTCTCCCGTTAGAGGCTACCCCCCTTTCCCATGTTGCCGTGGCACCTGACATGGTTGATCTTCCAGGTACCTACGTTGGTTTGTTTTCAACGGATGGTGCTTCGCCAAACCCCCACGCACGCCGCAAAAGCCGCGCGCCCGAATGGCACGGGGGTCGTCGCATGCGCCTGCTTCTGGGCGGCAGCTTTGTGCACAGCGCCAGCAGCTTCTGCATCTCCGGCGCCGCCTTCGTCTCGCTGAAGGCGAACACCGCCTCCCGCGCCTAAAGTCGACGAGGAGAAAACGGGGTGGGGCGAGCACCCGTTGGGTGGGTGTTCCAATGCGGCAAAGGAATCAGAAGGGAAATCACAAAATATAACCACTCTGAGGCCCTAAAAGATCAACTTGCCAGAATCCACAAGAGTTTCTCCCATTCTTCATGCAAACTGGCGCGCCATTTTGTCCATCCACACTGTGGCCTTATTAAATCATAAACAGGGGCTTCTCTTTGGCTTATCCTGGGCTCCAGATAGCCCCCCCTCAATAGCTCCTTTGGGAGGTCCACGACACACCTTTGACAAACACCTGCAGTTGACCATGGTTTGTGGTCGTGGTTTGACCTGGTTTGGCACACCAATCTCTCCCAGGTCCCCGAACCCGACTTCTGGGAAATCATGGCCACAAGGCGGAGATGGGAGCTTCTCAAAATGATTGTCTTGAAGGGAAGCCAAAAGGACACCATCTTGGCGAACATATAGTTTAGGAAGCACTATTAACCCCACCGAACTTTGATGTCAGGGGTCCAATTGAAACTCATGCGACGGACAAGAATCGGTCCTGACTTTGGCGATCACCTTGGGTTCTAACACATTGGGTTACGAACATCGGATGCGAGGACAAAACACCCGTGATTCTCCGGTAAGGTGCCGACCTCTTTGTCTTGTTGATCTCTGCGTGAATGTCAGATCAACATAAACCCGACTAAAGCCAACAAGGTCTTAGAGGAAGCCCCTTTTAGGACCTCAGCTTCTCTTGGTCTCACAAAAAAATCTGCAGATCCCACCAGGACTCCCATACCAAGCACCTAGGCCTATCGCCCTTCCGAGGCTCCGGCGGCATCGGTTTGCTCCACCATGGCAATGATGTCCTAGGCGAGGTTGGAAGGTCTAAGGGTCAAGGTCTGGCTTGGTGGCTTAAGGGTCCGCTTCCTTCCAATGGTTTGGATTGGCTCCTTTGGTTGAGGGGAGGGTGGGTTTTCCCCATCTTCCCTCCATAAGAATCAGGGACCCGGTCAAATCCCAAACCACCCATCCAAACCACCAACCAAGGGCTATTTGAAAGGGCTACCCTGGTCCTGGTTTGGACCATTTTCCTGTAAAAGGTGTGGACTGGAGGGGTGAGTAGCTACACGTGGGTGGCTCGTCTTTCTTGGAGTTACCCGAAAACTTTCCGTGGGTTTTACCGGGAAACCGAGAGGACAACAGCACCATTTTTGAGGATCCCCCCAAAAAAATCAAGAACACAGCTACAAACATTATTATCCTAGGATCATACAGTAGTTTGGGTTTAATAGTTCCCCACAACCCCCCCATTATGCTTATTCGGGCGCTTGCACTGGGCCTGTTGCCTTGGCTTCTTGGTTCCACTGCCCACATTATTTTACCGTTCTCAAAGTCACAAGCTAAGTGACAGGTTAAAGACTAACCAATCAATTTCTGACCAAAACACACTTGGCAAAGAAAAGGAAGAAGGAGCCCAACTTCACACGCTCCAGAAACCAAATTGGGGGGGGTGTTTCACCCCCCAAGCCTCCAGGAGAAGGGTTTCGCGAACCCCGGGGCAGTCGCGCAGAATCCCCGTGTCCTCCAGGGTCCGTCGCCGCGCCAGGAGCTGTTGAAAGGCCTCCAGCTCTTGGAAGACGCCTGCAGACGGCGGAAGCCGCCGAGGCGCGCCGGCCGGCTTCAAGCGGGGTACCCGTTTTGGGGGCGCAACTCAAGCAAGAATTGCGCCCCATCACTCATTGCTTGAGTGATTTGGGTGATCACTCTGGGGAGTTGCATCCCAAATCAAGTTCCGACGCTTGAATCCAGGGCCAGCTAAATTATGGGAGGCGTTCCCTCCCGTTTTGAACCCAGAAAATCGGGCTTCGGGTTGCAAAAGTTGATGTTGCCAGGCGAACCAGGCGAAATGTCTTTTGGTTGCTATGTTCAGGAGAAACCAAAACAAACACTTTGCCATGTAAGGATTACGTACCCCCAGTGAACATCCAATTCAATCCAACCACTAAAATAGACCAAAATGGGTGGTGAATTCACCTACCCACCAAAATGGGATCCCATTGGTTTTGACCACCACAGCCATATATCTTTGCCATTTTAACTCCTTACACGGAGCCCAAAGTTGGTGCCCCTCCGCCCGGAAGGCGGCAAAGACCTGAAGATACTGGATGCTCCGCAAGGCCATATCCGCCCCCATTGGGGGGCTGTCCCTACCTTCACTTCGGGTTTTGAGCGAACTCATGTTGACACACCCATTGATCAACCCTTTGTCACTGTGCTAGTCCCGCTGGAAATCGGAAGCCGCTCATTCCCACAATTGAGGCAAAGTGAGACCCCCAGCTCCGGAACGGCTCCAATCCAACCAGCTTTCCAGCCACACATGGCTCATTTCTCTCTCCCGCTTCGCGGGAAGCCGATCTCACCAGGGAATGTTAGCAGCCCTGGCTCTTTAATTTCGAGCCATAGCCCAGGGCACCTTTCTCTCTCGTTCGGAACCCTTTCTATCAGCTGAAATTTTTGCTCGCCCCGAAAGTGAGTACAGTTCAACTCCAAAGGTGGCTTTCTCGTTTCAATGGACACCACGAGTAAACTGATGAATCTTGGAAAGAGGGGGAAATCCCGGTTTCAGGGGGGTCTCCCATTTAGCCTCTAAGCCAACAGTTCAACCTGACGGGTAGCCGGAACAACTTGCTGGTGAGCAGGGAATGTGGGAATGAACCCTGAAAGGAAACCACCAGTTGGATGCTTTATCTCGGGCTCATTCCATTTCTCATTCCCTGCATCTCTCGCACCAGCCAAGCAAAGTATGCAAATCCCAGAAATCCCACACCAACCTGACAGGTGACTCAGGAATCCCACCAACCTGAGGGGTGTCCTGAACATTTCGCCTTGACCAAAGCCAAAAGTTCCAATCCAACTGAAAAACCAATCCAAACCACCTGACAGGTGACCAGGCTTTGGTCCCCACGGAAACCACCAGTTGGATGGTTTATCTCTGGCTCATTCCATGTCTCATTCCCTGCATCTCTCGCGCCAAGACAACCCTTGAGCCTCCCCCAAACAAAAATTACAAGTGGGATACCCAACGGTTACTTGGCGAATGGAACACCCAGCTACTCCCGCCCTTGAGGCTCAACGTCCCAACAACTTGCTGGGCAGAGAATGTAGGAAACCCAGGCTCAACGCCCACCAGTTCCAATCCGATTCCAAACCAATCCAAACCACCTGACGGGTGGACCAGCCCTTCCGAACCGCGCCAAATCCGCACGCGCCAAGCGCAACCACCGCCTGCCAGCTGCTCCTCGGCCTCTCGGCGCCGCTCCAAGCCCTGCACCGCGGCCCGCAGGCGCTGCGCCAGGCGCGGCGCCGTGGGGCCCAAGCCGCACCTCGCGGCTTCGCGGGCGTTTGGCGCGGGGCGCGCGGGAAGACCGGAAGGGGGCGTTTGAGATGAAGAAGGGAACCAGTCTTTACAAACAAGCTCGTGCTTTCTTGGTGAAAGGCCTTGGTTAGAAACAAGCTATTTTGGAAGTTTTGGCCCACCCCCAGGTTTTGGACCAGTCTAGTGCATGCCAGCTTTTTCAGGGTCCCCCGTTTACGGTGGATGTTCCAGTCGTCACCCAGGAAAAAACAAGGACCTGGAAAACCCGGTCTTGGGCCATGGTTGAGTCTCGCACCCTGGAAAGCTACCCTTTGCGGAAATCTCCGAGCAATGGACACCATTCGCTGCTTCCCCGCAAGTACATGAGAGAATCGGGGACTGGGGCTGTCCCGCATTCTCCCCAAAACGGTCCCGGGGTGTTCGGCCAATTCAGCAAGTTGTTGGTAACCTAGGCTGCAACCCACTTGTAAGTCCCCCACGTGGGGTTCGCGGGTTGTCATTCAAGTGGCTAACCACTTGCTAATTTGGAGAATCCAACATCCAAGTATACATGTGTGCTCCAAAGACTCTAGGGCTTGGAAGAAAACACAAATCGGAACCACGCCCTTTTGGCTTCTTAAGCTTCAACAATCGTGGGCGAGAATCCCAAAAACAAACATGGAACCTGACAACGGGTCCTTGGTACAGGATTCTTTTCTTCCGGGGGTCCCTTAAAAGTTCCATAGTTGCCTTGAGGGTCAGTGCCTTTTGATTTCCCCAAAAGCCAAAAAGAGAGTTGAGGGTCACCCATGACGTTGGATTTCCTGAAGTCTTCGGAGCCAACCCCCGCCGAAATCAACCCGCCTGCCGCACTCGGCGGCCGCCTCGCATGGCTTAGATCTGGGTGAATCTCAACATAGGGGCTCCCCAAAATGGGGTCAAGCCGTGGAAAAGGGAGGGCGCCTTCAAGAAAAGACTGACACCGATTTGTCCACAGAAACGGCTCTTTGGGTGTCGGTTTTGAGAGAAGCCGGGGCTTCTCAAAAGGGTTTCTCATCGAAGCTTCCGAGCGTTTTCTGGGTCAGATCCGACCCGCATAAAGTGGCGAAAGAGACCACAGGGAAAAGGAGCAAAGTTGGGACCCAGAGTAACTCAGCTTTTCCCCCGCAAAACTAACACCTGCCTGATAAACCATGGTTAAACCCAATGCTAAACTCATTTCAAAAGAGTTTCTTATCCAGACCACATGTTAAAATCCATTTCGTTTGCATGGCCGTATCCAACCTCCCCTCCGTGTTCCCTCTGAACACAACCCCAAAGCACGACCTCCAACCGGTTGGTTCACCTTTCCGTGTTTTCTCTTGGCCCAAAGAAGTGGAGGTCAAAGATCCCCTTCCCGCTCCCGACCGCTCCCATCCGTGAACCTTCTGTAGCCCGAAGAGAAATCGCAGAATTCAGAACCCGGCCATCGCCACCCTCGCCACCATCGCCACCCAGCACCTCCCCCCCCCCTTCCCTTCCAGCCCAACCCATCTCAACAGCCCCCCCCAACCCCCAACCGCCCCCCCAACAGCCGCCCCCCCCCCTCCCCAAAACTCCCCAGCAGCCTCCCCGCCCCACCCCCGCTTGCTCTTTGGAGGCCTCCTCCCACCTCCGCTGGGCATCTTGCACCCCTCGCTGCCGCTCGCTCCTCAGCGCCCGGAGCTCCTCCAGCCGCGCCAACGACGCCTCGCCGCGGCTCGCCGCTCGGTGGGCGGTTTGCCAATCAGAAACACATCCCAAGAGCGAGAATGAGAGGATGCCCCAAAGCCAATTTTTTCATAAGCTTTTTCTAAAAAATAAAAAGGGAGGAAGCCAGGGCGGGTGCGGGGGGGGGGGAGCATCCCACCCCGAACTTCAAGAATTCAATCAGGTTTCTGTGTGTCCAAGGAAACCTACTTGTTTGAGGTACGTGGACGACACTGCAATCAAAACGTGCTGGACCTCTTTCAACATGGAACATGGTCGGGCTTTCTTGCTTCCTAAACGGAGATGGTCGAAAACCAACTTACCCCAACCTTGCTATGTTACCCAAACCAGCACATTCTTTGCAGCCTCACTACGGCAAAGAACCAAAGACCACAACAAAGTGAGCCAAGAACAGCTACCCCCAACAATGCAGGGGTTGTCCTTTCTAGGAAAACAGATGGCCCTGGTAGAGAATGACAGGTCAACCAGGGCCATCTATTCTTCCCCTGGAAAAAAAAACCAAACTACAGTGAAATCGACTCCGTGAAAGAAAACAAACAAACAAGGGAAAACATCCACCATCTTCACTCATCAGCACGTTGATTGTATTTTTCCACCAAAAACGGGCCGCCGATTTCTAGGGGTTGAATTCCCATTCTTTTCAACCATCCTTCTTTCCAACCACCGGATCCGTTTTCCCGGGGCTTCCGGAAGTTTTCTAGAAAGGTCCGGATCCCTGGAAAGAATGGACATGGAAGGTACCCCTAGAATTTAAAGATAGACACTTCTTGAGGGGATTGGCCACAAAAGGTCCAAACTCTTCATTGACCACTAAGATGGTCCAAGCCCCAGAAGGTTGTTCTCCATCTATTTCCCCCCCCGAAAACGATCGCGCCAAACCGAGCGAGGGCAACCAACTCGGCCTGGCCCTGCAGCAGTTCCGCGGCGCCGGGCGGCAGCGTGGCGGCGACGCCGGGCCGCTCCTCGGTGACTTTTTCGGTGCCCCCCGCGCCCAGGGCAGCTGACAAACGGTGCCCCCCGGTCCCTTGGAGAGGAAATTCTTTGATCCTTCCAAAGGACCCTCGAAAAAGTGCCAATGTTGGTGGGAGGACGGGCAAATGCTGGTTTAAAGCTATAGTGCGAGCCATGGGGGGTCGGTCACAGCCATTCTGGTCCCGGCCACCATGCTGCAATAACCCCCTTGCGAAAGAGTTTATGAGTGAAGGAGGGTTGGCTCCGGTCCTTGCCGAATTGATGACAGGGGAAGGGGGCTTTTTCTTCAGAGGTCGATATTGTATTGAGATCTTCTTGCACGAAGCTGGGAAATCAACGAAGAGCAAGCCATAACGGCTTGCGTAAGCTGAGCCAAAACCGGTTGGATTCGTCGAGATCTTCAAAATGCTCAAATTCCAGTTGCCCATCAAATACTAGGTCCTCCAGTACAGAGGTTAGAATACGGGACTCTTTTTTCTCTAGTACATTTTAGTGGGGGAACCCTCCCAACCAAAAAAGGGGTGAGAAAGGGCACTACTGGGCTACCTAGAAGAATTGGTGGGTGGATAGGCTTTGGGGCTATGTGCGAAGTCATCAAACATCGGCCTTCCTACAGGTTTCTGGCGAGGGAGGGGAGAACTCACCACCTTTTTTTCTAGGGGACTGCCCAGAAAGGAGGCCTCATCGCAAACAACTTGCCAGTGACAAACTTGCCGAGAGAACATGCCTCTGAATGTGTGCAAGGTTCCTTCCAACTTGGGCGACCCATCGGTAAGACATGGGCTCCTAGATGCCACACACATTGGTCCTGTGCTTGCGCAATCGGATCCCCTCTTCCAACGCCGCCTTCCAAAAGGGGCCTGGCTGAAAAATCGACGCTGGTCGAAATGGGGGTTCCGGGGACCCAAAGAAAACTTCCGGACGTTTGTGCTGAACTGCAAGAGGTGTCTTGCCAAAACCAAGGGCAAATGATACTGTGGACGGACGAAATCCTCCCAAGAAACCCCGGAATCATGATTGCTCTGTAAATACCAGCCAACAGTGATTTACCATTGTTTCCAAGTGGTGCAGGAATTCGTCCACCCACAGCTCACCCTGGGATCATCAGGGTTCCATGGGGAAGCTTCATTTCAGGTTGGTGACCTGGCTGTTCGAAGGGAACCCGCCGGGGAACCAGCTGCCTTCAAGGGGTCCTATCGGAAGTTGATGAATCCGGACGAAAAACATGAATTCACCACGAAAACATCTCTGCATTGGAGGAATCTTGCACGGCCCTTCCAGGGTTGTTTTCTTCTTCTTCTTTTTGTTGCGCGTTGGGGGGATGCCTTGATAGTTGCTGTCGAGCTGTGGATGTGGTGAAACTTGTTGTTGGGGGGTTCTATGAGTCGCGGGTGATTAGCCACCTGTTTGGGGAGAGGCCAACCCAACATCTTCCTTGGGTTTCCAGTTTATCAATAGGGTGGTGTCCTTCTCAGATCACTTTTGGAGGGCCCCCCCCCCCCCCCCCCCCGCAAAATAGGACGGGGTCTACTTAGATCCGGGTCAACATTAACATTAACATTACAACTTAGTATGGCAGCAAACAACTTTTTTTTGCAGCCCCCCTCAAAATTTGAACAGAACCAACCAACCTACAAACAAGTAGAAACACCTGCTCCAATAACATCTGGGTCCTCCAGTGGAGAGGTTAGAATAAGGGTACTCTTTTTTCTCTAGTCTATTTTAGTAGGGGAACCCTCCCAACCAAAACAGGGGTGAGAGGTCGGGCGCTACTGGGGGAACTAGACATTGAAGACCCCTTTGATATAAGCGGATTTCCCATGGCCAACCACCTGTTTCAAAGGCAGCCGGACCTCCGGACATCCGAGTGGCCAACTCCTTCTGCTGCGCCTGGAGCTGTGGTCAGGTTTCCGCGACAGAACGTGGGTCTGTCTTTGGAGTTGGCACCCGTTTCTGAGCTGTCCTCAGATCCCCCGCCACAAGTGAACAACTCTTGGTGGGCGAAATGGGAAACCCCGCTAAACACTAAAAGGCCAAGAAGCTATGGAACCGGATGGCTGGGAGCCACCTGGGGGTTTTGTGGGGGGTTTCGAAGGGAAGCCAAAAGGACCGCCAGCAGTTTGGAGAGTCCAACCTGAAAAACGCCATAGAGGAACGTGTCCTCGTGGGCCCACCCTAGCTCGTGTGGCTTTTACGTTCGACGAAGCGCCACTTTGGAGTGGACCTTTTGACGTTTTGCAGCTGAAATCTGACATTCTAGGGGCACCTTCCCCATTCTTTCCAGGGATCCTTGTTTTCAGGAAACCATCACAAACCCAGAGGAAACAGCCGGATGGTTGAAAATAATGGGGAATCACCCCCTAGAGACATGGATGAGTTAAGGGAGTGCACCAAATCCTTAATTGTTTCTCTTTGGAGTTGGTAGGCATGGTGTTGTTTGAAAGAGAAACTGTTGGGAACACCTGCTTGGGGTGCACCATTGCGAGACACAACTGAATCCTCCACAGGGGGAATTCATGATTGGTTTACTCCAAACTCCTCCCCGCAGAAAGGTCAAAACATTGGCTTCTATGGACCTCGTCTGGAAACTAGCGATTTGAACCGCAATTTGGCCGAACGCAACCCAAATGCACCTGGCTTATGCTGGCGTTTTGCGATGGTTTGGGTTTCTTTGTCTTTGTTCGGCAAGGGTCACTGGATTTCGCCTTCAAAGGGCGGTCTTTTCCTGGTGGTTTCCATTGAAACGGCGACCTTTGGAGGTTTCCAAAAAGGGAAATGGCTCGGAAGCCTTGTTTGATGGAGGGCAACCCGGTAAGATGGTAAGAGGGTTCCTTAAAGGATACATCCAATCAGATCCAATCACCACTTACGAGGGATTCGGTAAATCAGCTTGCAACAGCTTTTGGTTGGTTAATTGGCCCCAATGTATCCTTTAACGGACCCTGCTAGAAAAACCGACTGGGAAGCCACAAAGACGTAGACTTTCAACCTTTCGTTGCTCAAGACCTTCCGAAGAAGATGCGCCCCCGGATGGTTATGCACAGGGCCTAGACCCACCAAAAATGACCTTCGGCTTCCCTGTGGTTGGCCTTAAACACGACCCAAACAATGGTAGCCGCAACCCTCTTTTCAATCGGGTTTTTGAGGGACTAATCCCCTCCCCCTATTAATAAATACGCCCCCCCCCCCATTATAAATAAATCCCCCCCAAAATATATTGTTTTTGTTTAATTGGGGTTTTTGGGGTTGGGTATTTTTGCTTTTCCAACAATGTGAGGGTTCACTTAGGATTTGGAGGAAATGGATTGAATTGTAAGGTCCGCGAGTAAGCGGTTTAATCAGCAAATTTGATGTATCATTCTATTTGTTTTTCAGTTTACTGGTTGTTTGTTTGCAGCCAGGCAGGTTAATTAGCCAGCATGTACGGGAGAGAGACAGTCGCAGCCAGACAGCTTTTGGGGACATGTTTTCTTTTGAGGGACACCCCAATATTTAAAGGACCCAATTACAACAAAAACACATTTGGGGTGCAGCCTGGCAGGTCAGGTAGCCAGCTTGTGATTGACTGCTAGACAGTCCAGTGCTCGAGAAGGCAGTGTGGGTTTCAAGACAGCCAGACATGCATTCAGTGATAGGAAGGCAGCCAGCTGTCAGTCAGCAGGGCACAGCTAGGCAGAAAACTCACCGTGAACAGGCAGGCGAAGACAGAGAGCACCAGAGGCGCTGGCTGCGGGGTGAGCTTTTCAGCCGGCTGAGGCAGGCAGGGCCGCCGTTTTCGTGGCTGGTCCTCTGCCTGCGAGGCTGAAAGCCAGATAGGCAGACAGCTAGACAGCTTGCCGCCATGGCCCGGTAGGGAGGCCAGACAGCACAGATAGGCAGGCAGTTTAGCGTCGAGGCCAAGTCATCATTTCTGTCTGTTCCTGTTTTTTTGGCTTAGGGAGTTGTTTAGTTTGTGTTTTTTGTTCACTGGGGGGAACAGAAATGATGACAGACAGGCGAGAGGCCAGGCAGGATTGGCTATAAGGGGGAACAGAGCCAGGCAGGAAGCCAGGCAGGAAGCTACGGAGCCGCGCGAAAAAAAAGAGGTCAGAGAGTCAGGGGGTCAGGGACAACCAGGGACAACCTTTTGGGGAGTGGGGAAGCCAGCTTTTGGGGAAGCAACCTTTTAGGGAACTCATCTCTTGAGGAACCCACCTTTTTAAAAGTGGGGCTGGAAGCTTGTTAAAAGTGCCCCCTAATATGGATTCCAAGACTTTAGTATTGGTTTAGTATTGGCGCAATGGAAAATCAATTGTGCGGAGTGGAAATCTGGTCCCGGGCCCCGGATTTCCATTTTTTTTTATTAATTGGGGTCATTCATTAATAGGGGGAGCGGATTAGTCTCCTAAGGCCCCGTCTGCCCAAATCGTTACAAGGCCCGTCGACCCTCAAATGCTCAGTGGATTTCCATGGGAAAAACAAATCGGCATCCTTTTTTAGTTGGTTGAGTTCCAAAACCAAAAATCAAAGTCCGGACTCCACTGTGCAACTGGGGACCTCCCCCGTAAGGCACCTTCATGGGTGAGCTCGTGCAGAAAGAATCCCCTCTGCTGAGCTCGTGCAGAGCTTCAAATGCTCCAAGGGGTCGCCTTTAAATTCTCAGGTGTCCACGATTTTTTCGGGTATACCCTTTTGTATGGTGGTTTGGGGGAAGTCATCTCTCGATGACCAACGTCAACCAGGAGTATGACTCAACAGGCTTTGTCAAGCGTGGAAATGAGGTTCCTTCATAACAGAACCTTTAGTGAAATGGAAAGGGGCACGGCTTTCCCACCAAAAGAGCAGCTTGAGAAGCCTCCCCGTGCATAGGCCTTACTTTCGAACGGACGGGCGTAAAGTAGGGCTCTGAACAAGTTAAACCAATCACCCATCCCCTTCGGGTTTCCTTCTGCAAATTCGAAACAAACCCAAAGAGACCCGACTGCAATGTTCAGATCCAACTTGCTAGCCCAAAGGGACGCCCTGGTTTCCTCTCTGGGACAATTCCTCAAACTCTGGGCCTAATTCCTCCCCGAAAAAACAAACACGAGCACAACCTGCTTGTTTCCCCCACAAAACACCGGCTCCTTAGTGTCCGCCCAAAAAACGACCCGCACGGAACCCGGGAAAATTCATGAACTGGGCCCAGTTCCTCCCAACAAACCGGGGAAAACCACCACCTGCACGTTCCCCCAAAAGAACCCGATGGTTCCCAGAGTCCGCCCAACAAAAAAGGGACCCGCACGGCACCCAGCCCAAAATCCCCGGCTTCTTGGGGGAAAAACAAAGCATCTTCCGCTGGGCCTGGTTCCTCCAATAAACAACCGACCCGCGCGGAGCCTTCCGCGGCGACCGAGATTTCTCGTCGGGGCGCGGCGCTCGCGCCTGGAGGCGGCGCCGCAGCAACTCCTCCAGCACCTGCTGGGCCACCGCGAAGCGCTGCTCCCGGCCTCCGTTTGGCCAAGGGCTCGCTGGGTTTTGGGGCGGCGTTTTTGGGGACCTTCTTGGTGGGTCTAAAGAAAAACAACCGGAAAACGACTCATTCTTGTGGGGGGTTTCCCGACTTTTAGGAAAACAAACTCATATTCAAGCAGGTATCACTTGAGAAGGACGGAAGACGTTTAGAGCCCACTTGTGGGCCCAACCCCCAACCGACTCTGGACCTTCTGGGCATCTGACATGGGAATTTGGTGAACCCGCGCCATCTGGATAATGGCAGGGTGAGTGTGTCCAATGTTGTCCTCCTGGCTACAGTAGATGCTCATGTTAATGCAAGGTTTGCAGGCCCAAGAGCCACTGGAAGAACCTTCCAACTTTTGTCATTGAAAGACCACCTGCTGCAAAATGGAAACAAGGGAAGACACCATTTGGGTATGATTTCTGGGGATTTATGTCCAACCACTCAGGTTCGCGTTTTTGAAACTTCATGTCCTGGCCCACCCCCCCTACGACTCCCCCCCGGATGCAACTGCAGGGTTTTCCTCTCCAAATGGGTGTGCCTTTAATTTTGGGGACCCTCATTGGTTTGCTTTCGTTTCCCTCTACAACCATGCCAAGTGTACCAACTCCAAAGGTGACCCCCAAAGACATACCCTACTGAGGGCTTGACCTTGCGGAATTTGGGAGCGGCCGCGTGCCCATCCCAAGAAAAAACCTGGCGCCATTGGGCGAACTGAATTTAGTCAGAAATCAGTGAAGGGGTTGGTGGACGTGAATCCCCGAAGTTGTTGCGCACAGGGTCCCTAGTTTTAATTCATGCACATCTTGATTGAAATTCTCGGGAATGCCTCCAAAAAAATTTGTTGGCGAGTCTCGGCACCAGCCAAGTAAGTGTTCTGTGTCTTTCCTCGGGACATCAACAAAATCCGTGAGATGCAACCATTTGATTGAACCAGCCAGCGCAACCCCAAAATGGCAGCGGCTGTCCTTTGGTTTCCCTCTAAACCGACCCGAAAACAGGGATCCCAACAAAAAAACACCCACCCTAAACATGCAGCCTTCTCGTTTGAAACCGCTGGCTTCAAAGGGACACCATGGACACCGTGAACAAATAAAAACAAACGAACAAAAAACAACAACAACCACCCGTGGCGCCATTTTGACGCTCGACTTCCCTTTTGTTAACTTCCATTTGCTTAAGCCCCCTGAAAAAAAAAAAAAAAAACCTAAAAATATTCCAGTAGTGATCGATTCCTTTTGCAACCAAGAGGGAAGTTATAACACATATTCTTCAACAAATGGAAGTTCACACAATGGCACCATTGTATATATATATATATATTTTTTGGACGACGTCCCTTTAGCCACACCTCCGCATCTTGTGTGAAACGAAACCGACCGCTGCCGAGACGCCCAGGATGCCGCGGTCCAGGAGCTCCTGGGCGCTGGGCCGCTGCTGCAGGAACTTCTCCAGGCGCGCGCGCAGCAGCTGCTGCTGGTCCACCACCCCTCGGCTTCTCGGCTCACCGATTTTCCCCGAGCGGCTGAAAGAAAAAGCATCAATCCGGGGGGGGGGGGGGGGGTAGGAGGTTGGGGGGGCGTCTCAAAGAAAAACACAAAGCTGGAATTGGGGGCAAGGGGGAGTGCGGTTGGGGAGGGGGGAAGGGGGGGGGGGAGTTTGGGGGGCAAACAACAAATCAATCCGGAGAGGGAAAGGGGAAACATCAAAAACCATCAAAAACCCAGGGGAAACAAACAGCCGGTTGTTGAAAGGAATGATGGTTGAAAAGAATGGGGAATCAGGGGGGTTGGGGGGCAAATGGGTTTCCTTTTGGTTCCCCTGTTGATTTCTCCCTTTTTGGATGGGTTTTTGCAGGGTTTGGGGTGGCGGTTGCTCCACAGGCCAGTTTGGCTTCCATTTTGGTGGGGCATCGGGACATTTCGCGATCCATCTGCGATTTTGACACCTACCTATGCTGTTGTGGGTGTGGGCAAACACCCTTGCGATAGCAAAGTGGGCCTTCCAAATGACTACGTGTCACTTTGAAAAGTGGTTTCCTTTGGCATCACTGAAAGTGGCGCTGTACCGAAATTTCCACAACGATGGTTACACCTACTGATTTGCATCTATGTAACAACATGGTGAGCGAACGTAGCAAGTCAGCATCGCACCAAATGCAGCAAGCATTTACTCAGTCATAAAAAAAACTAGGTAGTTGAGCACAGGTAAACTCCCTGTAAACTCTGTAAACCCTGTAAACTCCCTGTAGACTATTGTACTCCCTGTAAACTCCATGAAACCAGGTGAACCTTTGGGCGCTGAGGTCTGGGAAACCAGGAAGCCGAGCACGGACGAACTCCTTTAGAGACACAGCCACCCCGTACACCACCGCAAAAAAGGACAAAGCGACCCTCGCAAAAAGGAAACGCGCGTTCGGCTGTGAAGTACCGGCTGGGGTCGGCAAGTGATACGGCGTATTGGCTGTCTGGCTGTCACAAGTGCCGGCGAGTTCTGAAGGAAGGAAGCAGTACAAATGCATACAAACTCCAGTTGCGTCCAAAGAATTGTGTGGCGTAAGAGTTGTCTGTCTAAAAGGAATCTCACTGAACCATGGTAACTGAAACGCATGCCTTAACCAGGCAAAGCAACAGATTTACTCCTGATTACAGGGGAATACTAATAGTAACGATCTAGTCCGTTCTGTTATTCCTTGGATCCTTCCCTTAGCAACTGCATCTTTTCCACCCTGAACAATTCAGATTTCAGTTGCCATCCGCACAACGAATCCAAGAAGCTCCCGCTAGTCTTGCATCCAAGGCCGAGGCACGAGCCTCGCCCTGTTTCTGGTCCAAGTACTTCACGAAGAACATGGCGCTGCTGTCTTCCAGTTGTGTTTGGCGGGGGCGGTGTGTCTTTCTCCTTTCTTTGGGCTCCCCTCACGGGGGACAACTGCAAAGATCACCAGGAAGCTACTTGCAGGTCAAAGAATTCATCTGTGGCTTCTCACTACCAACGGGGGCAAACAAACCGAACATGTAGAACGTGTCCTTCTTGGGAAAGCAAATCTTCTCCGCCCTTTGAGGGCTTCACGGTTCCTGCAGTATCTCCGGGTGGGAGATCTAAACAATGCGTCTCAAGAAAAAACAAAGGTTTTCACTTTCTTCACTAGATTGTTTTTTTTGGGGTGACTTTTCTGGCATACGCTTCCTTTGGTTGGTGACCTTGCTCCAAAATAAAGAGGTATTGCTACTCGTGTTTTAGTCTTTGGTTCCATTTACCAAGGTGCCATTTTGGGGATTCCTGCTATTTGAGCAGCCATTCAATTCGGTTGAGCGGTTGCATTGTGGATTCACACTGAGCTTGCCCCTGCCGCTGTACCCAAGACTCAGAGTTTCACAAGACACGCGCCACCACCTTGAAGTCATAGACTACTTGACAGCAAACACCTGCAGAGCTGTTCAACCAGGGAAAGATGTGTAGCAAGAGCTCTCTTGCTCCGCAGCCCCTCTTGTGCCCTTTATGATCTTGATAGAGTAGCAACTGACGTGCAAGTTTAAATGCGCTGCCCACTACAACGCACTAAGTGCTGCGGGCAATGCTAAATGTTTATCGCAATAGTAGCGATGAACATTCCAAGATAGTAACTGATGTGTGTAGTGTTAAATGTGTGTTGTAACAGTATGGTACATGTATATATATATATATGCATGGAAAACACGGTGTCTTTGCAGTCATTTGATGAAGAAAGAAGGCAAGGTAGTTCATAAGGGGGGGGCTGACCATATATCTATATATATATATATATCTATATATATATACACACATATATGCCCTTTTGCTCAAATGGTTGCCAAAGGTATCTTTTGAGGAGCCCCGAAAAAGGATCCGATTTTCACTGGGCTCGAAGCCAGACACGGGGGCGACTCATGGACAAGCATGAGGGCACTCTCAGAAAATGGATGCTAGGACTCCTTTTGGGTTCGAACATCCCCCCAAAAAGCCGGGAAGTTTTGTGGGATCAATTCATCTCGTGCCATCGAGCGGGGGAACCCTCTTTTGTGAGAAACCCCACGTTTTCGTGATCCACACGAGCCATGCTCAAAAGAAGCGTCATCCATAAAGCCGTCAAACAAGAGGCCAAGAATCGATCAGTGGCCGCATGTTGAAACTAGCATAGGTTCCAGACATCACCTTTTGGTTGCCACTGTTTGACGTTGCTCTTCCTGATGTCGAACAAGGGAAAGGAACCATACGCGGTGGACCGGGTGTTCCTTCGAGCCACGAAATCCGAGAAAAATCCATGCGCACCGATGCCAGGCAGCAAGAAAACTGCTCATGTACCCATCAACGACATAGGCGTTCTAACCAAGGTTGGGTGAGAAAAGAACCAATGATTTACTCAATCTGTTTGGCTTCCGTAAGGATTTGGAAGCCAGGGGACAAGGATTTGGACTAGGGGTTCATGAAACCCAATTTTGCAAGCCTCCAAGACTTCATGCAGCTGGGGCAAGTCGTTTTCTGGTCGCCTCGTCGCCTCTCGCTCGCTTGGGCCGCCCCGCCGGCTGGGCCTTACGGAGGGCTCGGGCGAGACCGGGAGCCCTGTCTCTGCGAATCTTCCTATTGCACCCTGGGATTACATCGGCAACAGAATGATCCCAAGAAATCTGCACAACCAGGTTTTATCTGGAAATACAACCTAGGTTGATTCAGAGGACGCAATCCGAGGGTGGGAAAAGTCCCCATCTACTTAGCCGTGGATAAAGACCTTGAGGCGGAAATTGTCATGTAAACCCTTTGGGTTGGCCATTTTTCTTAAAACGGCCCTGGTATACCAAGACAGGCGGGAGGCAGTTGGATTCACGTTCATCAGCGACTCGCGCTGAGATCCCAAGAGAAGACCCCATCCGTCTAGGGGAGTGCCGTTGTGTTTCCTGCATCCATGACTGTTGACACAGCAACAAACACTTCAAACAAATGTTTCGTGTTGCGTCGGCATGAGTCGTGATCAGATTGCTGTAAGGTGCCGCTTGTACACCCTATCAATTCGCCTCGCGCAAGACGGCGCCCTGTTTGACACGCGGGAAGGCCGGCGTTCGACGCGCCGAGCCTCTTTGCCTCGTCCAGATGCCTTTTTGGCGCTTCTGGACGGTAAGCAGGCTCCATTGGCGAAATAAAGGGCCAAGAAAGGATAGATATCCCACCACCCAGCACGCTTATAGGCAATGCCGGCTTTCAAGTTCCGCCCGGCCTTTGGCCGGGCACAATCTTTTCATGCTGCGGCTTGCGTCGATGCCACCAACAAGGTGTGACCAAACGCTCTGACCAAAATCTTTGACTCACAGCGAGTGAGGAGGTGACCCCGTCCCAACACAGTGGGGCATCAGTCACCGGCCACAAGCAGGAAGCCGTGCGAAAATCCGGCTTTGTGCTTCTGACACTCATGCATGCAGTGGAGCACACTGAGAGTCTTGCAATGCGATTCATTGGCATCATTGAAAGGTTGGTGGTTTCAGCTTGCTTTCGTCAACATGAAAATTATTCACCTGCGCTGCCAAGTTCTGTGCGGGGTGAGCAGCCATGCTTGAGATTGCGTAGGCAACGCTGAACAGACTCAAGGCGTGAGGCAGGGTTCAGGCAAGGCTTGGGCACTCAGGGGACTCAGGGGCAGTCAGCTAGGCCTAAGGCCAAACGCTGCCGTCACAGCCTCATCATAATTATCGTTGATCAAGGTTCGGACACCACAGCCACGCTTGCAAAGACAACCAACACCGACTTGGGCACTTCGGGGCAGTCAGCAAGGCCTAAGGCGAAACTGGCTGCCCTCATGCCTCATCACATTTCTCATTGCTCAAACTTCTGGCACCACCGCCACTCTTGCGAAGGCAGTGGCAACCCATGCTGAAAAAACTCAAGGCATGAAGCAGGGCTCAGGCAAGGCTTGGTCGCCACGTAGGCCGAAGGGCGACAACTGGCTATGCGTGCCTCATCATGACTTCTCATTGGTCAAGATTCCGACACCAGCAACGGCAGAGGTGTCATGCAAACAGACTAGCATCATTGAAAGGTTGTTGCTTGCTTTCGCCAACATTCAGGCTACACTTGCGCGGCCAATTTCCGTACGACGTAGCAGCCATGCCGTAGGCAGCCCCAACGGCCAACAACCCTGAATAGACTCAAGGCATAAGGAAGAGTTTAGGCAAGGCTTGGTCACTGAGGGGTGGTCAGCTATGCAGGGCGAAGGCGAAACCTGGCTACGCGTGAATCATCACAATCCCTCATTGGTTAAGACTCTGACAACAGCAAAGACAGAAGCATCATGCAAACAAAGTGGCATGGTTGAAAGTGTGGTGTTCAACTTGCTTTCGTCAACATGCAAGCCGAGTTCTGTGCGGCGTAGAGCTTGCAAAGGCAGCCCAACACTGGATAGACTCAAATCATGTGGCAGAGGGTAGGCAAGGCTTGGTCACTGAGGGGTGGTCAGCTAGGCCTAAGGGGCGAAACTGGCTGCCTTCACAGCCTCATCAAAATTATCATTGATCAACTGTCTAACGCCCGCAAAGGCGGAGGGCTCACACAAACAGAGTGGCATCATCTGAAAACTGTGTTGTTCTCAGGATGCTTGCATCAACATGCAAGCTGCTCCTGCGCTGCCGAGTTGCGCGCGACGCGAGCCACCCTACGCTTGCAGAGGCAGCCCGAACGGCCACCCAACACTGAACAGACTCAAGGCGTGAGGCAGTGGAGGCAAGGCTTGCTAACTGAGGGGTGGTCAGCTAGGCCTAAGGCCAAACGCTGCCGTCACAGCCTCATCATAATTATCGTTGATCAAGGTTCGGACACCACAGCCACGCTTGCAAAGACAACCAACACCGACTTGGGCACTTCGGGGCAGTCAGCTAGGCCTAAGGCGAAACTGGCTGCCCTCATGCCTCATCACATTTCACATTGCTCAAACTTCTGGCACCACCGCCACTCTTGCGAAGGCAGTGGCAACCCATGCTGAACAAACTCAAGGCATGAAGCAGGGCTCAGGCAAGGCTTGGTCGCCACGTAGGCCGAAGGGCGACAACTGGCTAAGGGTGTCTCATCATAACTTCTCATTGGTCAAGATTCCGACACCAGCAACGACAGAGGTGTCATGCAAACAGACTAGCATCATTGAAAGGTTGTTGTTTTGCTTTCGCCAACATTCAGGCTACACTTGCGCGGCCAATTTCCGTACGACGTAAGCAGCCATGCCGCAGGCAGCCCCAACGGCCAACAACCCTGAATAGACTCAAGGCATAAGGAAGAGTTTAGGCAAGGCTTGGTCACTGAGGGGTGGTCAGCTATGCAGGGCGAAGGCGAAACCTGGCTACGCGTGAATCATCACAATTCCTCATTGGTTAAGACTCTGACAACAGCAAAGACAGAAGCATCATGCAAGCAAAGTGGCATGGTTGAAAGTGTTGTTTTCAACTTGCTTTCGTTAACATGCAAGCCGAGTTCTGTGCGGCGTAGAGCTTGCAAAGGCAGCCCAACACTGGATAGACTCAAATCATGTGGCAGGGGGTAGGCAAGGCTTGGTCACTGAGGGGTGGTCAGCTAGGCCTAAGGCGAAACTGGCTGCCTTCACAGCCTCATCAAAAATTGATCAAATGTCTAACGCCCGCAAAGGCGGAGGGCACACGCAAACAGACTGGCATCATCTGAAAACTGTGTTGTTTTCAGGATGCTTGCATCAACATGCAAGCTGCTCCTGCGCTGCCGAGTTGCGCGCGACGCGAGCCACCCTACGCTTGCAGAGGCAGCCCGAACGGCCACCCAACACTGAACAGACTCAAGGCGTGAGGCAGTGGAGGCAAGGCTTGCTAACTGCGAAGGCGCCTCATCAGAATTTGTCCGTGATCATTGAAAAAGTAGCGTTGCTTCCAGGATGCTTCCGCTAACACGCAAATTACTGCTGCGCTGCTGAGTTTTGCTCGGCGCGAGCCGCCACGCTTGCAAAGGCACCCCAAACGGCCAACAACGCTGAATAGACTTAAGGCATAAGGAAGAGTTTAGGCAAGGCTTGTTCATTGAGGGGTGGTCAGCTATGTAGGGCGAAGGCGAAATCTGGCTACGCGTGAATCATCACACGTCCTCATTAGTTGAGACTCTGAGAACAGCACAGACAGAAGCATCATGCAAGCAAAGTGGCATGGTTGAAAGTGTTCTTTTCAACTTGCTTTGGTCAACATGCAAGCCGAGTTCTGTGCGGCGTAGAGCCGCCAAGCTTGAAAAGGCAGCCCAACACTGGATAGACTCAAATCATGTGGCAGGGGTTAGGCAAGGCTTGGTCACTGAGGGGTGGTCAGCTAGGCCTAAGGGGCGAAACTGGCTGCCTTCACAGCCTCATCATAATTATCATTGATCAAATGTCTACCGCCCGCAAAGGCAAAGGGCACACGCAAACAGAGTGGCATCATCTGAAAACTGTGTTGTTTTCAGGATGCTTGCATGAACATGCAAGCAGCTCCTGCGCTGCCGAGTTGTGCGCGACGCCAGCCACCCTACGCTTGCAAAGGCAGCCCGAACGGCCACCCAATACTGAACAGACTCAAGGCATGAGGCAGGGTTCAGGCAAGGCTCGGGCACTCAGAGGTGGTCAGCTAGGCCTAAGGCGAAAACTGGCTACGCCTGCCTCATCATTTCTTATCACTGACCAAGAATCCGACTCCAGAAACGACAGATGCGTCATGCAAACAGATTGGCAACATTGAAAGTGGTGTTGGTTTCCTTTCGTCACCATGCAAACTACCCCCGCGCTGCTGAGTTCTGCGCAGTGCAAGCCGCCAAGCTTGCAAAGGCAGCCCGAACAGCCGCCAACACCGGCTCACATCATGAGGCAGGCGTTAGGCAAGACTTGGTCACTCAGGGGTGGTCAGCTAGGCCTAAGGGGCGAAACTGGCTGCCTTCACAGCCTCGTCATAATTATCATTGATCAAATGTCTACCGCCCGCAAAGGCAAAGGGCACACGCAAACAGAGTGGCATCATCTGAAAACTGTGTTGTTTTCAGGATGCTTGCATCAACATGCAAGCAGCTCCTGCGCTGCCGAGTTGTGCACGACGCGAGCCACCCTACGCTTGCAGAGGCAGCCCGAACGGCCACCCAACACTGAACAGACTCCAGGCGTGAGGCAGTGGAGGCAAGGCTTGCTAACTGCGAAGGCGCCTCATCAGAATTTGTCCATGATCATTGAAAAAGTAGTGTTGCTTCCAGGATGCTTCCGCTAACAAGCAAAATACTGCTGCGCTGCTGAGTTTTGCTCGGCGCGAGCCGCCACGCTTGCAAAGGCACCCCAAACGGCCAACAACGCTGAATAGACTTAAGGGATAAGGAAGAGTTTAGGCAAGGCTTGGTCACTGAGGGGTGGTCAGCTATGTAGGGCGAAGGCAAAACCTGGCTGCCCTCATGCCTGATCATAACTCTCTCATTGATCAAGCTTGCAAAGGCAGCGCAAATGGCAACCAAAACGGAATAGACTCAAGGCATGAGGCAGGAGACTGGCAAGGCTTGGTCACTGAGGAGTGGTCAGCTACGTAGGCCTACGGCGAAAACTGGCATAGACTCAACGCATGCGGCAGGGATCAGGCAAGGCTTGGGCACTCGGGGGCGGTCAGCTAGGCCAAAGGGCAGCCTTCATTCCTGATCTTGATTATCATTGATCAAGGTTCTGCCAAGCTTGCAAAGGCAGCCCGAATGGCAACCAACCCCGAATAGACTCAAGGCATGAGGCAGGAGACTGGCAAGGCTTGGTCACTGAGGGGTGGTCAGCTACGTAGGCCTACGGCGAAAACTGGCATAGACTCAAGGCATGCGGCAGGGATCAGGCAAGTCTTGAGCACTCGGGGGCGGTCAGCTAGGCCAAAGGGCAGCCTTCATTCCTGATCTTGATTATCATTGATCAAGGTTCTGCCAAGCTTGCAAAGGCAGCCCGAATGGCAACCAACCCCGAATAGACTCAAGGGATGAGGCAGGAGACTGGCAAGGCTTGGTCACTGAGGGGTGGTCAGCTACGTAGGCCTGTGAAAACTGGCAATGCGTGCCTCATCATCCCCAACGGCCAACACTACTGAATAGACTCAAGGCATGCGGCAGGGATCAGGCGAGGCTTGGGCACTCAGGCACGCGTGAATTACACTATTCTTTCATTGGTCAAGATTCCGACAGCAGCAACGACCGAAGCGTCATTCAAACAGAGTTGCATCATTGAAAGTAGTGTTGTTTTGAGGATGCTTCCGTTTGACGTAGGCTTTGGCTTTGGGCTTGGCTTTGTTCGGGTGAATTATTATATTTCCTAGGTCGCGAGGTCGAAGCAGCGCAATTTGCACGCCGACACGCGGCTCGGAGCAATCATGGGGGAGCCGGCGACAAATCAGAGTGCCCAAGTAAATGCATTGGCAAAAATGCGCAAGAAACCAGGAGGCCAGAAAGGAATCATCCTGCCGCCCTCATGGAGCAGCCTGTTCGAGACGAACCCGATCTATCGACTCGGCGGCCGGGATGCACATTGACAGCCTGGATGAGACAGGCTGGGCTGACGCGGATTCGCACGTTGGAGACAATCATGCAGAACAAAAATCGGACGTGACGACTGAGTCTGGCTCCAGCCCACACAATGCTGCGTATTCAAGCGGGTGTGGTTGGCGGGCATGACACAACAGGATGTCTTTTCTCCCAGTCCCTTATTTCAGGATTGCTACGTCGAATTCGCAAGGTCGGGTCACTTCTCTAGTTTACCCAGATGTTGTCCCACTCGCCCGCGACATTTTTCCGGATCGCCGTCTGTTTTCTATGGGGGGGGGGCAGGCGGAATGGCCTGCGGGAGGAGGCACCTCAGAAGGCATCAGACAGCGTCACACTTGGTCAAATGACCGAGTGGAGCATCAACGCGCTCTCAAATATATGGGGCACGCGTGGATGCAAACCGCTTTCTTGAAGCTCGTTTGCAGAGCAATCTGTCATCCAGCCGTGTTCTCATCAAGGCAAAGACTCGTACTCAGACATCTTGCGAAGATTTGGCCCACCAGTATCAGTTGGACATTCTCAAGAATCGATTGAACGCGGCTTGTTGGACATCTCGACAGGCCGCCATCTCCCAAAGCTCGCAGCTCTGAGAGCAACAACGCTACCGGGGCTCTAAGTCAAAAGACTGCGGCGGCAAACGTGCAAACATATAAGCTCGGATCAACAAACACACACCTAATAACACCTGTCGCTTTTGGTCTGACATGTCAACCTAATGAACCTAACGGGGAATCCACTGTACTGAGCATTCCACAAGCTATCACGCGTACCCTAAGCATCAAATGTTCCAAGTGAAAGTTAACCAAAGGGCCTATGGGTGAGCTCGTTAAACCTCCCGCCTTCGTAAGAATCTAAGATGGCTTACGGGAGGATCGAATTGACCCTCTGCAGAGGGTTAGCATGAAAGGCATTGCGCCATCTACTTTCACACTACTTGGTTGACGTTGGAAGGGGAGCAACAATTTAAATTTTTGCAGGTAAGTGGAGATTTCCCACTAAGCCACAATAAGCAAAAATGTAAAATGTTTCCCAACAACGACCATGACTAGTGTAAGATGGTCTCCACGACTCGGTTTCACAACCGGGACAAGGTTCATAGGAAATGCAGCCACTCTAGAGCCACTAAATCCACTGGTTTGCGCCCGGTTTTGCCCTACAGCAGACATTTGGGGCGAGTAACAGCAAAAGCAGCAGCAGCAACAACAGCAGCAGCAGCAGCGCAGCAACAACAGCAGCAGCAGCAGCAACAGCAACAAGACCAACAACAGCAGCGACAAGCTCCTCTTCGCTAGCTGGCCCCTCCCTCCCAGCCGCCCCTGCAAGCATTCTAGCTATTTGTGGCAAACTTCGGCCGCATTCTGTGGCCGGTCCTTATGCTAGAGATATCTATACCTCATGCACCTGAAAAGGGATCGCGAAACATATCCCAGGGTGGGTAGGGCGGGCAAAATGTTCCTTTCTCTGGCCCAAGGTTTGTGCCCCTGGGCACGCACCTGGCCAGAGACCCGTGCCCCTAGGCGCACAGGAACAAGTGGCCGGCGGGGCACTTGCAGCCAAAATTGCCACTTCGTGCTGATCAAGACAAGCTCCTCTTCGCTAGCTGGCCCCTCCCTCCCAGCCGCCCCTGCAAGCATTCTAGCTATTTTTGGCAAACTTCGGCCGCATTCTGTGGCCGGTCCTTATGCTAGAGACATCTATACCACATGCACCTGAAAAAGGGATCGCGAAACATATCTCCCCCTCAGCGCGGGATCCTTTGGGCCGCCCCGCACTTCTCACATTGCCACCTTGTGACAGAAGGCACTTGCCACGAACGGATTGCGCCTGGCAATCCGAATGCCCACCTGCAAAGAGACCGGCAACGGCCCTTGTCAACCAAATGAAGGCATCCTGAGGTCGAATTTAACACATACTCCGGCACAGCGCCCTCACTATGCGACTCCTTAGCGGCCGCTAGTCCCTGCATTGTGATCAGCTCGCGCTGGAGCTCACTCAAACATCTTCATATCAGGCAACGCCGTGCTAGCCGAAGCAGACGGTGCGGAGCACGAGGCCGGCTTCTCTGTCTGCAGTTCTTGCAAAGCCTCCCTGACAGCATCGAACAAGGCGGGGGAAGCTTTACCCTGACAGTCAAAAACCTCCGTGCGCAGGCCCCTTGCCGTGAGCTTGCTCCACGTTGCTGACGTGGAGAGCGGCGCGTCTCGCAGATATCCCAGGACGGCGTTTGAGCCCCATGGCCCAAACAAGCAAATCAGGGCCATGCCGGCCCGAGCCATCTGCTGAGCGCCTTCCACTCGAAGGCTGTGCCCTGTGAAAAGTGCCGGTAAACCACATCTCCGAGCCAACTCTTCGATTGTGTCTGCCATTGCTTCCTTGGTGGTCGCTCCTCCATCCAGCGTAGGCCACAACGGAAGCCCCTCTTCCACTCCATGGGGGCTAAAATGATGGCAAAGCCAAGAAATTTGGCGCCAAAGGGCATGTGCGGGACACAAAAGGGGGGCAAGTGAGCGCAGTGGCCTGCAAATTCGCGCCCTCTCCCGCAAAGGAAACATGCTTGGCGCAAGCGAGCAGTACTCAGCTCAATCTCCCGAAGTGGCCACCACGTGCCAGCCACAATGCAATCCGTTGGTCGAGCTGGACTGCTCTGAACCAGCGGCTCGTCAGCAACTGCACATTGCAACAAAGCCGACAACGGCAACCCCTGTGCCACTTTTGACGGCCCTCTCAAACAAGACCGCTCAGCACGAACGAAAGCCCGTGCCAATGCTGCTGATAATGGCTGGTCGGGCATCGCCCCCCCCCATCACGCCCTGGCGCAGACTCCCAATTTTGGTCCCGTCATGGAGAGGAAGGGGGATCTGCCCTCAGTGAGGCAAGTTTCAAAGCAACCGCGGACCCAATGCCCCACTGCATCACTGTCTCGCTGTTGGCCAGGGTCCGCGGGGCAGGAAACCCCCGACTCCCTCTCTGATGGGGGGGCCATTACGACTGACGCGGACCCTGCTGCCACCGCAGCACAAGTACCAGCCCACCATAGGACGTGACTTGCATTACCACATCGCAGCCTTCTCTGCGCATGCCGCTGCTTGCCTGTGTCCTCCTCGCTCTTCCGTCAGCCTCTGGTTGGCTTCCCACTGTCTGGTATTTGCGTGCTGCCACAGCCCCTGTTCCTGCTGCACATGGCCGAACGCCTGTCGTTTTCTTCAGTGCTCAGGAACATGTTTGTATTGCTCTCGCGTGCAATCTCGTTCCCTCCATCGCTTTTGCTGGCTTTGACCTTGGGAACGTTACGAGAATTGCCTTTGGGGACCATGATTGGGGCTGATGACCTCATAGAGGCCCGGTGGCTGCCTCGACACACCAAAGCCATCCCATTGTGCAACCTTATGCAGGCTATGCGTCAGGCTTGGCAGACTCTTTATGTAGGTCAATCTCGCTCCTTCCTTCAAGTGCGCAGCCTCAATTGTTTCTCCTATCTCTGTGATCTCCCAGTTGACTTCACTCGGATGAATTTCCAGGCTCGGGGCTCTTGCCATCCAACGGCGGCTTGCCGTTTATACGCAAGCATGTCCCTCCAATCTCCACGTTTGTACGTGTGGGGCGGGTCAAAGGCTGCATTCTACTCCACATTAATATTGCTGCTAGTAATGTCCCCGCCAACCAAGCTGGTAGCGGCGGCGTGTACCGCCCCTTGGGTGGGTCCAGATTGAGCACACTGAAGTCAGTCCTGGCTTTCTGCAGGATGCACTTTATGAAAAACACGGAGCACAACTGCGGATTGTTAATGTGTACGCCCATCCTGCAAAAACCGAAGAAATCGGCGCACGCCTGATCTCCCACCTTGCGCTACTTTCGGACACGAGCGTCGTCCTTGGAGGTGATTTCAACCAGTTGCCAAGTACATCAGCTTGGAAAGAACTGGTTGGTCATTTCTCCTTTGTCTCACCTAAGGTGGTTATTTACTTGAGTAACGGGATTAGATCTGCTTTAGATCATCTCCTCTTTCGACACCCTATGTTAGACAATGAGAGTGCTAGTGTTGCCTGCCACGTGCGTTGGCCTGCCACTCGGCCGAGCCAGCACGGTGCTCCTCGTGTCGCCTCGAGCATTGCGTCCTTTTCTGGGGACTCCCCGATGCAGGCTGTGCCTACCGAGTGCCTCGTTCACCGTCTTGGTGGCGGATGAGCAGTATTCCAAGCTTGTCCGGCGAGTTCAGTCCTCCTCCTGCCTTGTTGACTTCAAAGCCGCTGTGCCCTTGCTCACCCGAGTATTGTTCAGGGACTCTGCTCGTGTTGCAGCGGCGCCTGGGCAGGCACATGTGTGGGATCGCTGCCGCGCTGCCGCTCCACGCGTTGCCCGCACTAGCGGCGTCGTCTTGGACAGGGCTGGACGGCAGTGCCGCAATACGGCAGCGGTTGATGAGGCTATGCGATCCACTCGAGCCTTCTGGCAGGAAGCTCCGGTTTCGTGGGATGATCAGTAGGATGCTCTGCTTGCTGAATATGTGCCATCCCCGCTTGGACATTGCACTCTACCCACCGTTGACGACATGCTACATGCTGTCGTCTGGTTGCCTGACAGCGCTCCTGGTTTAGACGGGCTACCATACGCTGCTTACCGGGCCGCGCCTATTGCTGCTGCACGTGTGCTCACCCAGCGCCTTCATGACTATATTAATTCACAGGCTCCCGCGCCGGTTCAAGCGCTTGTGTTCATCCCTAAGGCTGATGCAGGACCCTACGCGGATAACTTCCGCCCGTTAGGGTTACCTAACACCACTGATCGCATTATTGATCAGGCTGTATACGTCAAGATGTATGCTGCCCTTAGGCGCCCTACACCCTAGCCAAACCCTCATCAATGTATTTCGGGAGCCTCAGGGTAACTTTCTCGACGTGCAATCCTACTTGGGATCGCTCTGCTCCCTACTTTGTTTTGTTGTCTGACCTCGCAAAGGCTTTTGAGCGGGTTAATCCGCACTGGATCCTCCACGTCCTACAGCGCCTCGGGGCGCCTGCTTGGGCGCATCAGTACGCCACGTATGTCTTGTTTGGCCGCTCTGTACGTCATCGTGTTGGGCGGTTTTATAGACCACCTCTTCCCGTCCGACAGGGCG
This sequence comes from Effrenium voratum, assembly GCA_963377175.1. NCBI lineage: Eukaryota > Dinophyceae > Suessiales > Symbiodiniaceae > Effrenium > Effrenium voratum. The sequence goes on along the minus strand of CAUJNA010003521.1, from coordinate 43,161 downwards.
TAGACATGGGGCGTGCAGTATCTGTACTCCTTTTTTGTGTCGCCATGGATCCAGTTTACGTCAATCTTAATACAGTTCCAGTGTCAAAGGGTATATGGATGACAATGCTACCTGTCGAAGGCGTGCAGTGGCTTTCGGAGGCCCAACGGGCCTTCACCTCTGCCTGCCACGCCGGCTTTCAAGTCCTCGGGCACCATTGTATTGACGCCTGGTGTGTGGATAGTGCGGGTCCCACCCAGCCTATTCCTGATCAGGCGCCTATTACTACTGGTGGCCCGTCGATCTGCCGAGCTATCGAGGCGCTTCCAGTCAGTGGAGACATCGTGCTTGGCTGTGCCTCGCGCAGGGCTCACCTTTCCCGCGCTGATGTGCCTGACTTTTGCACTGGTCATCCTCGTCTGCAGGACCTGTGGCAGCATCTATTTGCCATTGATTATTACCTGCAAGTGCAAAACGCACCTCTTGTGCTCCCGATCGATTAACTGCACTGACCTTAGCGTCGCTGATGCGGCGCCCTGGGCGCGGATCCTCTCTCCTGGAGCTATCATGTTAGGCCTTCCCTTGCGCGGACAGGTGCAGGCCCTTGGGGCGGCGTCGCCGGATCTCAAGATTGACGCCAAGGCTCAGACCACTTGTGCTGATCGGCTCCAAATTATGCGTCACGTAAATCTGTCGGTGCGTGAGCGACCAGCTAGCAGCATGCTGCGATCATTTCCTGGCCTTAGGCATATGTGGAACTCCTGTCCCGCTGGCGGGTCATCAGCTGTGGCTATGAAAGCCCACCTCACCAAATACCTAAGCTCCTTAGAGGAAGCCACTGCGGTTCGCTTCCTCACTCGGCGCATGGCCACTGCCGCGTGGAAGGACCGCTCTGATATTTCCTTCCTCGCTTACCTCCATGACTTGCCCCACAAAGTTGTTGCGCCCAATGTCCGACAGGCCGTTCTCAAGTGGGCTCTTGATGAAGAAAGCGATACATGGTTCCTCCTCCGGCGCCGTGCATCTAGGTGCGCGTGTGGCTGCGGGCTTAGCAGTAAGTATTTTTCCTTACGGCTTTTTCGCTGGGGTCCTCGCTGTCCGTCACATTGACCTTGAAATTGAGTGGATGCGGCACGCTCCTCTGGCTGCGGAAAAATTTGGCGTTGTTTTGCAGAACCTTACGCCCCTTCCGGCCATGTCGCTCTCCCCGCCTGCACTCCGTCATGATGGGCACCTTGAATCCGCTACCTCGCCCCTTAATCAATCCGCCCCGTGGTTGCGACGCCATGTGTTCTGTGCGGTCAAGGGGACGATAGTGTGCAGCCGCCCATGCTCAAACCTGCGGCGGTGGTGCTAATCTCCCTTTGGGGTTCGGGGGTGTTTTAACAAATTGAGCATTTATTTTGCCATGGCCCGGCTGTGTTGGCCGACATCAGATCTGAATAGTCGGTGGCGTGAACTTGACCTTCAGTATGGACTGCCTTTTGCACTCGAGAAGCAGTTTATTGAGACGTGTTACTATGTTCATATGCCACTGAGCTCACCAGGAACAAGACCTATTCTGGTACAAGCAGATTCCTTTTCTCATACAGACTGGGACCGCAATTGCAGCTTTTATACATCGCAGGCTTTGCAGTATGAAGGGCATCATCTTCGACCTTTCTGGTTTGGCACCATGGAGATTCCCTTTGGAGTCTGCAAAGAGCGCTGCCTTCGGCGTTTCGGGCGCCTCCTGCGCCCTTACCCTCTGAGTAGAGGGACCCAATGGGAAGGGGACTCGGCATCCAAGCCCCGAATGCACTCCTCGTACTCATCAAGGGGGCCCGGCAAGGATGCCTCCAACAACAACATTGCCACCCTGAAAACGCGCCAGCAAGAGCGCCAAGATGCAAAGTTTGGCGGGCCGGTCAACTGCTTTGTCAACAGCTCGCCACCCACAAACACCTGCGCCTGAAATTTTAGCAGCTTTGCCTGGCGCCGCCCATACGGCCCAAAAACAGCGAAATCGCAGAGCGGCGCCGTGTCCGCGGACAGCTGATCCGCCGCAGTCAATGACCTCGCTGAGCTTGCGTTTGCGGCTGGTCTCCGCTGTCCCCAACCTGCCTCCTGCCCCAATCGCTGCTGCCAAGGCCCCAAAGGCTGGAGGCTCTCTGCCCAACTGGATGGCTGCCCATTGGACTGCAGAACGCACTGTTGCCTTCTCCACTAGTTGATCGCTCGCTGCGTTCCGGTGTCTCCATTTACCACTTTGCCGCTGACAAGGCGCCCTCCAAATCTTACGCTGACATTTCCAGCAGCCATCCAATCTGAAGGCCGGCTTGGTCGGCAGGCAGGCAGCAGGCAGCAGGCAGTAGGCAGCAGGCAGCAGGCAGCAGGCAGCAGGCAGCAGCAGACAGGCAGCAGGCAGCAGGCAGCAGGCAGCAGCCAGCAGGCAGCAGCCAGCAGGAGCAGCCAGCAGGCAGCAGCCGCCAGCCGCCAGCAGCCGCCAGCAGCCGCCAGCAGCAGCAGCAGCAGCAGCAGCAGCAGCAGCAGCAGCAGCAGCAGCAGCAGCAGCAGCAGCAGCAGCACCAGCAGCCAGGTGCGAAACCAAAAACAACCACAACACCAACGCCACCAACACCAACACCAGCACCAGCAGCAGCACCAGCAGCAACAACAACAACCACAACAACAACCACAACCACCACAACCACCACAACCACCAGAACAAGAACAAGAACACACAACAAGAACAAGAACAAGAGCAAGAAGAACAAGAAGCACAAGAAGAACAAGAAGAACAAGAGCAACAAGAACAACAAAAAACAACAATAACAACAAGAAGGACAAGAACACAAGAACAATAAGAACAAGAAGAACAAGAATAACAAGACGAGCAAGAAGAACAAAAAGAACAAGAATAACAAGAAGAAGCAGACGAACAAGCATAGCAAGAAGAACAACAATAACAAGAGAACAAGAAGAACAGGAAGAACAGGAAGAACAAGACGAACAAGAAGAACAATGATAATAAGAACAAGAAGAACGAGAAGAACAAGGAAAAAACAAGAAGAACAATAGGAACAACAAGAACAACAAGAACAACAAGAGCAACAAACAAACAAACAAGCAAGCAAGCAAACAAACAAACAAACAACAAACAAACAAACAAACAAACAAACCAACAAACTGCAACCATTTGATTGAACCAGCCAGCGCAACCCCAGAATGGCAGCGGCTTTCCTTTGGTTTCCTTTTAAACCGACCAGAAAACAGGGATCCCAACCAAAAAACACCCACCCTAAACATGCGGCCTTCTTGTTTGAAACCGCTGGTTTCAAAGGACACGTTTTTTTTTTAGAAAGTGGCGCCATTTTGACGGTCACTTCCCTTTTGTTAACTTCCATTTGCTTAAGCCCCCTGAAAAAAACCTAAAAAGATTCCAGTAGTGAACGATTCCTTTTGCAACCAAAAGGGAAGTTATAACACATATTCTTCAACACATGGAAGTTCACACAATGGCACCATTGTATATATATTTTTTGGACGACGACCCTTTTGTCAAGCCACACCTCCGCATCTTGCGTGAAACGAAATCGACCGCCGATCGGTGCCGAGACGCCCAGGATGCCGCGGTCTGGGCGCTGGGCCACTGCTGCAGGAACTTCTCCAGGCAGCTGCTGCTGGTCCACCACCCTTCGGATTAGAAGCCGATGTTCCGATTGCTGGAATCTGGGGAAAGTTTTTTTGGGCAATGTGCTTATGATAGGTGGACAGACTTTGGTTAGCGAGTTGATTCTGAGGGGGGGAACAACAAATCAATCCGCGGGGGGGAGGTTGGAAGGGCGTCTCAAAGAAAAACACAAAAACGTGGCAAAGGGGAGAGGGGGAGAGGGGGGAGAAGAGGGGGGAGAAGAGGGGGGAGAAGAGGGGGGAGAAGAGGGGGGAGAAGGAGGGTGGAGAGGAGGGTGGAGAGGAGGGGAGAGGAGGGGGGAGGAGGGGGGGGAGGGGGGAGAGGGGAGGGAGGTAAGGGAAGTCGGGAAAAGGATGTTGGGCGCAGGGGTCCTTGTCTTGATGTTTGAGCTGAGCAGAAGCTACTTGACGCCTCTGGTGGAGAGTGGAATCGGACTTGGAATGTTCTTCGGGGCGTTCCCTGCGCAGCTGGAGCGGACAAGGGAGGGTGGAGAGGAGGGTGGAGAGGAGGGTGGAGAGGAGGGTGGAGAGGAGGGTGGAGAGAGGAGGGGGGAGAGGAGGGGGAGAGGAGGGAGGGGGGAGAGGAGGGGGGAGAGGAGGGGGGAGAGGAGGGGAGAGGAGGGGGGAGAGGAGGGGGGGAGAACAAGCCATGCTCTGACAACATGGTCGCTTTCGTGCAAGACAACTGAGAGAATCAAGTTCGACAGCGTTTGACACGAAAGCAGCTACTGGAGACCTCACCTTTAACATCCTGAGAAATAATGCACTTTGCAGCCTCATGGGCCACAGAAACAGAGTGTACCATGCGATGGGTCTATGAGCACAGCCCGTCAAACTTGACATTCACCAATGCATTGGTGCCTGAGGTTCTAAGAGAATGAACGCATGGCTTTAGAGTCGTTTTGGCCCAAACGGCCCAGAGCTGCAGAGAGAAGGTCTCCCTTTGGCCCGCCTCATGATTCGCCATGAAGCTGCTGCTGCAGTGGGGCACCCGGCTTGGAGAGGAGGGGGGAGAGGAGGGGGGAGGAGGGGGGAGAGGAGCGGGGAGAGGAGGGGGGAGAGGAGGGGGGAGAGGAGGGGGGGAGAGGAGGGGGGGAGAGGAGGGGGGAGAGGAGGGGAGGGGGGGAGAGGAGGGGAGAGGAAGAGGAGGGGGGAGAGGGGGGCAGAGGAGGGGGAGAGGAGGGAGAGGGGGAGGGGGGGGCGGTCTCAACAGAGAGCGCTTGAAAACCAAACCCCGGCCGTCAATCGAGCACCATCGCCCTGAAGAGCGCCCCAAACAGCACCCCAAAAGACTCCCAGCCGTCAATCTTGCGAAAATCAACCAGCACCTCAAACGGAATCCCAAACCACCGCCCAAGCTGCATGCCCCCTTGCACCCTACCGTCAAGACGCAAACATGCGCCTGCACCGTCAGCTGCATGCCCGATCGCACGTGAGCGTCAATATCGCAAAAATGCGCCCGCACCGTCACCAGCACCTCAAACAGCTCCCCGCAAACTGCGTCCCACAGCACCATCAGCACCAGCACCCCAAACTGCATTCCCCCCTGCGTTCTACCGTCAAGATGCAAAAATGCGGAAACATCAAAAACCCAGCGGAAACAATCAGCCGCTTTTTGAAAAGAATGATGGTTGAACAGAATGGGGAATCAAGCTCTAGAAAAGGGGGAAGGGGGGTCGGGGGTCGGAGGTTGGGGGGGAAAATGGGGTTCCTTTTGGTCCCCTGTTGATTTCTCAATTTTTGGATGGGTTTTTGCAGGGTTTGGGGTGGCGGTTTCTCCACAGGCCAGTTTGGCTTCCATTTTCGCGGGGCATCGGGACATTTCGCGATCCATCTGCGAGGCCCCCGATTTTGACACCTACCCATGTGGTGGTGGGTGAGTGTGGGCAAACACCCTTGTGATAGCAAAGTGGGCCATCCACATGACTCGTAGTCACTTCGAAAAGTGGTTTCCTTTGGCATCACTGAAAGCAGTGGCGCTGTACCGAAATTTCCACAACGATGATTACACCTACTGATTTGCATCTATGTAACAACAACATGGTGAGCGAACGTAGCCGCATATTTGGTCGCACCAAATGTAGCAAGCATGTGCTCAGTCATAAAACTAGGTAGTTGGGCACAGGTAAACTAGTAGACTATTGTACTCCCTTCTGTAAACTCCATGGATCCAGGTGAAACTTTGGGCGCTCTTTGCGGTGTCTAAACCCTTTGCGGGGTCAAATTTCATGGGTCAGGTCAGTTCGTTCGGGATTTATGTGTTTTAAGGTCCTAAAAACGAATAATGGTTTTTTACTCAAACTTAAGGGTTTGACAAAACCAAAAAAACAAAAACAGGGATTTTGCAGCAAACCTCAAAGTGTACTATTGATGCCAGTTTCCTCGAAACAAGAATCAATTTGCTTGTTTCCCAGCGGACCCCGCCGTTTCTGCGCGCTAAGCCTTAGGGGTAAGACAGCTTGACGCGCCTGCTGAAAGGGGTTTGGGGTCATCTAAACAGAAATGAGTCTTGGCCGCCAAGAGGAAAGGGCTTGAACTGCTTTTGGGGAATAACTTAACTATGAAACCGCCTCTTCTGTACGAGCAAAATGCGTTGTTCTTGAGCCCAAATTCTGCTCGCATTTTGGCTAGATTGGGCTTGCAATTGCAAGTGTTCACAAAGAAAGCAGTGACCTGCAACAAATCCTGCATGGACACATTGTTTGGGTTTTGGCCACACACTACATAAAACGGAGCAGAACTGTTTTTCTTGGTAGGCGTTTCTCAGAGGCCCCAGGTTCCCCGCGAACCAACTCCGAACAAACTCCGAACGAACTCCGAACTCCGAACGAACTCCGAACGAACTCCGAACAAACTCCGAGCAAACTCCGGACAAACTCCGAACGAACTCCGAACGAACTCCGGGCGAGCTCGGAACAAACTCCGAACAAGCGAACAAGCTCCGAGCGAACTTTGTCATTGGTTGATTTCCGAACAAACCCCCGAGCCAACTCCGAACACACTTTGGCCATAAGTACGTGTTTGAGCAAAAGTATTTTGGTGGTTTAAACTGTTTTTTGGCTTTTTTCGGGATTACCAAAAGTTGCCAAGTGATTACAGGGGCCAGTTTCAACAAGTGGCCTGGGAAGGCGTTCAGGGCTGGATTTGTAGGACTTGAGAGCTGCGGAGGGCTAAAATCGCTACCGGGGTGATCTCGCAGCTTGGTTGGCGCTGAGGCTCGCTGTTGAAGCTGAAACAAAGTTTAATCTGCTTGACCAAGGCTTAATCCGAAAAAAAAAACTTATTCCAAAAAAAAAGCTTGTTGGCGCTGAGGCTCGCTGTTGAAGCTGAAACAAAGTTTAATCTGCTTGACCAAGGCTTAATCCGGAAAAAAAACCTTATTCCAAAAACAAAAAGCTTAAGTTCAACACCGGTGTTGAACTTAAGGTTTTGCCCGATTTTGGTCGTATGAAATAGCTGTTTTTTTGCCTGAACAACCTGGATTAAGCATTTTTCAAGGTTTTTTTTACCTTGGTAACACTGAATTTGTAGACAAAACGCGTGAACAAGCTGTAATTCCAGTGTTTTTGTACGACCAAAACCCGAAAAGTTCAACACCAAAAAAAAACTTAAGGCCAAAAAAAAACTTAAGGCCAAAGTTCGTTCGGAGTTCGTTCGGAGTTCGTTCGGGGCAAGAATTATGCCCCCCGCCCCCCCCAAAAAAAAACTAAGCACAAATCATAGCCTGAAAGCAAAAACAAGCAAACAAAAACAAAACAAAGCTGAAAAACAAAAACTTAAGGCAAAAACAAAATAAAACAGCTCCCCAGACCAAATCCCGAAAAGTTCAACACCAAAAAACAAATAAGCTCCAAAAACAAACTTAAGGCCAAAGTTCGTTCGGAGTTCGTTCGGAGTTCGTTCGGGGCAAGAATTAAGCCCCGAAAAAAATATCAAGCACAAATCACAGCCTGGAAAAAAACACGAGCAAAAAGACAAAACAAAGCCGAAAAACTAAAACTTAAGGCCAAAACACAAAAATCAGCCCCCCAAAGAAAAATATGGCCAAAAATTGTTTGGCGCTTGTCCGGGAAGTAAATCCAGCCCGGAAAATGCATAACAGGAAAATCAAGTGACCAAAAGAACTAATTTCAACACGTGGCCTGAGAACATGTTTGTTTGCCTCCAAAAACGCCTTCCCAGGCCACTTGTTGAAACTGGCCCCTGTAATCACTTTACCTCTTTTGGTAAGCTCGAAAAAAAGCAGTTTGACCAAAGTGTGTTCGGAGTTGGCTCGGGGGTTTGTTCGGAAATCAACAAATGCCAAAGTTCGCTCGGAGCTTGTTCGCTTGTTCGGAGTTTGTTCCGAGTTCGCCCGGAGTTCGTTCGGAGATTGTCCGGAGTTTGCTCGGAGTTTGTTCGGAGTTCGTTCGGAGTTTGTTCGGAGCTTGTTCGGAGTTGGCTCACGGCCACTGAGAAATGCCTACTAAGAAAAAAACGTTCTGCTCTGTATTCTAGAGTGTGTGACGGTGTGTGGCCAAAACCCCCAAAAATGTGCCCATGCAGAATTTGTTGCAGGTCACTGCTTTCTTTGTGAAAACTCGCAATTGCAAGCCCAATCTAGCCAAAATGCGAACAGAATTTGGGCTCCAGAACAACGCATTTTGCTCGTACAGAAGAGGCGGTTTCATAGTTAATATTCCCAAAAAACCAGTTCAAGCCCTTTCCTCTTGGCGGCCAAGACTCATTCCTGCTTAGATGACCCCAAACCCCTTTCAGCAGGCGCATCAAGCTGCCTCACCCTTAAGTTTTTTTTGGTGTGGAACCGAATTTCCCACGCAAATTGGCAGGTTTTTGCAGGGTTTGGGGTGGCGGTTTCTCCACAGGCCAGTTTGGCTTCCATTTTCGCGGGGCATCGGGACATTTCGCGATCCATCTGCGAGGCCCCCGATTTTGACACCTACCCATGTGGTGGTGGGTGAGTGTGGGCAAACACCCTTGTGATAGCAAAGTGGGCCATCCACATGACTCGTAGTCACTTCGAAAAGTGGTTTCCTTTGGCATCACTGAAAGCAGTGGCGCTGTACCGAAATTTCCACAACGATGATTACACCTACTGATTTGCATCTATGTAACAACAACATGGTGAGCGAACGTAGCCGCATATTTGGTCGCACCAAATGTAGCAAGCATGTGCTCAGTCATAAAACTAGGTAGTTGGGCACAGGTAAACTAGTAGACTATTGTACTCCCTTCTGTAAACTCCATGGATCCAGGTGAAACTTTGGGCGCTCTTTGCGGTGTCTAAACCCTTTGCGGGGTTGGTTTGGGAAACCAACACGAAGCCGAGCAATTGGGACTGACACAACTCCTTTAAAGACAAAGCCACTCCGTTCAACACCACCGCAAAAAAGAACAAAGCGGCCCTCGAAAAAGGAATACGCGCGCGTTCGGCTGTAAAGTGCCGGCTGGGGTCGGCAAGTGATACGGCGTATTGGCTGTCTGGCTGTCACAATTGCCGGGGCAAGTTCTGAAGGAAGGAAGCAGTATAAATGCATACAAACTCCAGTTGCGTCCAAAGAATTGTGTGGCGTAGGAGTTGTCTGGCTAAAAGGAAACTCACTGAACCATGGTAACTGAAAGGCATGCCTTAACCAAGCAAAACAAACACCCATAAGGACCCCTGCAGCTTCTTCCATAGTACAAAGGCCTGAATGATAAAGCCAGATTTACAGGGGAATACTAATAGTAACGATCTAGTCCGTTCTGTTATTCCTTGGATCCTTCCCTTAGCAACTACTGCATCTTTTCCACCTTGAACAATTCAGATTTCAGTTGCCATCCGCAAAACGAATCCAAGGAGCAGCCGGCTAGTCTTGCTTCCCAGTGTGCCCTGATCTTGGTTGCTGTTGACTGTTGACCCCTCTGTAAACATTTTTTGCGACTCCAAGGGCAAATCCGAGCTATTGCAACCAAAACGTTAAAGTCCAAAGATCCGCTACCAAATAGCCATAAAGTAACGTTGGACTCCTCGCACCTCTTTGCCCGCAACAAAACATCCCGGGCTCAGCCAAATTGTTCAAGAAGGCCGAGGCACGAGCTTTGCCCTGTTTCTGGTCCAAGTACTTCACGAAGAACATGGCGCTGCTGTGGTCTTCCAGTTGTGTTTGGCGGGGGCGGTGTGTCTTTCTCCTTATTTTTGGCTCCCCTCACGGGGGACAACTGCCCCAAGGACTACCAGGAAGCTACTTGCAGGTCAGACAACTCATCTGTGATTATTCCCACTTGCCAACGGGGGCAAACCAAAGATGTAGGTGGTTGGAGCGTGTGCCCCTTGGGAAAGCAAGGCTTCGCCCCCTTTTGAGGGCTTCACGGTTCCTGCTTTAACCATGCGTCTCAAGACAAAAAACAGAGTTCACTTGGTTCGCGAGACGGCTGATTTCAGGTGACTTCTTGGCCACACGCTTCCTTTGGTTTCTTCGGCAGAACCATTACCGTGGGTTTCCTTTCGCTGGTTCCGGGCCTTTGCTCGTGCTCATGGCTCGACACCAGGTCTCCATTCCCCCCTTCCCCCCCCCCCCCCAGCCGCTCGCCCCAATGGTAGAACTGGATCTGTTGGGGAAGCGTTTTAGGGCTCCTTTTGTTGAGGGTACCTCTTTTCTTCGGTTTTTCAGGGGGGAAGGAACCGCCAGGAATTCTGGAGGGTCCCCGAATCAAACAACGGACCCACACTTGTATACGGGCAAGTAACCAGAAGTTCACTAAAACTCAGCCGCCAAGTGGCCTCGCTCTCTCTCCACGTTCGCACGGGACAACTTCGGGAATTCGGCACGCACAAAGCTAACTCCCTCAACCAAGCCGTAGATCTAGAATGGCTTTTCTCTCGCCACCTTTTAACAATTCAAGTGACCAGTATATATGGAAGAGATACACTATTCATGTCTTATCGCCAGCCTTGGTTTGGCCGTCGGGCTTTGAAAGGCCAAAACATACCCCAGATCCCAAAGGCTGGGGGAGTTGACGCGAATGTGCATTTCACCTTGCTTCGCCCTATTATTTTTGGATTGGAAGGCAGGGAATGAACCCGCGCGCCCTGAAAGCTTTCTTTTCAGTTCTCTGTGTTTCCCGCAAGTCTCTAAATCTGCTGCTCGAATTTAAGTTTGAGCAGAAGACGCGCTTTTTACCTTCTCTGGGGCGCCGGCGCGGGACGTCGATTCGGGCGTCAAATCGAGAGACGAGTCGGGAGCATTTCGGGAGCCCGTGAGCCGAGCCAGCGTTGACTTCGGGAGGCGTGCGGGGGCGCGCGGGCGCTCCACGAAGGCCGGTCGATTTCTGCCCTTCTTTGTGTGGGTTGTTTCAGAGAAGCCACAAGCATTCACCGGTGCAAATCTCGGGGATTCATCTTGCAAAAAACCACCCTCTGGCTTGAGACAGGGTCAATTCCCATGGCTGGGCTGCGCCCCAGGGAGCATGGTGGGGACGGGACCTCGTGGACAAAGGTGAGAGATTGCCTTCCTGGACCAAGTTGGGTCATTTTCTGGAACTTGATCAATGTACCCAACCCAGATTCAGTCTTGTGTTTTCTCCCATTGGGAAAGCTGCAAGACTCACCGATCGAGACTGGCCAAGTACCCAAACGTTGGGCTTGCCACTTTTGTTGAGCAGCCATTCAATTAAGCTAGAAGCGAAGGCACACCTATTTGGGGCTGCCTGACTTGGTGGGTCGAGGAACGGCCTAAAACATTCAAAATTCACTTCAACCCGCGTCCGCTAGGCCCACTGCACGCTCGAAACGCAAACGCCTCCCTTTTGCCCCATCGCAGTGCTCCCAGGATTCAACCGTTATTGATCCCTGGAATGGCAAGCAAGGCCACTGAGCCACTGTTAGCTGGTTGCCAGATCTTCCTTCCGAGAAATCATTTGGGGAGCAGCTTCAATCAGAAAACCCATTGGTGGACATCATCTACCAGTAGTTGTTGGTTTACGGCGCTATTTGGGAAGGTAATTTTCATGAAAACAACATTGCCATTTGACAGTGACAGCATTGACCAACAGTGGACGCTTGTCCCGCCTATCCCTCGCCGCTGTGGGCGAGCGAGGCAGGACTCTCAGTGTCGCCCTAGAACTCATCGCCGTAGCCTGACGTGCTGGCCGGAAGAGGGACAACTGCTTCAGGGCTCCCTACAGTGGGTGGACGAAATCCTGCACCACCTAAGAAGCCCTGGAATGTTGATTGCCCTGTAAATACCAACAAACAAGGGTTCCCATTGATTTCAAGGTGGTGCAGGATTCTGGCCATCCACAGTATTAGCTCCTTCAACATGACCGCACCAAAAGGACACTCAGAATACACATGGCTCCAAAAGGTGATGTTCAAAGCCGCCAGACGGGGAACGATAGGGAGTTCTGTGCTTTGTTCATATCATTATGCATCTACGGGTGATTTGATCGCACACCAAACCTGTGAGGTCGTTCTTTGTACATACGACGTCAACTGCAACAGCAACACAGGCACACATACACATGCATACATGCCAAACACATATACATACATATATATACATATATATATATATATATTGCAATATCTATATATATATATATTCACATGCACACACGCATCTGATGGTTGATGGGTGAGGGCTCTTTCTTTTCTCAAGCCTAGGATGGAGAGATGAGGCAGGGAAGAGATGTCACTTCGCTCGGCTTGGTAGAAGAGAAGATAATGGCTAGCGCCAAAGATAAGGATCCTTCCAGCCTCAAAGCCAGTAGTACCTAGATTCTAAGTAGAAAATGACAAGGACAGGACGAGCCAGTACCATCTTTTCTTTCTTCACAGCTCAGCGTCAGAATCACATAGCCCAGCCATCCCACAACCTCACCACCCAAGCCAACTCGCGCCTTCCTCTTCGCCCTCCCCTTCTGCTGTCTCGATGCCCACCTCCTCGTAGTCTTTCTCCAAAGCCGCCAAGTCTTCGCGTGCCTCGGAGAACTCACCCTCCTCCATGCCCTCCCCCACGTAGTGGTGGACGAAAGCACGCCTTCGATATGCAGATTCAGCCAGCCTCCACAGAAGATAACAAAGAAGCTAGGTGTTGGAACCAACCCATTGCAAGCATGCAGCGTCAGACTGGAAAGGCAAACATTTGGTGGATATCTGGCAGGACCCCAAAGTGCAGTATGCAGGCTGCGTAGCAACGCCCAGTGCAAAACATTGCGGCAGCCAAATAGCACGAGTGCATTCTCTGCTTTAAGTGGTAGTTAGCAACATCCGTTGAGCGGTTGCATGGTGCATTCACTGAGCTTGCCCCTGCCGCTGTACCCAAGACTCAGGGTTTCACAAGAAACGCGCCACCACCTTGAAGTCATAGACTACTTGACAACAAACACCTGCAGAGCTGATCAACCAGGGAAAGAAGTGTAGCAAGAGCTCCCTTACTCCGCAGTCACTCCTTGTGCCCTTCATGATCATGATAGAGTAGCAACTGACGTGCAAGTTTAAATGCGCTGCCCACTATAACGTACTAAGTGCTGCGGGCAATGCTAAATGTTTATCGCAATAGTAGCAATGAGCATTCCAAGATACTAACTGATGTGTGTAGTGTTAAATGTGTGTTGTAACCGTATGGTACATGTATATATATATATATTATATATATATATATATGCATGAAAACACAGTGTCTTTGCAGTCATTTGATGAAGAAAGAAGGCAAGGTAGTTCATAGGGGGGGCTGACCATATATATATATATATAGACACTTTTGCTGGTGGGTTGACCAGCATTCTACTAAAGTTTAGCGGGGTGACAGGGGAGCTTCTTCGAAGCCACTGGGGCGTAGCCGGGTTCTACTGAAGAGCACGGGCCGTGCGAAGGGAAATGGGCGCGGGCTTCTCCCCCGAATCATTTTGCGGCAAGGATCTTGCTGTACATCAGGTCGAACTTGTGGTCAATGCGGGAGAAGACTTCCGCGATGGCCGTGCTGTTGGAAATCATACAGCACGCACGCATGACCTTGGCCAAATCACCACCAGGCACCACTGTAGGAGGTTGGTAGTTGATGCCGCACTTGAAGCCGGTGGGGCACCAGTCCACAAACTGGATGGTGCGCTTGGTCTTGATGGTGGCAACCGCCGCGTTCACGTCCTTTGGTACCACATCCCCGCGGTACCTGATGCATCGTCAAAGGTCTCCACATCACGCAACGCGACATCAAGCAAATAACATCCACTGACCATGTTGAGCTGCAAACAGGCAGATTCATCATCAAGCGGACACACACGCACGCATTTTACATGGACACCTATATTGACATGTTTAAGTATTCCTACGAGTGCATGCGACATCGAATGCTAACAACATGCCATCGACAAGGAACACTACCATTACACATTGCATTGCACTATCCCCAACCCAATTCGCCTGATGACTGGCCGAGACACATCATGCAGCAAGCCATGTACTTGCCATGGCGAGGATCGCACTTGACCTCTTGTGTCCGAAAATGCTGGGGAACCAAACAAGGCGAAATGGTGCAGGCTGTGATCCATCTTAACTAAATAACAAAACGTTGGCATTGAACAACTGAGTGACCATCATCGAGGCAGGCTCAAACACGGACATGGTAATCTCCGCCACAGAGAGCTGCTCATGGTATGCCTTCTCTGCGGAGATCACGGGCGCAAAGGAGGTGAGCATGAAGTGGATGCGTGGGTACGGGACAAGATTTGTCTGGAATTCAGTGATGTCCACGTTCAAAGCCCCATCGAACCGCAGGCTTGCCGTCAAGGAGCTGATGATCTGAGCGATCAACCTGTTGAGGTTCGTGTAAGTCGGGCGCTCAATGTCCAAGTTCCTGCGGCAAATGTCGTACAGCGCCTCGTTGTCCTTGTTGACCGCACACGCGCCAAACACACCGTTGTGGCATTGCAACATCCGAGCGGGCATTGCAAACACAAGCACGTAAACGAAAATGCCTTGCTCATGGATGTTTTTTCCGTCATGCTGTCAATTGAAATTCGTGCCTGCCCGATAGCAAGGCCAATTGCAAACATACAATGCCAAGCAGAAACCGCGGTGGTGAAAGAAGAGGGGCCCGCGTCAAACTCAATTTGACTAACTCGGTTTGAACCATGTCCTCTAACTAATTTCTGCCCAAGAACGTACATGATGGTCACATCTGTGTGCTCGAGCAAAGAGTGCACGCAAAGGACAGTGTTGTATGGCTCTACCACTGCTGTTGCCACCTGTGGACACGACCAAACTGTGAAGGAGATCTTGCTCTTTTTACCATAGTCCACGGACAAGCGCTCCAACATCAGGCAGCCCAAGCCGGATCCCGTGCCGCCACCAACCGCATTGTACACGCAGAAACCCTGCAAGCCGGTGCAGTTATCAGCCAATTTGCGGATTCCTGAGTGGCCAAATGAAACACTAGGTTTTTGGTGCAAAGAATTGAGAGTCACGAAGGTTGACAACCTGAATGTTGAGCAGTAAATGGCAGAGTCCGACTGACCTGCCAAATGGTCTTGGTCAAAAACACATTTCGCCATCTACAATGGGGTGCTGTCCAAGACCAAATCCACAATCTCCTTGCCGATGGTGTAGTGCCCGCGTGCCTAAATTTGATCAAACACCATTGCTAAACAATTGCATTTGTTTGGCTTTTGGTGATGCGATCAAATACTGAAACGTAAATAAACGTTAAGTTTGGCATTGCGACGAAATTGTTCGCTGCGTCTTCCTTGCCAGAGATGAGCTGCTCCGGGTGGAAGAGCTGACGGTAGGTGCCCGTGCGGACTTCATCAACGACAGTCGGCTCTAAGTCGACCATCACACAACGAGGCACGTGCTTGCCGGCTCCAGTCTCACTGAAGAAAGTGTTGAATGCCTTAGAATGTGCGCAAGCATAAAATCACAAAACAAACGCTCAGTGGTTCTTTGCACGTGGTTGAGCATGTGATGTGCTTCGTCCGACTGCAGTTATTGTTCCCCAAGCAGAAAACAGCTGGGGTTCTCTATTCAGGCACACAACTGTTCCAGTTACGAGATGGTCTGCCCTTGGTACCCTTACTGTCTCGCGGCCTTAACGTGGATATGCTGGTTTTAGGGAGGCCTGCGGCCGGCAAATCTCAAGCATTCCATTGCGTTTTCACATTGAGCCTGAGTTTGCCTCTTGAATTATACGAAGAAAATACCAACGCTGTGCACATGTGGCATCAAGTTGGGCTTGAACTTGGCTTCCGGGTGCCTCGTGAATTGCGCTCTCGTCCTAGCGTTTGTTCACTGCGGTGACAGTGAGGCTGTAACACTCGCTGCCAATCGCATTTCCTCTGGTGGGATTTTGATGAAGTTTCTGAGACATCAAAGCCCTCAACAGCCAGTCGCTTCAAGGCGACCTCCAACACAAACACTGAGCATATCAGGCGCGCTGCGTCATCGCCCCCACCAATCGTCTTGTCCGAGGGCATCTGACCATCAGGCTGGATGCCATGTTCCAAGCAGAACAGCTCCCAGCAGGCGTTGCCAATTTGCACGCCGCCCTATGCTGGTGGGTTCAACTTTGTGTTTGGTTGGAAAATAACATTTTCCAAACACACTGCAAAGGCTAACGGCCAAACCGCAGAGCAACCCAACAATATTCCCCTTGTGGCTTCCTCAGAGGGAGGTTGGGCTTTTCAGAACCTTGCGCTTCGAGCTACTGGAGGGCAAGGTCTCCAAGTGGGCCCCGCCAACTACAAGCAGCGTGTTGGACACCTCGCCAGAAAGTCCGGACTTTGGATGATGGCCTTGTGCCACTGGGTGATTCCCAGACGGCCCCCTCTCATAGACTAAATCCTTTCATACGATGCGTGCCAGCCTTGCGGTGTTCGAAGCGCGCGTCACCAGAACACACATCCATAGAAAACACGAGCAAGCCCGGTGTTCGCTGCTGCCAAGTGGCTGGGCTCTCTTCTGCAGCGGGGGGAAGAACTCAAATCAACCATTGCCACAGTGTAACGCTTCAGATTCTGCAGCCTCACAGCGGCACTGCCGCGTGCCAGCCTGGCACCGCTTGCACCGGCTTCCGTTCTCCGAGCTGGCACCGCTTGCAAGAACACGCGAGCCAAGCGCAATCCAGGCTGGTGTCAGAGCGCGCAAGGCCATGTCTGAGGCGCCCGCTTGCATCCCTCACGTTCTCCAGCACCCAAGAGGCGGTCTTGGAGACAGAAGATGTTCGCCAGCATGCAAAAGAATCTTCGTCCAGCAAAGCGCTTGCGTGTCTTGCCGCATTCCTGATAGAGCACATCAGTTAAGGCCATCGCAAGAGTGCCGTCGGTCTGCAGGTCCCGGGCACGTCTCCCTCGTGCGCCAGGTTTTGCCAGCAGGCGTACGTCGTGAGTGCCAGTCCAATGGTTTATCAGATCCTCCAACTGAGATGTTGCTTGCCAGGGTTGGCACTGCTCCGGCCAAGCTTGTTCGTCGCGCCGACTTGTCGTGGAACGCAATCAGTGATGCGGACGGTGCTCTCCGCCACAAAGGGGCCGCGTGCCCTCAAGCCTTTCAGCTGCCCCAAGCCGTTGCCTTCGCCCGGAGTGAACTTAGACAAAGGCGAGCTGCCCCGGGCAAGCTGCCTCGCCGCCTTGCCTCGCGTCCTTGGCTGCGCTTTCGCCTTGCCTCACGCTCACTTCCCTTACCTGCGCTACCCGTGCTCCAAGCCCGCGTCAACCCTTCAGGATTGCTGCGCCAAAATGAACGTCATGGCCTGGAGGCCTTCTGACGGTGAAGCATGATGGCGCCTTGGGTCTTGAACGAGCAACAATTTCAGCGCTGCTTGTTCGACCGCAAGCTCGGGGCAGTCCTGAGGCACGCAGTCACAAAATGATTGGGCACAACAAGCGCCCGCGCCCTGTTTTCTTACTACGCCACGAGAGTATTTGCAACAATGAAACTAGCTGGGATAAGTGCAGCTCCATTGTTGGTCGCAATGTTAGCCCCAGGAGTGGAACGGTCAAGCTTATGGCGAACATGCTCGTTGGTTGGCTGACCCTTCGTGGCATCAAATGCGCAACCAAACCCCGCCGTAGAGAATCCACGTAGGTGCACGGCAAGCTGCTACGCAACTGCGCAACTTGGCGTTGCCGGCGCAAGCAGCGTGTGCGCTCCGGACTCTGATGTGTCGCAGCCAGTTGTCAAACCAGAGATTCTCTTCTTGGACACCGTTTTTGTACTACCAAGCAATCATGAAACTTTGCGAGTGTAACTAGTTCATGGCCCGCAAACAGCGGCACGACCTGTTTTTCACATCCAGCATGGTCAGTCCGGAAAACATTGCTGCGTGCTTGGTTGTTGATTTGATGAGTTTGGTGTCAGTCGCAGCTGCGACACATTGCTTACCCACGTCGGCGTCAAGAGGCTGTGTAAGGGGGCTTGGCTTGGAGATGTGGAGGAGGGTGACATCCCAAACATTACTCCGCTGGAATTCAGCAACATCGGCTTCAAGCTCTTGGAAGCAGAGCTGGAAGATCGTCCGGCTTCCTGTTTCCGTTTTGTGAGGAATCGCCAGCCAGCAAGAAAACTCAAACAAACACGGTCGCCTGAAATAATTAAAAGCGGAGGTCCGACATGCAGTCCAAACAAGCCTTCGCGAGCCACCAGCGATAAGTTTGTTGACCAAGGGCAACTGGTCCTCCAGAATAGCCGCTGCGCAAAGCATAACGAAAAGCAAGCTGCCATTTAATAGTCTGTTGGGCTGTTGGGTAGTTGGGCTGTTTGGGCTGTTGGGCACTTGGGCTGTTTAGGCTGTTGGGCCTTTAGGGTTTTGGGTCTAGGGTTCAGGGGATAGGGTGGTTTTGTGTTGGCTGTTGGGCCAGGTCTGTCCGTCCACTCACAAGTCTGTGTGTTCGACTCCATATGAAAACAAGGATGGGCAGCCTACGTGTGCCCTATCTGCGGCGAAAATCGTCCCACATACCACCGCACAAGTGTTGGCCAGCGTAGATATCTAGTATCACAAACACCCGCGCGCTCGACTAGCGCTTAACTCCTGCCAAACTCAAAGGACAACGAAGCCGAGCTTCAACAAACAGAGGCGAACCAAAGGTCCCTCAAGTCCTGGGGCCCTTGGCCTTTCCGAAGGAAATGATGCAAACGAAAGCAAACAGAAGAGCCACCAGCAAAAGAACTCTTGATTGCAGCAGTAGCACTCCCGTGTGAAGCACATGTAAGAAAACGAATCGCCCTCCACACCCATCTTTGTTCACTGCACGCAGCCGCGTGATAACTTGCCATTGCTGTCCTGCGGCAGAGAGACATGAATCAATGAGGTCAAATAAATGGTCCCTTCTCAAATCGAGTTTCTCGCGTGCACATGCACTGTACCTGTACGACATCTATTAACAAACAGGCCAGTAATGTCGGCGGTCTGAGCCGGAGGCGTTAAAGTAAATTTGCGCAGGCCAGTGTCAAACCACCCTGCGAAACATGCGCAAAACAAATACAACTATTTCTGGGATTGCACATGCGCCACAAAGGGTGACAATAAACAATGGTCAACGTACAAAAGGATTACTCAAGTCTCCAAAGCTCCTGGCCGATGTGAATGCAAATCGCCTCGCGCATGGCTTGAAGGCTGGGAAAGTGCCGGAAACACTTGCCGCGTGATGTGGCAATTCGTTTGGGGCACAAGTCCTAGAGCCAAGTTGCCACGGAAAGGCAAACGATCTCCTTGCTGAAATGACCTACCCCTCAAAGCCCTCGTGGGCAGCCGAAGTACGTAAAGGCAAGCACCGGCTAGGGGTCGCAAGGCCTGTGGGTCTTCATTTTTCCCAGTTTCGGGATCTCTCGTGCCGGTTTGGTTCCGGACACCCTCCAAAAGGGGAACTTGGGACAATTCGTCGCTTCCTCATTCTGTGCCGCTGCGACACTTCTCTCATGGCCCCGGCGCTTGGGTCGAGGGAGCCCCCAAGAATCTCTCGAGCGAAGCGGAGAGGAATTCGCGACGAATTCCATGTTCTGATACCGAATCGCAGGTACCGAGCCGCTTGGACCGACGAAAGGAAGGCGAGAGCCCAAATGTTTGAGGAAGGACATTCCTGTTGACATGGCCAAGCTGCAATGTGTGATTCTTGCAAAGCGGCAAGTTTCAGGACCATTGGCCCTTGGCCCCGCCCGCTGGCGCAGCAAAACAGCAAGCTCCGCGCGCTGGCGCCTTTTTGCTGATTCATAGCCATTGACCGGCATCCTTGAAATGAACGTCCACGGGATGCGCAAATTTGTGTCCACCGCCACCCTGATGAACAATTGGAGCTGTCACAGCCGAATCTCGAAGTGTACCTTTTGCGCAAAGGAGGTAGCTCAAAGCAAGACGCCTACATGTGTCCCTGCCGCACGAACCAACAAGCAAGATATCCAAGACTCGCAACACAACTCCACAGCAAGTCAACATGGGGTCAAGGGACTGACCAACTTCCCGGAAGGCAGCACTGCGAATGATACGATCAACAGCTCACCAGTTGTTCCAGAAATCTCCGAAGCAGACAGCGAAGTCATGGGAACAAGAAGTCTCCTCATTCGGTGCCTCCGGGGCCTCATTAACTTACGCAGCAGGAGCCCAGATTTTCACAAGTACCACAGGGGTTGCACTGTTGCACTTCGGCTTCCACTTTCGGCTCCTTTGCGGTTCTCGATCCATGCGTTTGGTTTCGGCATGGGAATGGCAACCAGACTTCCAAGGGCGACTCTCGGAACTCCGGGCCGTGCGTCAGCGGCGTGCGGCAGAACACAAGGAGCTTGGCGGGTAAAACGAGCAACACATGTATTGTTGCAGCATCAAAATTCTGAATTTCCAAAAGAGCACTGGATAATCAAGTAGTTTCCAAAAAGATAAGGCGCTTCCCAAAGATCAGCCACTTGCACGCCCAACCAGCCGGGCTCCTTGCGAAAGGTGCCAGATCGGAGCTGCTTCCACCCGTGCTCACGCAGCTGCAAACCAGGACCCCCTTTTGTGTCCACTCGGACTCAGGGCTCCTTTTTTGAGTCGTCCTTAGCGAGTATGCTGTGACTTCTTGATGATCTTTGGTGAACATCAGAGCATTTTAGAGGGGTTATCCAAACTCATGGACGTGTGGGAGGTCCGTCTGATGACTGGCTCTCAGAAAGAGATCCTGTAAGGGTATCACAAGGGAAAAACGGATCCCAGATCTGTCACGGGGTGAAGCGCCTCTTTTTTTAAAGCCAAGCAAATGCGACTGAAAGGCCCAAATAATTATATGTTAAGCTGAGCTGGCTACGTGAATGTCCATTTCTGGGTTATCAGGAAGCCAAAACCAAACCAAAAGTCCGGCAGAAGTCTTCGCCTCAATCGCTGGCCCCAGGGATGTTTGGGACATCCACACCGAACAGGGGTTTGTGTCAAAAGCACCACGAAAAGGGATTGATCTGGTTTTCCTTCTAAAAAACGAGCCGCACCCTCCAGCGATTCCAGCCCTCCCTCCCCCCAGCGATTCCACTTATACCTAGCGTACGTCTTGCTCCGGGGTTTTCTGCGGTCACATAGCCGGGGCACTCGGCGAGCTCACAGCTCGGCGCCCAAAGACTGCCTCACGCGCCTGCGGTGAAGGCCATGGACGACGGCGTTTTCGACTCGTGGTGACCGTGGGAGGCTTCTATATGTTTTCAGTTCTTTGGCTTATGGCCTTTGTTGGTTTTCTTTTGTTGGAGGGGGTGGGATAGCAAAAAACTCAGCTCTTTGGTTTCTATGGTTTCCTTTTTTCTCTTGTTTTTTTCCCCTTGGGGGGGGATAGCAAAGAAGCACAGTCTTGCCGACATAGCAACGGTTGGAGAGTTGTGTGAAATGAATGGGGCTAGCCAAGTGTGCAAGTTCAACTTTTTGTTGATGCAAGACCTGGGCTGATTTTGCTCACCCCCCCCCTCCAACAAGAACGGGTGCTTCACAGCGTTCTAGCTAGCAGGGAAACGTTCGCCATTCGCCAAAAGCTTACAAGTTGTGCACTTGCTTCTGGTTCCAGCGAACGGATCTACTTGTTCCGGTTGCTTTTGCGCAAGCTATGGGAGGTGGTTCTTGGAGTGGAACCGGGCCACGCTCCAAGGGAAGACCCCCCCCCGAGCAGTTTTTCTTGAGAGCCGAGGCCATCCACAGAGAACTGCCAGTGACACTCCCGAGCGACAGAAATCTCAAGCGACAGCTCGTTCAGAACCACTAGGTCCTCCAGATTTGAGAGGCTAGGGTACCAACTTCTTTCTGTAGTATTTTAGTAGGGGATTCGCCCTCCCCCAAGAAAGGGGTAGCCTGACAGGACACCAACTCTTAACTGCGATGTCCAAGAAACTGGATGCTATTCTCTTCTCCAAGCAGAACCACAAGCTTAAATTCTTAAATCTCAAAACTCTCCTACAAGTGAGCAAATATGGGTATTAGTTTTAATCCTGGACATCATTTGGGTGGGGATTCATGTGAACCACCCACTTTTGAGGTGGTTCCCGATGAATATTCATAGCCATTTTTTTCGAGATAGAGCGACCCCCCTCCCCCAAATGCCGGCTTTCCCTTGGTTCCCCGCTTAACCACCCCAAAACGGGGTGCCCCCAAAACAGGTGCCCCCGTTTCAAACGCCCCCCCACCCCCCTTTTCCCTCCCCCCCGACGCAGCCATTCAGCAGCATGACCCCCCGCCTTCCGGGGGCTTCTCGGTGAGGACACCGCCACCGCCTTTGGTGAGGAAACCCGGGAGTAAACAGAGGCGTCTGGATCCATTCGTAGGAAAGTGTTCCCTTGTAGTGCTTGGATTCCCTGTCTTGGTTGCACCGTCTCATCCATTCGTAATGTCGTGCTCTCCCTTGGAAGAAACCACCCTTGGTTGACTCATAGGGAGGTGTCCAATTCCTGGTGGTTGGATTCAGACCACTTTGGGATGGAAGAACAACCCTATGAAGTAGGAGAGGTTCTACCAAAATCCGGGGGCAACATTCATTGGCGGTTTGGGGTTTGGGGATAAGCTCTACACCTCCGAACCGCCAATCCAAACCACCAATAATGGAGGAAACTATGAAGCTGCCATGAAACGAAGCTTCTCCCACCAAACCGGCCCCAAACCCCAAACCCCAAACCCCAAACCCCAAACCCCAAACCCCAAACCCCAAACCCCAAACCCCAAACTCCAAACCGCAAACCCCAAACCCCAAACCCCAAACCCCAAACCCAAACCTCCACCAAAACTACTCCAACCCCCCTGAAGCCCCACAAAACCCCCCAAACCTTGCCAAACCCCCCAACTTCCCCTCCCCAAAAACAAAACAGCCACCAACACCCACAAACAGCATACTAAGCAGTTGAGAGATTAGAATAAGGGCACCCGTTTTCTGCAGTCAATTTTAGTAGGGGAACTCTCCCGAGAAGTCGGGCACCTAGCTGGGGGATCTAGCACACCAACAAATCGACCGCCCAGTCCGGCCTTCCTCCATTGCCACCGGCACTTCCTCCGCCGCCTCCTCCGCCACCGTCTCCTCCACGGCCACAGGCAGCTCCTGAGCA
>CAUJNA010003521.1:5000-15000 GCA_963377175.1 Effrenium voratum | reverse complement strand
GCGACCCAGGGAGGACTGGAGCCTCCATGATTGCTTTCGTACGCACCCAAGCCCGACGGGCACCGGGCACGGACACAGCCCATTGGGCGACCGGGTTTCGGTGCAACATTGAAATGCCGCTGCAACGCTGCTTGTCAATCCAAGTTGTGGGAAAACATTGAGGATCCGGACCGCATGTTGGCCTTGTCTACCAAACCCATTTCTGGGCCGACACCCAAGGCGCGATTCAAGAGATTCGGGCCTAAAAAATCGACCGCAAGGTGGAATCGCTCATATAACCCGAAACGGTGGGCCCGTGCCACTCTCCCGCTCAGACCCCTGCTCAGAGATGACCGCGGAATTCGCCTCAGAAAAGAAAACCGACGTGGTTTGCTGGAATTCTTGTCCCTTTGGCTTCCCTCAAAAACAAACAACAAAAAGGGCACCAGCTAAAACAAACAGACTGCTTCCACAACCCCGATATTTCTCACTAGCCTCATCTGGCTCTTTCGCGGTGTCCAATTTCGGGGAGAGCTGAATCTCTCCCGGAAGATTCGCCTCGGTCCGAGTCCCCATTTTTAACGCCTCTGGGAACCCACTTGGCTCGTCCTGAATTTTGCTTTCGGGGGACGCGCCCCCTGAAAAACGGGGTGGCTTCGCGTTGGCTTCCCGTTTAAAAAAACACACACACACACACATCAAAAAGGTGTTTTTTCCCCCAGGAAACAGCCCAAGGCCCGGAAGAGCAAAGCGCAAAGTGGATCTCCATTTGGGCATAAGGGGTGTCTTTTTTCGGAGTTGGTACACTCCCTCAGACTAACAGCCGGAAGCTCCCAGGCCGATCCTGATGGAACCAAGTCTTAAGGGGTCCTGTTAGCTTCCATGTTCGTCGGAGGGTACCTTTTTGGAAGCGAAACCAAAAGGACCACCGTGCCATTTGTGGGGTCCGATTCCGAAGACGAGCCTTGATCTTCAAGGGCTTCTTCTGCTCTCAACTCCGAGGGTGGCCCGTTTGCGCAAACCCGCCCCGTTCCGGACTTTCCAAAAAAAAAACAGGGATCCGGATGCCTGAAAAGCACCTGAGCATTGCAACTTGTAAATGGTGGTGTCCCTTTAATTTGGTGAAAAAGCCATGTTTCAAATGGTTGCAACATGTATCTTTTAAGGAGCCCCCAAAAAGGATCCGATTTTCACTGGGGTCGAAGTCAGACACTGAGTTTGGTTCTGCAGTTTCCCTTTCACGGGGGCGACTCATGGACAAGCATGAGGGCACTCTCAGAAAGTGGATAGGACTCCTTTTGGGTTCGAACATTTTTCCAAAAAGGCCGGAAGTTTTCTGGGATCATCTTGTGCCATCGAGGGGGAGAACCCTCTTTTGTGAGACACCCCACGCTTTAGTGATCCACACGAGCCATGCTCACAAGAAGCGTCATCCACAAAGCTGTCAAACAAGAGGCCAAGAATCGACCAGTGGGCGCATGTGGAAACTAGCATAGGTTCCAGACATCACCTTTCGGTTCCTTCGAGCCACGAAATCCGAGAAAAATCCATGCGCACCGAAGCCAAGGTTGGGTGAGAAAAAAGAACAATGATTTACACAATCTGTTTGGCTTCCCTAGGGATTTGGAAGCCAGGGGACAAGGATTTGGACTGGTTCAAGAAACAAACTGTTGCAAGGCTCCAAGACTTCATGCGGCTGGGGCCTCGTCGTTTTCCGGCCGCCTCGCCTCTCGCTCGCTTTGGCGCTTGGGCCGCCCCGCCGGCTGGGCCTTACGGAGGGCTCGGGGGCGCGACCGGCGTATCCACGGGAAGATGGGGACGTTTCCCACCCTCAGATGGCGTCCTCATCAACCTAGGTGGACTATTTCCAGATACCTGGTGCGGATCTCTTGGGATCCGGTTGCCGATGTAATCCATCCCTTGCTGCAATTGGAAGATCCCGCAGAAATTGTCATGACCCTTTGAGTTGGCAATTCCCCTCAGCCCTGGAGGTATACAAAGACACTGGGCGGGAGGCATTTGGATTCACGTTCAACAAAATCAGCCCCAGCTTTGCAGCTTTTGTCCGGAGAAAAGGTAGACTCCCAATAACCGTTGTCACCTCATAGCTCCAGAGATCCCAAGAGAAGACCCCAGCCGTGCTAGGGGATTGCCATTGTGTGTTTCCTGCATCCATGACTGTTGACACAGCAACAACCACTTCAAACCAATGTTTCGTGTTGCATGGGCATGAGTCGTGATCAGATTGCTGTAAGGTGCCGCTTGTACACCCTATCAATTCGCCTCGCGCAAGACGGCGCCCCTGTTTGACACGCGGGTCAGGCACGTTCGACGCGCCGAGCCTCTTTGCCTCTTCCAGCTGCCTTTTTGGCGCTTCTGGAAGGTAAGCAGGCGTCATTTGCAAAGTAAAGGGCCAAGAAAGGATAGATATCCCACCACCCAGCACACTTATGGGCAATGCCGGCTTTCAAGTTCCGCCCGGCCTTTGGCCGGGCACAATCTTTTCATGCTGCGGCTTGTGTCGATGCCACCCACAAGGTGTGACCAGACGCTCTGACCAAAATCTTTGGCTTACAGCGAGTGAGGAGCTGACCACGTCCCAACACAGTGGGGCATCAGTCACCGGCCACAAGCAGGAAGCCATGTGACAATCCGGCTTTGTGTTTCTGACACTCATGCATGCAGTGGAGCTCACTGAGAGTTTTAAAATGCGATTCATTGGCATCATTGAAAGGTTGTTGGTTTCAGCTTGCTTTCGTCAACATGCAAACCACTCACCTGCGCTGCCAAGTTCTGTGCGGGGTGAGCAGCCATGCTTGAGATTGCGTAGGCAACACTGAACAGACTCAAGGCGTGAGGCAGGGTTCAGGCAAGGCTTGGACACTCAGGGGCAGTCAGCTAAGCCTCAGGCGAAACTGGCTGCCCTCATGCCTGATCAAATTGTCATTGATCAAGGTTCTGACACCACAGCCACGCTTGCAAAGACAACCAACACCGGCTTGGGCGCTCAGGGGTAGTCAGCTAGGCCTAAGGCGAAACTGGTTGCCCTCATGCCTCATCAAATATCTCATTGCTCAAACTTCTGGCACCACCGCCACTCTTGCGAAGGCAGTGCAACCCATGCTGAACAAACTCAAGGCATGAAGCAGGGCTCAGGCAAGGCTTGGTCACGGCGCTACGTAGGCCGAAGGGCGACAACTGGCTATGCGTGCCTCATCAAAACTTCTCATTGGTCAAGATTCCGACACCAGCGACGACAGAGGTGTCATGCAAACAGATTGGCATCATTGAAGGTTGCTGTGTTGCTTTCCTCAACATGCTGGCTACTCTTGCGCTGCCAATTTGCGTGCGACGTGAGCAGCCATTGCGTAGGCAGCCCCAACGGCCAACAACGCTGAATCGACTCAAGGCATAAGGCAGAGTTTAGGCAAGGCTTGGTCACTGAGGGGTGGTCAGCTAAACTGGCTGCTCATCATAGTTGTCATTGATCAAATGTCTAGCGCCTCCAAAGGCAAAGGGCTCACGCAAACAGAGTGGCATCATCTGAAAACTGTGTGGTTTTCAGGACGCTTCCGTCAACATGCAAGCTGCTCCTGCTGCCGAGTTCTGAGCGTTGCGAGCCGCCCGACGCTTGCAAAGGCAGCCCGAACGGCCACCCAACACTGAACAGACTCAAGGCGTGAGGCAGGGTTCAGGCAAGGCTTGGACACTCAGGGGCAGTCAGCTAAGACTCAGGCGAACCTGGCTGCCCTCATGCCTGATCAAATTGTCATTGATCAAGGTTCTGACACCACAGCCACGCTTGCAAAGACAACCAACACCGGCTTGGGCACTCAGGGGCAGTCAGCTAGGCCTAAGGCAAAACTGGCTGCCCTCATGCCTCATCAAATATCTCATTGCTCAAACTTCTGACACCACCGCCACTCTTGCGAAGGCAGTGGCAACCCACACTGCACAAACTCAAGGCATGAAGCAGGGCTCAGGCAAGGCTTGGTCACGGGGCTACGTAGGCCGAAGGGCGACAACTAGCTATGCGTGCCTCATCATAACTTCTATTAACTTCTCATTGGTCAAGATTCCGACTCCAGCGACGACAGAGGTGTCATGCAAACAGATTGGCATCATTGAAGGTTGCTGTGTTGCTTTCCTCAACATGCAGGCTACTCTTGCGCTGCCAATTTGCGTGCGACGTGAGCAGCCATTGCGTAGGCAGCCCCAACGGCCAACAACCCTGAATAGACTCAAGGCATAAGGCAGAGTTTAGGCAAGGCTTGGTCACTGAGAGGTGGTCAGCTATGCAGGGCGAAGGCGAAACCTGGCTACGCGTGAATCATCACAATTCCTCATTGGTTAAGACTCTGACAACAGCAAAGACAGAAGCATCATGCAAAACAAAGTGGCATGGTTGAAGATACTGCTTTCAACTTGCTTTTTTCGTCAACGTGCAAGCCAAGTTCTGTGCGGCGAGGCCAAGCTTGAAAAGGCCCAACACTGGATAAGCAAATGTGAGGCAGGGTTTGAGCCAGGAGCTTGGTCACTAAGGGTGGTCAGCCAGGCCTAAGGCGAAAGCTGGCTGCCTTCACCTCATCAAAAAACAACTTGGCAAACTGTCTGCAGCGCCTCTTTCGTCAGGCTAAGGCAAACACGTGGCATCATCTGAAAACTGTGTGGTTTTCAGGCCAGCTCCGTCAACATGCAAGCTGCTCTGCCGCCCGAGTTCTGAGCGTTGCGAGCCGCCGACGCTTGCAAAGGCAGCCCGAGCAGCCACCCAACACTGAACAAGACTCAAGGCGTGAGGCAGGGTTAGAGCAGGCTTGGACACTCAGGGGCAGTCAGCAGCTGAAGACTCAGCGAACCTGGCTGCCCCTCAGCCCCCTGATCATTGTCATTGATCAAGGTTCTGACCACCACAGCCAACTTGCAAAACTCCCAACACCCGGCACGGGCACTCAGGGGCAGTCAGCTAGGCCTGGGCAAAACTGGCTGCCCTCATGCCTCATCGTCATATCTCATTGCTCAAAACCTTCTGACACCACCGCCACTCTTGCAGGCAGTGGCAACCCACACTGCACAAACTCAAGGCATGAAGCAGGGCTCAGGCAAGGCTTGGTCACGGGGCTACGTAGGCCGAAGGGCGACAACTAGCTATGCGTGCCTCATCATAACTTCTATTAACTTCTCATTGGTCAAGATTCCGACTCCAGCGACGACAGAGGTGTCATGCAAACAGATTGGCATCATTGAAGGTTGCTGTGTTGCTTTCCTCAACATGCTGGCTACTCTTGCGCTGCCAATTTGCGTGCGACGTGAGCAGCCATTGCGTAGGCAGCCCCAACGGCCAACAACCCTGAATAGACTCAAGGCATAAGGCAGAGTTTCGGCAAGGCTTGGTCACTGAGAGGTGGTCAGCTATGCAGGGCGAAGGCGAAACCTGGCTACGCGTGAATCATCACAATTCCTCATTGGTTAAGACTCTGACAACAGCAAAGACAGAAGCATCATGCAAACAAAGTGGCATGGTTGAAAGTGCTGCTTTCAACTTGCTTTCGTCAACGTGCAAGCCAAGTTCTGTGCGGCGAGGGCCAAGCTTGAAAAGGCAGCCAAACACTGGATAAACTTAAATCATGAGGCAGGGTTCAGGCAAGGCTTGGTCACTAAAGGGTGGTCAGCCAGGCCTAAGGCGAAACTGGCTGCCTTCAAGCCTCATCATAATTGGCATTGATCAAATGTCTAGCGCCTCCAAAGGCAAAGGGCTCACTCAAACAGAGTGGCATCATCTGAAAACTGTGTGGTTTTCAGGGCGCGTCCGTCAACATGCAAGCTGCTCCTGCTGCCGAGTTCTGCGCGTTGCGAGCCGCCCGACGCTTGCAAAGGCAGCCGGGACGGCCACCCAACACTGAACAGACTCAAGGCGTGAGGAAGTTCAGGCAAGGCTTGCTTGCTAACTCAGGGGTAGTCAGCTACGCAGGCGCCTCATCATAATCTGTCAGTGATCAAGGATTCTGACATCATTGAACAAGTAGTGTTGTTTTCAGGACGCTCCTGCGCTGCCGATCTGTGTGTGATGCGAGCCGCCACGCTTGCAAAGGCAGCCCGAACGGCCACCCAACACTGAACAGACGCAAGGCATGAGGCAGTTCAGGCATGGTTCAGGCAAGGCTTGGCTAACAGCAAAGACAGAAGCATCATGCAAACAAAGTGGCATGATTGAACGTGTTTTCAACTTGCTTCGTCAACATGCATGCGAGCCAAGCTTGTGCGGCGAGAGCCGCCACGCTTGCAAAGGCAGCCCAAACGGGCACCCAGTGAATAGACTCAAGGCGTGAGGCAGTTCAGGCAAGGCTTGGTGTCAGCTAGGCCTAAGGGGAACTGGCTGCCTTCACAGCCTCATCATAACCATCATTGATCAAATGTCTAACGCCAGCAAAGGCAGAGGGCTCACGCAAACAGAGTGGCACCAACTTAAAACTGCGCTGTGTTCAGGATGCTTCCATCGACATTCAAACTGCTCCTGCGCTGCCGAGTTCTGCGCGGTGCGAGCCGCCACACTTGCAAAGGCAGTTTGAATGGCAACCAACACTGAATAGACTCAAAGCAGGAGGCAGTTTAGGCAAGGCTTGGTCACTGAGGGGTGGTCAGCTACGTAGGCCTGAGGCGAACCTGGCTGACCTCATGACTCATTATAATTGTTGATCAAGATGCTGACATCATTGAAAAAGTAGTGTTGTTTTCAGGATGCTTCCGTTAACACGCAAACTACTCGCTGCTGAGTTTTGCGCGGTGCGAGCCGCCTTGTTGCAAAGGCAACCCAAACGGCCACCTACACTGAACAGACTCAAGGTAGGAGAGGCTTGGTCACTGAGGGGTTGTCAGCTGGGCCTAATTGATGCGAAACCTGGCTGCCCTCATGCCTGATCATAATTCTCATTGATCAATGTTCTGACACCACCGCCACGCTTGCAGAGGCATCGCGAATGGCAACAAACACGGAATAGACTCAAGGCATGAGGCAGGCTTTAGGCAAGCTTGCAAAGGCAGCCCGAATGGCAACCAACCCCGAAGGTTCAACAAGGCTTGGTCACTGAGGGTTGGTCAGTTACGTAGGCCTGCGAAAACTGGCTACGTGTGCCTCATCATCCCAAGGGGCCGCATGCGGCACTGAGGGGCAGTCAGCTAGGCCTAAGGCGAAACTGGATGCCCTCATCCCTGATCATACTTATTATCATTGATCGAGGTTCTGCCATGCTTGTAAAGGCAGCCCAAATGGCGACCAACCCCAAATAGCCTCAAGGCAGGAGGCAGGGTTCAACATGGCTTGGTCACTGAAGGGTTGGTCAGCTATGTAGGCCTGCGAAAACTGGCTACGCGTGCCTCACCATCCCAAACGGCCAACACCACTGAATAGACTCAAGGCATGCGGCAGAGGCTAGGGCACACAGGCGCCTGAGGCGAAACCTGGCTACGAGTACGCGTGAATTACAATAGTCTTTGGTAAAGATTCCGACAGCAATGACCGAAGCGTTATGCAAACAGAGTTGCATCATTGAAGGTGGTGTTGTTTTGAGGATGCTTGCGTTTAACGTAGGCTTTGGCTTTGTTCTTGGCTTCGTTCGGGTGAATTGTCATATTTCCTCGGTCGTGAGGTCGAAGCAGCGCAATTTGCATGCCGACACGCGTCTCCACGGAGCAATCATGGGGCAGGGGCCGAGCGAGTGGAAGGCCACGAACTCATGGCGCCCAAGTAATTGCATTGGCACATGAGAAAGAAGCCAGGCGGACAGAAAAGAGTCACCCTGCCGCCCTGCTCATCCCGATCTATGCACTCGGGATGCAGTGTCGCACAGGTGGCTGGGATGCACGGCATTTACAGCTTGGATGACAGAGGCTGGGCTCACGTGGATGCGCTATACGTTGGCGACATGACCAGATTGCCAGTCGTTTAAAGGGAACTTTTGGAATTTGTTGGCTAGAATTTGCACCTTTGCTCGTGGGGGGCCCAGGCGGGATGGCCTGGGTGCGTGAGAAGGGTACCGCAGAAGGCATCCTGGGCAGCGCAATAGCGTCACTCTCCAATATATGGGGCACGCGTGGTTTCAAACCACTTTCTTGAAGCTCTATGTTTGCAGAGCAAAGTGTTATCCAGCCGTGCTCTCATCAGCAAGGCAAAGACTCGTACTCAGACATCTTGCGATGAATTGGCCCACCAGTATCAGTTGGACATTCTCGAGGATCGATTGGACGCGACTTGTTGGACATCTTGGCAGGCCGCCATCTCCCAAAGCTCGCAGCTCTGAGAGCAACAACGCCACCGGGGCTCTAAGTCAAAAGACTGCGGCGGCAAACGTGCAAACATATAAGCTCGGATCAACAAACACACACCTCAACCCTCCGAAACTACTAACACCTGTCGCTTTTGAGCTCACATGTCAACTTAATGAACCTTCACGGGGAATCCACTGTACTGAGCATTCCAGCAGCTATCACTCATACCCGAAGCATCAAATGTTCCAAGTGAAAATTAACCAAAAGGGCCTATGGGTGAGCTCGGTAAACCTCCCGCCTTCGTAAGAATCTAAGATGTCTTATGGGAGGATCGAACTGACCCTCTGCAAAGGGTTAGCATGAAAGGCATTGCACCATCTACTTTCACACTATTGTAAGATGGTCTCCACGACTCGGTTTCGCAACCGGGACAAGGTGCATAGGAAATGCAGCCACTCAAAAGCCGTTAAATCCACTGGTATGCGCCCGGTTTCGCCCTGCAGCAGAAATCTGAAACGAGCAACAGCAAAAGCAGCAGCAGCAGCAGCAGCAGCAGCAGCAGCAGCAGCAGCAGCAGCAGCAGCAGCAGCAGCAGCAGCAGCAGCAGCAGCGCAGCAAACACCAACAACAGCAGCAACAACAACCAACAACCAGCATATAGCCACTAAATCAAGTGGTATGTACCCTATTTCAGCCTACATGCGTGACCTGGGGTAAGGAATAGCAACAAACAAAGTAACAGCATCAGCAGCAGCAACAGCAGCGACAGCAGCACTAGCAGCCGCAACAACAACAACTACAACAAAGAACGCCAAACAACCACAGCAAACAACGACAACAACAGCATTGGCAGCATCTGCAGCGGAGGCAGCAGCAACACCAGCAACAACAGCAACTACAACAAACAACAGCAAACAACGACAACAACAGCAAACAACGACAACAACAGCAATGGCAGCAACAGAAGCAGCAGCAGCAACAGCAGCAGCAAGCAGCAGCAGCAAGCAGCAGCAGCAGCAAGCAGCAGCAGCAGCAGCAGCAGCAGCAGCAGGTGCGAAACCAACAGCAACCACAGCACCAACGCCACCAACACCAGCACCAGCACCAGCAGCAACAACAACAACAACCACACCAAACACCACAACCACCAGAACAAGAACAAGAACAAGAACAGGAACAGGAACAGGAACAAGAACAAGAACAAGAAAAAGAGCAAGAAGAACAAGAACAAGAACAAGAAGAACAAGACCAACAAGAACAACAAGAAGAACAAGAACAACAAGAAGAACAAGACCAACAAGAAGAACAAGAAGAACAAGAACAACGAGAAGATTGAGAAAAACAAGAAGAACAAGAAGAACAATAACAACAAGAAGAACAAGAAGAACATGAACAACGAGAAGATTGAGAAAAACAAGAAGAACAAGAAGAACAAGAAAAACAAGAAGAACAAGAAGAACAAGAAGAACAAGAGGAACAAAAAAGAACAAGAATAACAACAAACAAACAAGCATACAAACAAACCAAACAAACCAAACAAACCAAACAAACCAAACAAACCAAACAAACCAAACAAACAAACAAACAAACAAACAAACAAACAAACAAACAACAATCACAAACAACAAACAACAAGTAAACAAACAAGAAGCAAACACCAACAACAAGCAACAGACAGACAGACAGACAGACAGACAAACAAACAAACAAACAAACAAACAAACAAACAAACAAACAAACAAACAAACAAACAAACAAA
>CAUJNA010003520.1:463392-549764 GCA_963377175.1 Effrenium voratum | reverse complement strand
GTAGTAGTAGTAGTAGTAGTAGTAGTAGTGGTAGTAGTAGTAGTAGCAGTAGCAGTAGTAATAGCGCTGCTCTTCTCCTCCACGGTATGGTTGCCATTGATGGGAACCCCGGATGAATATTCCCATCCTATAAACAAGGGGGTGTTCCCCACCAAAAGTGATGATTCCCTACTGCCCTCTACTTCTACACTGGGGTGGATTTCAGTCTTCGGACCCCAAAACTGTGAATGTCCCTCTGGCGTTCCTTTAAACGAACCCTGAAACATGTACTTTTTTGCTTCACACACGGCGTCACGTGCAGTTTCTTGCTGGTCATGATTGGGGGAGAACTGGAAGCCTCCTTTCCGGTGCACCAACTCAAAAAGCACTCGACTAGTGATTTGGACTCCCTAAAGCTGGTGCCCCTGCAGCTCAATTCCAGAGTGGGTTGGCCACAGCAAGAGAGGCCCCAACTTTCCATTTGCAAACTGAACGGCTCTTCCCAAACCAGCACCGCCCGAGTGGTGCCAAATTGGCGTGACTTACAGTAACACAAACAATGTCACTTTTTGGCTAAGTGATGCTTTGCTGAATTTTCGCAATTTCCCGTAAAATCGGACAGATCTACGAGGGCAGGGGCGGGGCAAAAAGGCAGTGTGACCAAAGTCAGCACGCTGTGCGCCAACACCAGCACAAAACCTGCTAATGACCCTTGCAGCAAACAGCCATGCAAATCTCCATCGCTCGTCACGAGCATGTCACTTGCAGGTCGTTTGCTCGGCCTGCGCGTCGCTTGCGCGTCGCCTCGCGTCGCTTGCGTTTTGCTCCGTGTCACTGGGGTGTCGCTTGCGTGTCGCCTGCGCGTCGCCCCGTGTCGCTTGCATGTCGCCCGGTGTCGCTTGCGTGTCGCTTGCGTGTCGCTTGCGTGTCGCCTGCGTGTCACCTGCGTGTCGCTTGCGTGTCGCCCTGTGTCACGCAGAGTAAAAGTGCTGCTTTGGGGCCCCAAGGCATGAAATTTAAGCCCCAAAGCATCACTTCGGCTGCGAAAGCGTGTCGCTTGCGTGTCGCTTGCGTGTCGCCTGCGTGTCGCCTGCGTGTCGCCTGCGTGTCGCTTGCGTGTCGCTTGCGTGTCGCTTGCGTGTCGCTTGCGTGTCGCCCCACATGTCACGTGCGTCTCGGCCAGCGTCGCGCGCGCGCACCCCCTGCGTCGTGCTCGCTTCGCCTCGTGTCGCTTGCGTGTTGCCCTGTGTTGCCTGCGTATTGCCCCGTGTCGCCCCGCGTTGTCCCATGCTGCTTTCCACTCAATATTTTCAGAAGCCTTTGCTAGTTTTTCTTTGTCCAGATTCAGGCTCACAGTGGTGCGGACAGTTCTTTTGGCCGCTGAGCTTGGAAAACGCTTAGCAGACTCACCTGCCATGAATGGACTGAGAATGGTCTCCAAACTGGTGGTTGGTAGACCTGAAGTGCTGCCGATTGCATTTTTTCACAAGTGCCTTCAAATTGGCG
Organism: Effrenium voratum; assembly: GCA_963377175.1. Taxonomy (NCBI): domain Eukaryota; class Dinophyceae; order Suessiales; family Symbiodiniaceae; genus Effrenium; species Effrenium voratum. The sequence continues at coordinate 548,279 of CAUJNA010003520.1, read as the reverse complement.
GCACTTTCACAAAATTGAGAACAACGGTCGTTGGGTGGTCCTGGAAAGTGGCTCTCAAGTCCATGAACAACCCGAGGAGTGAGGGGTAAAAAACCTGGCCAGGTGGCTTCCACCCCCGCGCCCCTGCCCAGCGGTTTTCGACGAGGCGCTCCCAGGGCTGCCAGAGCAGCGCGAAGCGCTGCACTGGGACCTGGTGCTTCAGGAGCTGGAGCTTCAGCCGGTGGCAGCCTGGGCACCGGATCCGCTTGTTCTTCAGTTGGGAGATGTGTTCGTTTCTGTGTTTTGTTTGTTTTTGTCTTTTGTTTTCCCCGGGGGTGGGGGGGGATTTCTGCTTTGTTTTTGGAGCCCTCTTTTGTTTGGTTTCCAGGGAAGGTAAAGGCAGGATTTTACCAGGGCTCTTCAGATGCCATGCTCGTCAAAGGGGTACCTGTTTGGGACGAGTCTGCTTCCAATGTCCTGTTTGCCACTCAGAAAGACCTCCACAAACATGAAGAGTCCCTTGACAACTTGACGAGCCGACACATTTGTCAAGCTACCTGGGAATGGAGGGGTGCACGTCAAATCCAGTGGGCGCACTCTCCACTCTTGTTTCACCAATTGCGCACGAGGATTCCTCGAGAACAACTCAAATGTCAACAACAAGGAGCTTCAACCAAGCGTAAGCTGGAAGGCAATGCCTGGAGGCCAAATGCAGGCGAGTCGCAATCATCCGACCTAATTACCGTCCACTGTTGAGTTCAAGCGCCGCATGCAAACCCCATGAAGCGAGGGCCCTTGTGCAGCACGGAGAGCATTGCTTGAAATTGCTTGGCCTCTTCCTCCTGTTGCCTTCTACCCATCCAAGTGTTCGCCCAGGCAAAGAACAAAGCGCCCTTCTGGGTGGCCCAACTGGCTGCAGGTACAAAACTGGCAAAAGGGAAAAGAATGCCGTTGAACAACCCAATCGCCATTCGAGGAAATGTACATTTCTTGGCAATGATTTTGAAAATAATTCCCGTGCCTGCCTGATGTCCTTTCTGGGCGAGACCCAGCAGAAGTCTGTGCCCGCATAGTGCCGCCTCGCCAGATTGCAGTGTGTATTTCCCCCGAAGGCTACGGCGCTTGGACAAAACATGTTTCTGCTGCAAATAAATTTAAACTATATAACTAGAAAGTCGAGATAAATTAATTATGGGAAAACGAGCCGCTATGGCAACGACAATTGCCGTACAATGAGCATCAGAGTCTGTGCTTTAGCTGGCCGGTTGTCAAAGGTCGCAGACCCAGTTTCAGACATCCATGACGAACTCAGCCCCAAGCGTACCGAAGTATACATCAGCATACCGACGAGGAATGATGGCAAAAGTATCCTCAGCTGTGCATGAGCCGTCCAGTTTGCCAGACATACAAGCCCAGCCGAGGGTGGGGAGGGATGCCACACATCCAAAGCACACAAACCAGCAGCCACGCAACCCGCAAGGAAGGCATGATACGGAGATGCTTGCAGCGGGTACAAGCTCGCCTGCCCCAAGTGCAAAAGAAAGCCAAGCTGCCCTTTAATTATCAACACACATGAAGACTGCCTTTGGTTGTGCTACTGCCCTAACCTGCAGGGTGGCTCGGCTTCACGTGCTCAAATGTCACACAGACATAATACGTGCCTTTCGCACCACACGGTACCGCATCTGCGCGACCCATGCCAACAGGAGACGAGGTGTCCGTGGCATCAGCTGCCCCCAAATCCGATGGGGAGATAAATGTAGACATGCCCCAAGATCCAAGCTGGAACATTGCAACTATGGCCAAGACTTTGAGTGACAAAGCTTTAAACCTCTGCTTCTCCAATAATTCTGTTTGGAGACACCGAAAGAAACTGAGGACTAGCCTGGAGCCCAAAGGCCTCCAAATTGACCTACAAATCAACCTTGCCCAAAAATGGGATCCTTCAACGAACTTCGGGAGAATCTGACCGATCCGTTGTGCGATTTGGAAAGACTCAGGAGCAGCAACAAATTGCCAGCTTGGCACCCCCACGTGGGCATCCGTCCAGCTGCCCACTGGCAAGTGCACACGCTCAGGGTCGAAGGTGCGAATGTCACCCAAAGCAATGCCTGAGCCGCGCTCTCACCGCAAAGTCGAAAATGAAAACAACGAAGCACCTGTCCAAGTGGATCTTAGGCACATCCCCTTTGAGTGCAAGAACCCTGGCAGCTTTAAAATAGAACTACCCCCGTTTTCCTGCGTCGGCCAAATCCTGTGTTCCTGCAGGTTCAAGGCAACCACAGTCACATTGGGATTGACATGTTCTTGTTGCTGACAAATTGGTATATCTTCAAAACCTTCCACACGCTGCTCCCAACTTTGTGTCTGCCAAAGTCAGTTGAGGAAGGCTCCTTCGACACTCAGCCAAACAACATGATATCAACCAAGAAAATGCCAAATGATACTGAACAACACAGAACGCTAGCATGAATTCGCACCCGTTTGCATCTGTGTTCCCTGCATGTGAAGCAGCAGGGGTGGCGTCAGACTTTGCTTGCCGCAGAGTAAGCGACTGGATGTAAGCGTTTGAACCCTTGGCCGACATCATACCACGGGGCCTTCTAGGACGGGCTGAGCGCCCGACAGCATACTACTCCTGACAGCTAAATGTTCAGTGCAAGGCCCCGTCAGTCTGCATCGCCGGTGGCGCTTGGTTTCCCTCCCAAAAAACTGTTCCCTTTGGAAAGCCAAGGCTCTGAAGATCATGTCTGTGCGCAATCGCACCACCCAGTCCACTGGCGCTCCACGTTGCAGCCTCGAAAAAAAGGCCCGCATGCCGGGAGAAAAGCAACAAGGCCCCTTGATGACGGAGGTTACTCTGAACCTTTCCTTCAAGAAAAGAGGAGCTGGCGTGGGCTACGCTCCATGGTCTGACATGTTCCACCAGCGGTTGAGCATCCGGGTCTTTGAACCCATGGGGCTACACGGGAGCGGCCCACTCTCTTCCCGCGCAGGGAAGACACGCGGCGGGCAACAAATTGAACGTGCGACTGGGCATTCAAGAGGGGATTCCTGGGAAGACCGTGCTCTTACTTCCGGCCTCAAGGAACTCCTCCCTGCCAATCCGGAAAAAATCCGAGCTGTTTCAACCCAAAAGTTAAAGTCCAAAGATCTGTTGCCAAAAAGTCATAACATATACAGCAGGGCTCCGGGCTCCGAATCCCATCCTGAAATGAGAAACGCCTTCCGAGGAGCTCAAAGCTCAGCAGCTGCTCTTGGCACAGCTCCAGGCGCCGCCACTGGGCATTGCATGCCATGGGGTACTTGGCGTGGCAGCGGCGGCCCGGCGGATGTCCTGACGGCAGGATTCGGTGGAGCCAAAGCTGGTTTCCACCTCCAAACCCTCTCACAAAGTCGGGGCTCCAAGGGCTGAAGTGGGTGGGTGGGTGGGTGGGTGGGTGGGTGGGTGGGTGGGTGGGTGGGTGGGTGGGTGGGTGGGTGGGTGGGTGGGTGGGTGGGTGGGTGGGTGGGTGGGTGGGTGGGTGGGGGGGGGGGTGGGGGGGTGGGTGGGGTCTTGCATGGCCCCCGGTGAAGGGCTCCCTCAAGGGATGCCACCTATACAGGCTTATGAATCAACTAACCCGCTGGGTGCCAGCCTTGGCCCTTTCCTGTTGATTCACGATTTCCTGGTTGAAAAGAGGAGTATGCTTTTTCATGCGGGAATCCTGCACTTTTAGGAGCAATTCCCATTAATTGTTCCAGGATGCACAACTTGTTTTGATTCGATCAACCTGCAGGGGTGTATTTTGTCTTTTCGGCATGACAGTAAGAGTTGCCTCCAAAAAATATACGTAGCCCTATTTGGGGTTTCTGAAGTAAGTTCCTTCCGTTTTGGAACTGGGTAAACCTCTCTGGGCGACATCAACCATCCCTGGGATTTTATTACTAGACTTGGTGAGCAATTAGTCCTTCCACCTGCACAGGCACGTTCACGACCACATCCTCGGTCGAGTCTGGCAGCCAACATCTCTGGCAGCCAAACTTTGAAGGAGCAAACATGCACTTGGCATTTTGCGCAAGCATGACTCCGGCAAGCCCGGTGCCACTGTAGCGCACTCACAGTGAATGATGTTGCATCCTCAGGTCCCTTTTACAGGATTCTCGACGCGTCCAATCTGCCACCCGTCTTTCTTGGGTGGTTCACTTGGGGTGCCAGAGTAGGTGCCTGATGCCACCAACCATTGTGTGAAATCCTTTTGGAGTCCTCCCTGGATTTGTGACCTGCCACCTGCCAGAGCGTGTGCATGATGTCATTCACCATGCAAAACACCTGACCTAAGCGCTGTAAAAAAACAACAACATCATCGGAAGCGAACGCAGAACCTTGTTTAGGACTTTCTCTTTCGCTGTTCAATAGGACATCAAGCTTGAAAAGGTAGAGGTCCCTAAGTCGGGAACCCTGCGGGACCCCTTCTTCCCAACCCAAAACCCACTTTTCGATCGCCCAAAAGTTGGGGGGCCCGAGACGGAGCCCTCTGAACCAAGCCTCGGGCGCCACAGCTTCCAGCGCCGGCGCCATCTCCGCCCAGCTGCGCCAGGGGTTCTGGCTCTGCTCCTGGCGGTCCAAAGGACCTTTTTCAGAGGAACAAGCGGAGCAGTCGGAGCCTGGCAGCCGAGAAACCAGCGGAAGTCTTGGGGATGCGCATGAGCACTCAACGTTCAAGGCATGTCTCTTCCGAATTCCCTGCTTTCTCTTGGCCATGTTCTGACATTTTCCGTTGACGGTTCTTTTTCCCAAGAATTCGTTTTGGCCATGTCCATTTTGCCGGACCCATGCCACTTCACCAGAGTAACGGTACATTCTCAGTAGCTGGCATGATTCCCTTGCATGTCGATAAGGGGATGGCACATGATGGCACCCAAGCCAAACATTTTCTGCCGCCCACCCAACTGCAAAGAAACGGGCCATGGGACCCTAAGGCAACCAACATGAACCAAACGAAGGTGGTCGCTGGTTCAGCTGCATCCCCCCCCCCGGTCCCGTGGCCCCAAGCGCCTCTTGCGGCGTGTGGCGCCCGAACTCGGTCACCAGCACCGTGCGCTGCTCTGAGAAGCCCAGCGCGTCGATGACCTCGGTGCGTTCCCATGCGGTCGAAATCCCATGGCCGTGGTCAAAAGAGAGGTCGAATGCACATGGCTGCGATTGAACTTCGACTCTGGAGGTTCCCTCTCAGACAGCTTTTCCCAGAGTCAAAAAACGTTGTTTTTTAATTGGTTGCCGGGGGCCTCAAAATCGAAACTCTTTCCCGGAGTTTCTGGATGTCTTGAGATGTCCTGATTCCCCTTCGCGCTCAGGCGCATTCTTCCGGAGACTTTGATGCACCACCTCCTCCCCGAAGCTCCGCAGGTGGCCCACGATGCACAGCAACCCGCTGGTCTTCGAAGTGCGGTCCACCGCCTTCGAAGGTCGCCCCCCACCCCCCCCCCCGGCTGCAGTGGGCCACCCCACCTCTTCGGGGAGGGGGGGAGGGGGGAGGGAACACTTTCCCCACCCCCTCAAAGAAACAATACAGAGACTGTTTTGCCAAAAGGGGCAATCCCACAAAAAGAAACAAAGGGCCCCGGTCAAGTCCCTTTTGCCGTGGCCCACGGCGAAAGGGAACAAGAGCACTTCTAAAGCAAGCCGCCGACAGGGCTCTGCTCTGCCTGGATGCCAATCTTTGATTTTGGAGCGCGCAAGGCAGCCATGAGCACACATGACCACGTGCAAACGCTCATGGCCAATGTAAAAACACGGTTGCGTTGCCCAACGATATCTACATCATCTTGCACCGTTCCTGGCCCAAGTTTGTCTTGACAGCCATGAGCATAGGAGACTTGGCCCGTTATCGGGGTGCCTGCTCCAGCTCCCGCATCGCCCGGTCGTAGATCTGCTCCTGTGCGGGCTCTGGCTGGTGTCGTTCTCATATCATGAGCTGCGCCTTAAAACAAAGATGTACGATTTGTTGCATTCTGTTTGGCCACCATTGCCTACCAACACACCATGCAAATGGGCATTGTAGAGCAAAGTGGAGCTCACTTAGCCAGCACATGGTGGCATAGGTGCTCTCAAACCTAGTGAGCCCTCCACTTGTACCAAGCAGATTCCCACAAGCCCACAAGGCGTGGAATTGCACGAGCGCAATTCGGCAAGACTACTGTGGCACAGAAAGCATGATGTCCATATCTGATGTTTGGCCAGTCCAAGTGACGGGGTGGTTTGAGATTCCGTCAAATGGCTGGACATGCTGATCTCGGTCCGGTCTTCTCAAACAATGGCTGCTCACGGTTGTCGTGTTTTGAACAGTGACCCCCTTTTTGGGCAGTCCAAATCAACCTGCGCAAAAACAAACAAACACGCCTGCACAAGCAAGCAAGCAAGCAAGGACGCAAGCAAGCAAGCAAGCAAGCAAGCAAGCAAGCTGGCAAGCTGGCAAGCAAGCAAGCAAGCAAGCAAGCAGGCAAGCAAGCAAGCAGGCAAGCAAGAAAGCAAGCAAGCAGGCAGGCAAGCAAGAAAGCAAGCAAGCAAGCAGGCAAGCAAGCAGGCAAGCAAGGAAGCAAGCAAGCAAGCAAGCAGGCAGGCAGGCAAGCAAGCAAGCAAGCAAGCAGGAAGGCAGGCAGGCAAGCAAGCAGGCAAGCAAGCAAGCAGGCAAGCAAGCAAGCAGGCAAGCAAGGAAGCAGGCAATCAAGCAAGCAAGCAAGCAAGAAGCAAGCAAGGAGGCAGGCAAGCAAGCAAGCAAACAAGGAAGCAAGCAAGCAGGCAAGCAAGCAAGCAAGCAAGCAGGCAAGCAGGCAGGCAAGCAAGCAAGGAAGCAAGGAAGCAAGCAAGCAAGCAAGCAAGCAAGGCAGGCAAGCAGGCAGGCAAGCAGGCAAGCAAGCGAGGAAGGAAGCAAGCAAGCAAGCAAGCAGGCAGGCAGGCAGGCAAGCAAGCAAGCAAGCAAGCAACAAAAACAACACGACAAGCAAAAGCAACTGCACGTTCGAAGAAAATCAATGGGCAAGTCGTGCCTTGTGCAGCGTGCCCTGCACCAGGGTGGGCCGGCCGGGTGGCCGCGTCGATCTCGCCAGAAGCTCCGCGCGGTGAAAGACCTGAGTCACTGAGGCGTTCAGCGGAATTGGGGGGGTGGGGATCCAGCACGTTTCTGGTCTTCCCCGAGGGAACATGAAACCATGAACGGAATTCGAGGGGTCATTCCATGGTAGTAGGCCCGTCTCGTTTTAAGGCTAGCCAGATTTTGCTCGGTGTTTTAAGGGGCCCCCTCAAAAGGACAGATCGAAAGAGATAATTTTCAGGTGGGCTTCCGTTTGAACTCCTGCAATGGCAGGCAAAGAAGGTGCCCTGAGAAAAGGCACCTGCAATATGCAGCGCATATTCTACATCCCCCCCCATCCAAACTTGCCAACTAGGGACTGCCTTGGCCAGGAAGCGGCCTGAAGGATTCGCATGCGGGCCCTCTGAAACGCTGGGAAAGCTCAAACACAAAGTCTCATCTACCGGGCAGTTGAGGCCCGCCCTGCCCACCTTGCATTCTTGAATCTGATCAGGTTTTCTCCAGATTCTGGAAATGTCCTACAGTTCAACTGTTCCCACAAAGTTTCCTTAAACAAAAAAAACAAGGGCCCGAGCTTCGTGGTGATTCACCTTGTCAGGGCCATCGTTGTGCTTGTAGACCCACAGCAAAGGTGCCAGCAGCCACTTCACCGCCCACTCCTTGCCACAAGTGCCAGTCCAGCCAGCCACTTCAAACATAAAACCGCCCATTGTCGGTCCCATGCGAAATGGGTCTGGAGTTTGCTGGGTAAGTCCAAGGACCTGCCCAGCTCTTAAATTCGAGAGGGTAAAGCGGTCTGATTGTGAGAACTAACTTTGTTATGACTGAACAGGTTTAAGCCACCTTGGCCCCCACAAGGTCCGATTTCTCTTGCTGATCGCTTCCTGCGTAAGTGAGAGGGTCTGGAAAATCATCAAGTACCCACCACTTGTCATTTCCTTTATGAGCCATGGGCTTGTCTCCAAACAGAGGACACCAACACTGGTAGTTGCCTTGTGTTCCCTTGGCACAACTCCAGAAAAGGCACCCTCAAAAAGCCAACGCTCAAATCGTTCATCAGTTCGGGCTACGTGGCTGCCGGCTTGGCACAAGATCGAACCTTCGGCTGAAACGAAGAACGCCCAAGCGCCTTGCACCGGCCCTTGGGGATGCATAGCCCAAACCTGGCCTCAGACGAAACAAAACGCTGCAGGCTGAAGCCGACCACGCGGGAAAACCTGGTGGAAACCAGCAAAAGGGGGGATCTATAGATTGAACACTAGTGGAAAAAGCAGGGTTTAGGCAAGTTTTCTGCCAATGCCCCTTTCAGATTTGCGAATGCTTGCTATTTGTTTTGATGTTTATTGGCTATTTCCTCTCCCTTGACTCAACCCCGCAGGGAACCAGGCAGTGTAGCCATGGACCATGGACCCCAACAGCCCCATGCGCGCTTCACGAGGACTGAACTTGTCGGGGGGGGGGGCACTTTCCTCCTTGCTTTTAGCGAAGCCACAAGATTTCGCCGATCCTTCGGACTTTACGATTGCGGGGTTCCTAAATTTGAGAACCCAACATAGGCATTCAATGCGCTCGGGCACCAGCTTTCATCTCAAAACCACACGGAGCCCAGCCCAGGTCAAAACACATGTCTGTGTGCATGCTTGTCGCTTATTGCCAGTATGGGACCCCTTTTTGTGGTGTTACTGCTTTTGGGGTCCCGTTCTATAATCATTGAAGTGTCCGGAAAGCAAGCGACATGCCAAGCCTTGGTTGCTCATGGTTGCTCTTGACCCCTCTGCAAAACCTTTCACTTCTTGTGGCTTTCATGGAAAACCGCTTGATTTCCCGAAGCCTAAAGATCCAACCCGATAAGAATAGCAATCAAGAAGCATGAGGCCTGTCCCATTTGGTTGGCACATCTCACCTTCAAGGCGCCGGGATCTGCATGTCCCCCGGCATCTTCCAATAGTGCCAGAAGTCTGCTGGGTCCCAACGGACCTCCACATAGCGACCTTCGTAGAAGCCGGTAATGCACCTCCGGCTGAAGGCATTCCCCCAATACACATGGAAATCCGGCCCCTGAAGTGGTGGGAGTTTTGGGTTTCCTGTTGATTCCCGTGAAGTACGAATTATATAACATAAAAGAGACCGAAATTCATGAGAGACGGGCTGAACTCCCGATGTTCCGAATCTGTAACCCTTGGAGGGCCACAAGGCAAATCACCATTTGGTGTAAGGGTTGCAGTATTGATCTTGAACTGAACAAACCTGGCATATGGTGAAGCTGTTCCTGCTCGGCTGCACAAGTGCCAAGCAATGCACAAACGGAATGAACACTGACCAAACAAAGGCAGGACTGTGATGCTGCAGGGTGCCTGCTTGCACAAGGCAAAGCCAGGTATGTGGGCCAGCACACGTCATTGTCAGAGGTGCAACGCTGGCATCATGAGACGATCTGATGAATGGAAGGACGCATTCGTGGAAAGCGACTGGTGAAAAGGGACCAGTCCCGATTTCTCACCAGCCAACTCACCATGAAAATGATGCAGAGGGATTGTTCAACTCTTGAGGCCCAAACCCTCCCACTGATTGAGATGGAACCTGGCAGGAGGGTCCTGGTTTGGACCATGTTACCTTTAAACGAAGCCCCGAACGTCAGGCTCTATGTTCATTGGTGGGAGGGTAATCCGACTCACTCAAGGTGAGCCCAAGCGCAGGCCTTGCGGGATTACAGCTACCCCTCCCCATCTCTGAGCGCCTGGTCATCTGCTCCAGGACCCTGGCCCAGCTGGCGCCTGAAAAGCTGACACGAACGCCAAGGCAAGCCAGGGTGCCAGTTCCCGCCTTAGCCGCTGGGCGAAAAATGCACCCCTCTCAACCAGAGACCGCTGGCGGAAAGCCCTTTGAAGAATTAAGCCGGTAGCCCAACCAAACAAAGACACAAAAGGCGTGAAACGCATGTAGATTAGCAAATCGCTGTGACACGCACACACTGACACACACACACACACAAACAAAAGCCACGAAATACCCTGAGTCCAGTCTCAAACGCGCCTCGAAATGCTGGGAAACTGCCGGCTGCCAATATTGTAACATACGTCAAGCCTTGCTTGGGTGCCGAGTACCCGGAAGGCAAAGCAAAGCCTTTTGTTTGGCGGAAGTGTGTCCAAAGGGTGGCAAACTGGAGAAAACCGCTTGGACACCTGGCTTAAGATCCAGGCCAGACACTAATGATTGTAAAATTGCATGATCATAGGAGCTGTTTGGAGAACAATGTTAGTAATTAGTTGGGTGTTAAAAAACAAACAAAAAAACTGTCTTCGTGCTGGTAAACAGCTAAGAAAGGGTTGCCCCCCACATCGACGTACCCACTCAACCCCTCAGCTTGACAGCCTGGCTCTGGCGGGATGGGCTCGCCACTGGCGCTGCAGGCGCTGTCCTGCAAACAGGCGAGGGCCTGGTGAAACAGAGTCTTAACGTTGTCCCCTGAAACCCCGAGCTCAAGACGGGCAGCAAAGTAATTCAATTTGGTTGGCTTCTTTGGCTCCACATCGGCCTTGACACCTCAGGCCACCGGCTCAAGAAAGCTCGGAAGAATCCCCCTGGCAGGTTAAGAGCAAATCACATGGAGCTTTCAACAGCCTCTGTCTTCACTTCCGAAAGCCAAGCGCCACGTCAATTACCCCCCCCTGTCAGGGTTTGCCTGGCTGGGTGGAGTGAGGTGTACTTTGTTCCCTGGGCTCTCTCAAAGGCCGACAGCTGGATAATCCACTCAACCACTCAGCAGTGCCGCCTTGAGTACCCACCCCACATAATTCCTACATGCGCTTGTGTAGTGTAGTGGTTGGATGTGTTTCTGTCTGCTTGGCCAGTTGGCTGGATGTTTGCTTTGCCGTCGGTGTGGTTGGCAGGCTTGGATTCTTCGATTTTTTGCTTCCGGACCATGCCCCTGCGTGGGAATCAAATCGGCTTTCTGACCATTTCTCGGGAACATAATCGATCATTGCGCCAAGCCTTTCTGTTGATACAAACCCCCATTTGGCTCTCATATTAAGTAGTTTAAGCTCAAACAAACGAATAACACATTTTCTTGTTGCAACCGCTTGCTTCACCCGTGTCCTTTGTTCTTGTTCCGCGTGTTTTTGTTACAACTGGCTTTTTTCACCCCCACAGCCAGCCCAGCCGGCGGCCCCTCCTCTTCGCTGCTGAGGCCTTCCACTGGCGCTTGCTTCCAGCGGCAGTGCCTGAGCGCGGAGGACTCGGACGTGCCGGGGCTGGAAACCGATCGAGGATACGTTCAAAGCCCTGGTGTAGATGGGTCAATCAGAAGGGCTTCACAAAAGGAGTTGCTGTACCTGCCATTTCCATTCTTTCCAGGGACCCGGATCTTTCTAGAAAACCTCCTTTGAAAATTTGAAACCCAGGGAAAACGGATCCGGTTGTTGGAAAGAACAATGGTGAAAAGAACGGGGAATCAACCCTACAAGATCAACGCATGGGGAGGATGGGGGGGGTTCTCAAAACGGATGGTCCCTAAAATGGCAAGGGTCTCCTGTCAAGCCCCCCTTTCACTACCAAAAGGGGGAGTTTCCGAATTTCGTTTTGAGAGACACAAATTGTCTCATTTTCCCCCCCCCCGGACCCGAACCTGTGAGCGTGGAAGGAGAAAGGAGATGTCAAGGATTTTACAGATAACCGTCTATAACCAAGAATTCTGTGAGATAGACGGTACCACATAGAAAATCCTGACTCACTGTCACCTCACTCACTTTTCCTTCCGTGACGAGCGAAGTGAGTGGGTGTCCCTTCCTACGTCAGGCCTCACAGAGAAGAGTTAGACCAAAGGGATCTGATCACCATCTCTTGCCTATCACCTGTCTCTCGCTTCTTTCATTGACAGCCAAGATCCAGAATCCAGAGGCAATCACCTACAAACAAATTCTCTTTCTCTCACCCGCTGGCCAGTTCTTTCCAGCGGAGCAATCAACAACAAAGAAATTGAACATAAAAAGGATAATGATGGATGGGATCTCTTTCACCCATCCTCCGCTCTGCACCTCTTCCCTCCAAGCCTCTTTGTTGTAAGGCTTGGGTAAATAAAATCTGCAGATGGTCCCACTGGTTTGCCTTGTCAAAGTGACCTTCCCACCGCCGTCCGTCTGCTGCACTCCCTGGCCTGACCCACCAGCTGAAACAGCTTGCATCGGCATCAGCCTGGGCAAGCCAGGCCGGGAATAGACCGCCACTTGCTTAAGTGCCCTGCATGTTTTCCAGTCTCAGTGCGAGATTCCCTACACCGGCATGGGACATGAAATAATATAACCTCGAGCAATTGGAAGTGGATGGCTGGATGGCCAGGCCCCGTGAGGCCCACACGATCTGCGCGTAAGAGCCGGCGGCAATTGCCGAGGCCACCAAGGCACACAGTCGCACCATTGCATGGTGGGACGTGGCGCTCCGGGGCTCCTTCCATGTCCAAAAGACATGACTCAATGTCCAAAGGGCTTCCCAGCACATGGACACCGTGCGGTTGTATTTGTCGTGCTGCGTTGGTCGTGCGCTGGCCGAAGGAGGTCAAATAGAAGCAACTCTGCCTGGCTGGCTGAACAAGCAGAGCATGTAGCCAAACAATTGCTTCAATCCAAGCCTGCCAACCACACCGACGGCAAAGCAAACATCCAGCCAACTGGCCAAGCAGACAGAAACACATTCTACACAAGCGCCTGTAGGAATTATGTGGGGTGGGTACTCAAGGCGGCACTGCTGAGTGGTTGAGTGGATTATCCAGCTGTCGGCCTTTGAGAGAGCCCAGGGAACAAAGTACACCTCACTCCACCCAGCCAACCAGTCAGCCAAACAAAACAGCGCCAAGTCCATGGCCAAAAAAAACTGAGTTGCTGAATTGAACATCCACAAACACACACGTTCGGATCACGCACTCACCCTAAAAGAAGGGGGTGGGGGTGTCCCTAACCCGAATTATCTAGACCATGTGTGAAATTCGAGGGATCCCCCCTACCCCGAGTCCTTTTTCTAGGGGGTGAGGATCTTCAATCCCCTTTGCTTCGCAATGACACCAATCGCCCTTTTCCCCTCAGCAGCAGCCGCTGTTCCGCTGCCGACGGGCATGGCCGCCTGGGGTGCATGGCAGCGCCCTTGTACTGGCGCAACAGATAGGCTAGCCACCTGCTGAAAAAAACATGAATCGGCATGCTTCCTTATTTAGAGGGGATGCGGTCTGGTTGTTTCAACACATTTTTCCTACGTAAATAAATAACCACATTCCTATAACAAGGAGGCTTGCAATCGTATCGAAGAGCCACACCACAGCTGATATCTACAGGCACTGCAACCCTCCCTTCTCACCCTCAGCATGTTCAACCTATCAATCGGATTTATCTCAAAGGAGGGAACCCCGAAAACGTATTGTTGTTCAGGGGCTTCGCTTTAAACTAACCCCAGCACGGTTAGTTTAAAGAAAGCACCAGGCTCGCAAAGCACGCAAACTTGCTCACCCCAATGCGATGCCGAGCCACTGCGGGGCAGGGGCTTGTCTTCTGTAGCTGTACTGCTCCTCGTGGTGGACGACTCCTGAGTGTAGCTGTGCCAAAATTAGAGGCCCCTCCAAATGATGAGTTTCATCTTGAGATCCTTTCTTGCATGAACCAGACAAATTGATGCAGCTATAGTGGACGCACTCTCAATGCCCCCTCGCTTCTGCCAACCTGCAATCTCCGGAGCCACCCCTGCTACGCTGAAAGCAACTGCCTCTTGCAACCCAAAGATCTGCTTTTGTATGGGCTTTGCGGCTGAGCGGTCTCTGATTGCAGCAGCAAAAGCTGGAACAAGGCTGCGGGGAGCGGTCTCAGCAGCTCCAGCTCGAAAATCACAACTTTGTAGTGCGCGAGCACTTCCGCAGCTTTCCAGTACAAGTGCAGTACGTGAAGTATCTCCACATTAGAGCTTTGTTGAAGCATCAAACTAAAGTGTCTTCGGAAGTTACGCGGTGCTAGTTGACCCGCAACACTTACCCGAGCCACACGTTTCCTTACGGCAAAAGCATGCTAGACTAACCGAGCATGAAACCTTCACTTGAGAGTTCTGGGCGCTGCTGACATGTTTCGTTTGCGGGGCCATGAATTTGATGGGAAATTCAGGGCCCCCCACCCAGCAAGGGGGTTCGTAGAGGATGTTCCTGGGAGGGTTTTGATAACCCTTGTGGTGGGCAGTGGGTCCCTAATGTTTCTTCAAACATACTAACCCGGATTGATACACCGCTGGTTGATTAAAAGAGGGTGTTGGCTTTAGTGCCTTTAGTGGAAATTCGGAACACCTTTGCAGGTGACACCCCCGAAGAAAAGTGGGTCTGGTGCTTCTTGAGGATTGGTTCCCTTTTTTGGATTGGGATAAAAGGAACACCACCTATTGTTGGGTTTTCTCTCTGCCGGGGCATCCTTTCGGCTTCCGCCCAGTCGACACATGCCACCGTTGCGACTCCCATTTTGCCACACGCCCAACCCTCGCAAAAAAAAGCCGAGCCACAAAGCTCTCTTTCTGCCGCGCCGCCGCGGGCAACTCCTCGGCGCCCTGCGAGCAAACATCTGCCCGTGCGGGAGAGGAAAAAACACGCCACGAAGTGACGACGCGTTTTTACGGCAAATCCCTGGCCATGGGCAAAGGCCAAAGGATTGATTGTTCTGTTCCATTTACTTGCAGGCGTGCATGCAGCAGCAAAAGTAGCCCATGTAAAACGAGTGCCCTTTTTCAAATGAGGTATCGGAGCGCCCTATCCGAGTCCAATAAGCGCGCGCTTGTGTTAAAAGAGAAAATTGCAGTCCTATACATACACAACCAACAAGCAAATATAAACATTTTTTGAGCCCGTATCGTTTGCCATAGGCGGTGTGTGCATGTCCGCAACATCAACGAAACGCCGAATACTAAATTCAACAGGGGTAATTTTGACGGTGCTTCATATGGTTTTCTGGGTGCAGGGAAGCCAACCAACCATTCCCAAAAGACGCATGCTGATGCACAAGGCAACCACACGGAAGCCAACCAGAGCCGTGTTCCCTTCGCTCTCGGTGCCCTTGCGCCTTGGTTTCGGGTATGGCCGGGAGGCCGAAACCCTGTGCAGCAGGGCACACGGGTGACGCCTCCGATCTCGATCGACGGCACGCTGAACTTCGGTCATGGTGATGCGTATCGTCATTCAAGGGGTGGGTTCCAGGCAAATCGAATTCAAATAATGGACGGACAATCAAAACGTTCCCTCTGTCCTGTTCACAACACGAAATGGATATGGCGGCCCCATCCGTGGGCTCGTGACTCACTGCTTCGAAGCCACATCTGCCAGCGGGCTGGTAGCTGTTTGCCTCGGGCTTGCTTTTTTGGTTACGAAGCCACTTGCTCGCCATGGAGATCCGGACAATGCTGAAATGAAAAATGTCTCCAAATAGGGAACTCCCTCAAGTAGGGGGTGTCCTTCTGGCGCTTCCTCAGAACAGCCACAAAGCAACCCTCAACAAAGATACACCCAAACCTTTCCCAGCTCAAAGTAGAGAGCCCCAACGTCTAAGAACGAGCTTCATTCAGCCAACCCAGCGAAGTGGCTGCTTCTCTACTTTATTTGTTGTTTCAAAGTTCCTGAGACGTTTGACATAGTTTCCAAACATAGGCCTTTCGCGCTTGTTGGAACTCCTGAGGACGGAATCCGCACTGGCCTGAGATGGCCTGCTCAATCAACCCACGGGGCATCCATTGGTATTGAGAATCCATCAGCTTTTCATGATATTGAGAATTGTCAGATATTCAGAATGCGTTCGTTGATGCTGAGAATCCATCTATTGATTGCATCCATTCTCTCCATTCTCCAAGTCTGGAGCATCCAAGGATGGACCCTACCACTGGCTTTGCCAACCGTTGGACACCAAAACTTGCAAGACTGTTACAAGGCCTTTTGTGACAACGGGGGTGTCCATCTACTTGTTCAAATAAAATCCTTAGCTGGTTCGCAACATCGCGAACCATCCCCCCGGAGGAAGTTGGTAAACGGCCTTCCGCGAAGCCGGAGAGCAGTGAAGTACTCCATATCCATCCAGTTTCGTATGATAGTGGTTTGGGGCCTTAACATTGCCTAGCTTCTGTTGAGCTGGGAAGGGGCCCAAAACTGACTTCGGTAAATGTCATGTTTTTGGAAAACCATGAACCCAGGCTCATGGCCTTTCAATACCACCCCTCGGACGCCAACCTTGGCCATCTTCTGCCCAGGCTCAGTGCTTCGTAGAGCACCACGATGGGCGCAGTTTGCAGCACAGGCAGCTGCTTGGTAGGCAGACCTGCCTCAGAATGCGACTGACTCTGAGCGGACCAAAAAGCCTTAAACGTTGTCTCAGTTCTTCAGTGACCCTGGAGAAAAAGGGAACCATGTTTAGTGGGGCTGCCACCCCCCCCCAAAAAAGAAAAAGAAAAAAGGGAACAAGGGTGCCACTGAACAACTGAGTTGTTGGGATGGCGAGGCGAAACACATCTGGGAAGCCGATCGGTTGCTGAAAAGCGGTCATGGCGCATACCCTTTGCAACTTTCATGTTCCCCATGGGGCCCTGGTTGCCCTTCGCGCCAAGGAAAAAAGAAGTGAAGGCCCGCAAGAAGCGAAAGTGGCATGGCCAATCTTTGGGGGCCAATGAGACTTGTCAGGAGGAACCCCTTGAGCAGTGTGGGGATTTCACATTTGCATGGGCGCCTTTTCGGGTGAGTGCCTTGGACATGTATTTTTGCCGGTGAAGTAGCAAACTACGGTGCACATCTTGTATCGATAGCTCGCATGGCACCTTCAGCTCAGCTGGCATCCCAGCGTTCTTGAGGGCGACCAGACCGGCTCTGACAAATCTGCCCTTTCCAAGCCACAAAGCCTCGAAAACAAAATGAATTCGGAGGGGGCAAGCGATTGGCCGCCATCCGAACAGCACCTTCCCGCGATTGAGGCTGAGGGTCGGGGGATGCGGACTCAATGAACCCAAGTGGCAGAGTAGTTGGTCGCCGGCCCCGGCGAAAACGTGTAGTCACGACTCCCGCGGCTAGGCTCAGCCCTCTGCTGCGCCGGGCTGCAAATTTGAAGGATCCTGGGAGTGCAGCTGTGGGATTAATAGACATCGGAATTGGGATCATGCCAAGGCACCTGTCAACGTTCATGAAAATCTCTCCGGGCAAAATGCCAAAGGCATACTTGACCTACCAAGCACTTGGCCTGTGGTGCTCTTGAAGGCTTTAGGCATAGTAACAACTCACTCCGTTAAAGATCTTTTGCAACACGCAAGCTGTAACAGCTGAGCGCAGAAACCCTGGTGCTTCTTCTGAGCACAAAGCCATTGTAACAGGCAAATCAGAGCACATTTCAATGAGAGAGAGAGAGAGAAGGAGTGCTTTCTTTCGATGACGACTTTTGTTGCTACTGCGCCTTCTGCTGCTACAATAAGCCTAGTAGTTGGTAGCGCCTTTCGGCGGAGGGTTCTCTCGGTGACATTCATCCGCTGGCAGTGGGGAGAAAAATCGTAGGTAGGTCGCGGCACGCTTTCTGGGAACCAAGGAACCATCAAGAAACCTCATTTGGGATTGTTTCGGCAAACAGTTTGCACACGACTCGCCCAGACTCCATGTTGTAATACTCTCTGCGTTTCGTGGAGGAGTGACATTTCCGAATATCAGGGTGCCATCCGCATACAACATGTCTGTATATTCTATGCCACTAGTAGTTATCTTCGCTTGTTTCTTTTTTGTTTTTAATAAACATAAATATCTCTGAACATATCGAACTTGAGCAGAACAAAAGATAGGGGGAAAGCAGGCCCTGTCTTATGCCTGAATGCTGGGTCACACGTTCGGATTGCCTGCCTTCGGCAGAAGCTCGAAACAACTTGTGTAAATGTGCTGTAGGCATCTGAGCATTCCTTCAGGTACTCGGTACCCTAAGGAGCCTTAGGACTCTAGCTCACTTTATCAAAGGCCATCCTCCAATAACGTGATGATGAGGTTGGTTCCTGCGCGCTCTGTCCAGAAGCCGCCGCGCCACATAAATCGATTGAGCTATTGATTTATTAGGTCTGAACCCATGCTGGCTCTCGTTTCAACCGTCCTATTTCTGATCAGATGCAAGAATCTTGCAACATGCTTGGAGGAGCGCAATGGGCCTATAGTTTTGCATGCTGTAGCCTCTCTCTCCTTTTTGCAGATGGATGTTTACAAGCTTCAAGCTTGTGGGTAGGAGTCCTGCTCTAATGTCACTGGGTATCCCCAGAATCATCTTCCTGCTTTCATCGTTCATTCACCTGATTAGCTGCGCTGCAAACTTGTTCCTGAATTCCTGCAAGCAAGTGCCAAGAGCAGAGGATTGAAGGTGTGGAGGTTATATGATCTACCCTTTCTGATTTCCTCCAAGCCTCTGTCTCGGATTCCGGGCCGTAACCAGGGGACCCCCCCTAGTCCGGGTTTAACCTTAGCCCCAAGTAGGGCCTTCTGGCCCACCCCGGAGAACAAAAAAAACGAGGAAACCGCTGGCCAGGCTGCGAGGGTAGAGGGAAACATGCAGAGCTCTGCATCAAGAGCCAATTTCTTGCTGCCCGGCTGGCTGCGGGTGAGCCCTATTGAGCCGAAAAGCTTCGCGGAGTCCTGCTTCACTCTTGCGACCCCATCCTTCCACCAGTTTTGACCACCGGCCCAGTTGCGCTGAAAGGCAGAATCAGGTGAATGTCTGACATCGGCCATTTTGAGACCCTCCCCATACTCCCCACCTCGGCGTTGCTCTGGGATCGTCGGCGTGAGCTGGCCTCAATGAATTTCCACTTGGCACCAGTTGGTAGGTGAGGTGGGGCTTCATCCATGCTGCACATCCGCAGCATAGGCCATAGATGGAAACAAGAGGAGCAGTGGAAGAGACCCAAAAAGGTTATCTGGGTCACGAACATGGCCTACATTGGGCGCGACTTCTGAGCTTCCTGCTGAGCTGGACTGCTCGCGCAGCCGCAGTGTGGCGCCTGGGAAGTGCCAAGCCAGCTGAACTGGGTAAAGGTTGGGAAAAATCACAAGCATGTTAATCCACTTGCGGTCCCTTTTGGTGTAATACAAGTCATATCGGCTATTCAGTTGGCGCGTTCGTGATCTTGGGGCCGCTCTAGCTTTTCAACCTTGCAAAAGCTGCGGGATGTGCAACAATCAGCAAACACACTGAACAACAGACCTCATACAAGGTGGGCCTAAATAGCGGAGTACAAGGTAAGTCTTAAGAAGATGCTTGGTTGTCAACCCTAGAGAAAGATCAAAGATTAATCTGAGCTGCGGCTCCACGCAACGCGCATCACGCCCGGTCCTTGAGGCACCTGGCGCCGGAGGTTTACATGCCAGCGGCACAGCTGCTTGCGGGACCTCGTGTTTGGCAACTCGAGGCTAGAGCAGACGGAAGAGCGGGAAGGGCCGAGAGAAGAGTGGAGAAAAACGCGGAGCGAAGACTGGGCAGAGGAGCCAAGCCAATGGTGGGGACAAGAGCGGAGAGAAGAGTGGGGGGGTGAGGGCGGGAGGGGTTGGAGGGGAGTTTGGTGAAATTCGGAGGTGCCTGTAAAGAAAAAGCAACTTTCCGAAACCAAATTTCTTGGACTGCAGCACCGCAAGCAACAAATTGTGCATCGCAGCATTGTGGCAATCACTGGCCCCCTGCCCTAAAGCAAGAGAGTCATAATTGCCAAAACAGGAAGCGGCTGGCTCTTGGCTCAGGAAAAGGGCGGTCTTTTCCTCCTTGCGATCAGCGGCAGCGACAGTGATTAATATAATTCAAAGGTACCACCCCACTTTTGGAGGTTCCCCAGCCCGAACCACCCTGCAGGTCATCCAGACGACTCAAAGGACCATGCCAAGTCTTGCGCTGACGTGCTGAAGTCGGAAATTATCACTACGCGGAAGCGCTCACCAATCCAGTCAGAAGGCAAGTCCTGCGCGTTCCTCACGTGCCAAGACCCAAAAAACCCGCTGGAAGTCATGAGGGTAAGCCAGTCAACGTGAGATTCGGAAACTGGAACGCCAAAAATGGTTTGAGACACGGTCTCTGTCCAGTTCAGCCCCTCCTGTTTATATATATATATATACACATATTTGCACATGGTGGGGGTGCACGAAGTTTTAAAGTACTGCAGCGACATGTGGGGCATTGGATAAACAAGTGCGCAAATGCCATGTTGCCTCGCTGCCCTTGTTTTTTCAGCTTGCAAATGCCCAATAGATACACCCATGTTGGCACGTATGAAGGGGGCTAGATTCAACAGCCTAGCCATCTTTTGGCCATTCCTAAACCTGGACATGGACTTGGCCCGAAGAAACGAAACATCGACGCACCAAGGTTCGTGACACCACTGCTGTCCACCACGCTGGACGTCATGCGAATGAATCGGTTGTGAAGGGTGTTGTGCAGGGCGATGTATTCGCCCCCCGCCGGCACCACTGCAAAGCGCTCCCAAGTCCACACATCCGGCGCGGGAAGATCTGCAGCAGCCTTCTCACTGCTCGCCTCCCGGCCAGGTTCAGCCCCCCTTACATAAATCCCCCATTTTACCAAAGGAACGGATGAAAGGGCTCCTTTTATGGATGCAGATATCTACGAACCTCTCCTCCATGTTTTCAGCGCTCATTTTGATGAAGCGGTTGTGCAGGGCGTTGTGAAGAGCGACTTGCCCGTTTTGACCATCCACCACCGTGAATCGCTCCCAAGTCCAGCCGTCAGGAAACTCATTCCAGTTGCACTCAGAGCTGAAGTCCATGTCAGCGTTGTCGTTCCTACGTTGGTCTTTGACTTTGACCCCTTGCAAACCATGTTGGCGCCGGCCAGGGGAAGTAAGAACTTCTGTGCTCCGTGGCGCAACAAATGGAAAGCAAGATCTGTGGGACAAATGACAAGAGAAGAAGCAAGCAGGCACACAATTGCCCACGCGTGTGGCGGGCGCATTGAAAAATCAAGAGAGTATTGGTGGTGCCTCTTGCCGAGGATTGTTTTATCCCAACTGTTGTTTTTACACCACTGTCTTGGTCTAGGGTTGCTTTAGGGTGGCTTTGGGCTTGGCCTTGGCTTGAAATTGGAGGTGCTTCAGGGTGGCTTGGGGCTTGGTTTAGGGTTGTCGGCTTAGGGTTGGTTTGCTTGCTTGCTTGCTTGGCGGGTTTAGGGTTGCATTCTTGCTTGCTTGCTTGCTTGCTGGAATGCAGTGGGGAAGCATTCCCCCTTGGGGGGGGATATCGGTGCTCGGAACGCCCGAAGGTTATTTTCCTCATCTTGACGCCTGGCCGGAGCTTTTTGGGTTTGCGTTTCCATAAACTTTGTTGGCATCTGCGAAACCAATAAGCTCTTCCAATTTTGTGCTCAACTATGAGGATCATGGGCGGCGCTGTGCAAGGCTGCGTCAGGAGTCTTAGAGTAGGCAGAAGCATGCCAAAGCAAACAGCAAGCAAGGAAGCTAAATAACAGAGGGGCGCGCAGCTGCTTCCCCAGTGATGTTGGCAAGCTTGGGGCACGTCGCTCGCTGCACTCGGTTCACTTGGCATCCTGAAAGTTTGGCTGGGCTGCTGCCACCCGCCTTCGCCAGGCAATGGCAAAGTGGAAAGGAAGCAGTATGAGGACACGCAAGCGGAAGTCCCTTGGCTGAGCGCCTTCTTCTAGGGCAGTTTGCAAATGGAATTTCTGCACCTGGGCGGCGCCGCAGGCGTGCTGTGGTTAGGGTTTGTTCGTTGGCGCGGCTTCGCTTTTCGGCCTTGGGCTTGTGGCAGCCCAGGGCCTTCCATTCAAGGCATTGCCTTGCCTGCAGCCAAATCTAGAAACTGAGCTGGCTTGGGCAATTTTGGCAGGCAGTCTGCCAAGTCCATGCACGGCTGATGCGTGGACTTGGCATGCAACTGAAGCCGATAGCTGTGTTTTGCCACATGAAAAATCCGGAGAAGGGTTTTCAAAGCGTGCTCAACAATTCACTGAGCAATCAAAGGAATGATTCCAAACCTCTCATCAGCATGAGGAGCCTGCTTCTGCAAATGTCCCTGCAGCCCCAAAGCATTTTCTTAGAAAAAAACAAAGAACACCATTTTTGTCATTCACTTCATGCTCTTCAGCAGGCACCTGAGGACCACAATGGCCAGAAGCGGCCCCCAGGCACGGTTGGCGCACTTTCGCAAGGTCACGTGCGGATTTCGCACGAGCCGCTTCACTTTCGAAAGGTAGACTTGTGAAGAGAGATACCTATGTACATGAAATGAAAAAACATAGAGAGATAGACTGCCAGGCAGGCAGGGAATGAAAGAAAGAGAAGAAGCAAGAACGAAGGAAAAATTGTAAAGAAGGAAAGAAAGAAGGAAAGAAAGAGGAGAGAGAAAGAGGAGAGAAACAAGGAAAGCAAGAAAGAAAGAAAGACAGACAGATAGCAAGAGAGAGAGAGAGAGATAGAGAGCGAGAAAGCAAGAAGGACTGACAAACACAAACAAAAAGAAAGGAAGAAAGGAAGAAAGGAAACAGGGAAAAAGAAAGAAAGAAGAAAAACAAGAAAGAAAGGAAGAAAGGAAGGACGGAAGAAAGGGAGGGAGGGAGGGAAGGGAGGGACGAAGGAGAGCGAAAGACAGCAAAATAAATAAATTTCCGGTTCTCATCAGCAGTGGGCCTTTTTACAGTGTTGAGGGGGGCCTGTTCTTGGGGACCCTAGACTCCAACAGCTTGGCGCGGTTGAGGTAGGCCTGAAGAATATTCGAGGAACCGCAACGCTGTGACCACCGCGGCCATGGCATCAAAACGCCCGGCCGGCCATTCAGCGGCACGCAGCGGTGGTCCAGTTGCCAAGGGTGGCCAGGGTGGCGAAGGCCTTTCTGCGCTGGAGTCAAGAGCGACTGCCCTTTCAGCTTGGCACCCCCTGCTCCGCTTTGGCGAGTCACCGCTGAAAAGGAGGCCGCTGAATGTAATTAAGGCAGATGACCCCAAAGACCATGAAAAAGGCCGCCATCATAGCAGAGGCGTCATCAAGGAGGCAGGCTATCCACCACCCTACAGCATGCCAAGTTGGAGGATTGGAGCTGGACTAGCGTTCACGCTGAGGCGCTTGGTCAGTGCCAGGCGCCTGGACGCAAGATTGCGTGCCATCTGGCCACCAGGTCGCCGGATCGAACGTACGAAAGAACGCTGCCAGATGATGCGCAGTCAGTGCGTTTGGGTTGAGTTTGTGGGACGCGGCAGGGTTGAGTTTGTGGGACGCGGCAAGCCCACGGAGCTCTTGCCAAGCGGTCGCAGCACGTTGGAGAGTAGCGGATGCGCTCCGTTGACAACCCGGCGCACAAACCCCGGGTTCTTCGACTCCTCACGTGGGCCCTGCCCAGGCGAGGATCCCGGCCTGCTGGCAGAAAGTGCGCACAAGTTGAGCTTCTGCCTCCCTCACCACGGCCGTGTCTCAGCGGGCTGCGACGTGGAAGAAAACCAATGACAAGCAGCCATTTTCATTCTTAAGCCAAAATTTGCAGTTCGTGGAATGGGAACCAAATAATGTTTCATGACCAATCCTGCCAGACTTGAATGAACTGCTGGAAAAAAGCAAGCAAGAAAGAAAGAAAGAAAGAAAGAAAGAAAGAAAGAAAGAAAGAAAGAAAGAAAGAGGAGAAAGAAAGAAAGAAAGAAAGAACGAATGAAAGAAATATTGAAATAAGGAAAGAAAGAAAGAAAAAAAAGACAGACTAACAGAAAGAAAGAAATATTGAAATAAGGAAAGAACGAAAGAAAGAAAGACATATTGAAATAAAGAAAGAAGTAGTAAAAGCAAGGAAGAAAGAAAGAAAGAAAGAAAGAGAGAAAGAAAGAAAGACAGAAATAATGAAAGCAAAAGACAAAGAGAGAAAGGGAGAAAGAGAGAAAGAAAGAAAGAAAGAAAGAAAGACAGAAAGACAGAAAGAAGGACACAAGGAAGGACAGAAAATACAGAAAGAAAGAAAGAAAGAAAGAAAGAAAAGCAGAGAAAGAAAGAACAGAAATAACATAAATATAGGAAGAATGATCGGGGAAAAAGGAAAGACACGATGACAATGATAAAGAAGAGGAAGACGAAAGAGCAAAGACAGAAAAAGGAAAGACAGACAGACAGACAGAAAGACAAAACAGAAGGAAGGAAGGAGTGAAGAAAGAAGGGAAGAAAGGAAGAAACACAAAAAACATAATGACAAAGAGGACGACGAGGAAGACAAAAGAGCAATGACAGAAAGAAAGACAGCAAGAAAGAAAGAAAACAATAACGAAAGAAAGCAAGAAAGAAAGACAGACAAAAAGAAAGAAAGCCAGAAAGAGAAAGAAAAGAAGAGAAAGAACAAAGACGCAAGAGGAACGACACAATAACAAAGAGAAAGAAGAGGGAGACAAAAGAACAAGGAAACAAAGAGTAACAAAGATAACTATATGTCCCTTTTTCGCCTTTTTAATATTTTGACACTTCCGCCCATCGGCTTCGCCGGCTCCACTGGCATTTCCAAAAGGGCTGGTCAAAGGTGAACTACTTCAGAGCAAAGAGCAAGCGACTAAAGCACAAGACTGTGGATGGACGAAACTTGGCACCACCTAAGGGTTTTCTGGAATGATGATCCCTTGGTAAAATAGCAAGAAACAATAGTTTCCCATGGTTTCAAAGTGCGGGTTTCGCAAGAATCCACAGGCCTAAAAAGCGACAAGGGTTTCCAAAATGCTGAAGAGCAAGCAAGGTTCATGCGCAGGAAACGGTTCTTGGCTGCATTGTGGAAGGCCACCACCGAGCCCGGCGGCAAGTAGGGCTTCACCTGGCGGGGAACACGGTTTTGGGTTCCCTGAGTTGAAAGGCGCGCCACATTGCTCTGGGTATCTCAACCAGCGGCCCTAGACAAGTCATGAAAAGCAGATCTCCACCTGGGTGTGTTTAATTGAAAACGGGCCGTTGGTTCCCAAGCCCCCACCTGCACCACCTGAAAACGCTCCCAGCTCCAGTCTTGTGGAAGCCCTGAAGCATCTTGTGCGCCGCTGCTATCGACCACACCCTCAGGTGACATGCGGATGTACTTGTTGAAGCGACCTTGGATAGGTTTCAGCTTCCTTCTGGTTTTGGATTGGTGGTTGGGGGGAGGAAAAATAGCTGAAAGGGGGAAGCTGGGACTGCCGCGCTGCCCCGCTAGGTTATTGAATTGATTACATCATTCATTTCTTCATAAAATGGATGAGGATTTAACCTAATGATTCTATTACCTACCCTTGTAATGTGCAACTTCAACACTTTCATAAAATCCCACACTGAATGATTGACAAGACACATAAGCATCATTGTTATGATAAAGTAAACGAATGAAACTTGCCAGCACCAATAGAAGACTAACACATTATCTCGAACATATTCTGTTGTTAATGTTTTGTCTAAACCTGTTGCAAACATTGTTCCTAATGACTTTTTCGACGGACATGTGTTAAACCTCGTCATATACCAAATCCACTTGCCCATTTCTCGCCAAGAATCCGGGTTCATTTTTTCATTAAATGCTTTGTGATGGTGCGTCATTTTCAATGTACAAAACTCAAAACTAATCAATGATACAGTCGGGAAATATATCATTCGCTTTTTTAACTTTGTTGCTGAATAATTTCGAATTATTTTGTCAATTCTTCTCTGATACACTTTTGCATTTTTCCCTTATTATGAGGTGTCTTCTCTTTAACTAGATGTATGTTTCTTTTTACGTTGGCTACTTTTTGTGTCAGCGCTTTCTGGGCTTCTGCTCCTACATCTTGTTTCACTTTGTCTTTTAGTCCATGCACTGCCTCTTGCTATTTCTTCGGGTGAGTTGCTCCTGCTTCTTCTTTCCATTTGTCTTCTGTTCCATTGAATACCTCTTGCTCCTGCTTCTTGCTTCTACCTGTCGTCTCGTCCAGAAAGATGCCCTCGGTTGTTCTTCTTGCTCTTCGGGTTGAATGGACGGTGGGGATGACTTCTTCTCTCTTTTGAATAATTCAAGCACACTCTTATCTTCTCCACCTGCAAAATTGCTTCTTAATGACTTGATTTCTCGGCTTTCCTCTTTCTTCTCTTCCCCTTTCTCGGTTGATGCTGATGTTGATTATGCTGATGTTAAATGAAGACTTTGTAAATCTTCCTGCTCTTCATCTGACAGTTCTAAATCATGATTTTTGTCATCTTCTGGTTCAACATCTGACTTTTTCTTTTCCTCATTCTTGACTGAAATGACATCACTGGATGTTTCATCATTAAACACTTTTGCTACATATCGTGTTGTTTGTGCGTCTGCCTCGTTGTGTTCATACAACTGTGATGTTTGAGCTACTTCATCAAACATATCAGGGAACAATTCATGACGAAGAACTTGTTTGTCAGCTTGAACTCTAGCATTAGGCTATAGTCTTCTATCATATTTTGAGAGGCCAAACGCACCAAAGTCTATATTATTAATTGATGCGTGTCTGTCTTTCGCGGATGAACTCAATTTCTATTCTGTGTGTTATCGCTTCTTTCAGCATTTCATCAAATGTAGGTCGTCGTCTTAATCCATAATATTTAGTAGTACTAATTATTTAAATTTTATAAACTAATTATGTTAATCTCGCGATTGGGAAGATGATGCTTCCTCCTTCACAAACTTGTTATACACATGTTCTTTGTAAAACTCCATTAGTTTTGTTTTATGTTGTCGCCTGTCTTCGCTTTCAGTTACAATTAACTCACCAGATAAGTTGTTCAGTTTGATGTATTTGTTCTGTATTTAACCAAATATTATACAGTTTATCAATAATTGTTTTCATGTCCATTGGATTCTTTGCTAAACACAACGGGGTATTTAACATGACTTCTCATAAAAAAAAAGTCTCAACATGAAAATATGTATCCTTACCTTGTTTAACTGCTGCTACTTCAACTACTGGGTCTTCTTCTCGCTCTTCTTCTTCCTCTTGTTCATTTTCTTTTGCTGACGCCATTGAATGAACTTCTACACCTTCGGGCATTGAACGAATCGAAAAACACTTGTCATTTCATCGTGTTGTTCTTTCCAAGGTCTCATTTGCGCTTCAAGTTCTTCGTTCTGTTTGTTTGCTTCTGTCAATCTTTCATCTAGAACACCTTGTTGTTGTTTAAATCTCTAACTTCAATTATTCCACCTGTTATATCCTTAGGTGCTTCTTCCTTAACTAGTTCTCTCCGGTTCAGTTCTGTTTTCTTTTGAATATCTAAAGCATCTTTATTGCCCCGCTGACGACGTATTGATTTCACCTGTTTCTTGTTGCTTTTCTGTCTGTTACATTTTCAATTGACGGGCGATTCTTATCTCCTACTATTGTTTCCTTTAGCAATTCATCATATGGTCTTAAGTGTAGCTGTGGTTTTTAATGAACCTATCGTAACTGGGTTGGTTGTATTCAATCTACATATTTATTCATAGTGTATTAACTATTTAGAAAACAAATTAATCTGAGATATTGTTAACATTTTTTCCAAAGGTTTCTTTCTTGATGTGAGTTGCTCCTTTGTTTGTAGTCCGTCTGGTGGGCGTGTGTTGTCTAATACGTTTCTTAGTTTGTCTAACTCCTTTCTACAACTTTCGGTTCTGTTGCTTTCAACTAGACCGTTTCTATACTGTATTAATGCTCCCTGTGATCGTCTTGCTTCCAGTGTGTCCTTAAACTGTCTAAAGTAGTTCATTCCTGAAGCAACACCCCATAAATCTGAAACATCACAACGGCATTGTACTTGTGGCGCCCTTTTAGATTCTACATTTCTACCACCTCTCATAAGCATAACTCTGATATATTATAACTAGGTTATCGTTTAAAACATTGATGAAGTTAATGTATTCGTTCATCTGATTTATCTTGTTTTGTTCTTTTGTCTCAGCTCTTCGTCATGTTGGATAAATAATTCTGTTGCTGTGGGTTTTCAATTGTTTCTTTAATCACTTCTTGTTTAATCCCATCTCTGAAATAACTTCTGGTTTAATTTCTATTATTCTTTTGTGGATTGACTGGTGGTAACTCAGTAGGTGCTCCCTTACAATTTTTAGGATGTGAAAAACGACGTGACTTAGCATTCATGGACGCACCACATTTTTCACATTGGACTACTTCAACTTCTTTGTTGGTTCTTGGTTTTGCTTTTGCTTTTGGTTTAGGTTCTTCTATCGTTTCTGTTCTTGGTTCACGTACAACTGTGTCATTCTGTTCAACAACTTCAGTATTCATGGGTGCTGCATCTGTTTCAATTTCATTATTGACATCTACTGCCTCAATACTTGTCATATATATATAATATATTCTCTCTATTTTCTATACAATTTCGACATTGAAAGTTTATACAAAGCATATCTATTGTTTGGACAGTTGATTTTCTAATCTTCGTTGTTCATTGGTTACATCTGTACTTGTTTCATAGCGTTCTTGTCTTTGCTGTTTGATTTCATCCTTGCTTTGTTTAATGTATTCATTTCTTTGCGTCCCTTAACATTATTCTTGTTCTGATTATAATTATCACTTCTCTTTTGCTGATTCTTTCGATATTCAACTCACGAAATGTTTGCTTTTTTCATGTCTTACATCTCTGCTTTCATCACAGTATTATTGCTTTGATCTTCCCTCTATCCGTGTATTGATACACTCATTTTCTCTGACACATTGTCCTGCTCCTGGTCTTAACTCTTATCTAGTATTACACGGGTAGTTTTCTGAAAGTTCAGTCTTACAGTTGTCTACATCAAACTCATCAAATAAGCCATAAATAGAAATGTAATTTTGTGCTTTTCAATCTTTGTATTTCCGTATGATGACCTATGTTGAACCATCCTTCTTAGTAAAGAAACTGCCGTGCTTCCTACATAACATTTTGTATATTCGTTGCCCCAATTTTTGTAAATTTTACCATTAGTATAGACATTATCCATTACGTATGTACATGTTTACCTTTTTATGTTGTTTTTCATACTTAGAAATTGCTACTTTTTTGAATGGGAGACTTAAACACTGACATGCGCCATGTCTAATAATTTCATTGCCTGCTGAATATTCAAACCAGAAGTCCAGTTGTTTAAAGCTTCTGTTAGATACATGCAAATTACCAGTCATTAAAGTGTCATTCTCAAAAATAACACCAGCGTGAGGAGCAGTTATAGGAACCTTTTTGATAATTGTGGTCTCGCAAGTGGAACAATTCACCTGATTATGATTAGACAATTGAAAGGAATGAAGACTACTGATCTGGCTGAGGATTGAGAAACTCAGAAACATAAGGATTATCATGTTGATATACTGCCATTTCGTAATTTCCTACTTCATTAACAGAACGTAAACCATTAGCATCAAAACTTCCATTCCAAATATAGTCAGCATATACTACTTTCATCTGTTCATCAGTTAATACAATGATTTGTCTATCAGCATCGTTCGAAGAAATTGCTATTTTATTCGTTTTTACATTGTAAATAACTTCATAAGCATTTGAGAAATTAGCATTATCAACAACACCGTTCATTCTTGTTTTTAGCTCTGTTGCCATTCATTAAAATTGAAAAAATGATATTAGTTGTGATACGCTGGATTGGGGTTACAAACAGTTTGATAAGAGCCACTTTCAATTTATCTGGGCACCACCGTGCACGAAATACAGCATTGCAAAACAAGCAGGACTGAGGCACTGTTCTAACAACTATTGAAATCATCAGATATTTCAACCCTAAATATTATGTAATTGAAAATCCACAAACTGGACTACTGAAGACGCAATCGTTTATGAATGAATTCAAATTTGATGACATGGATTAAAAAGGCAAAGGTGAATACACCTCAAGAAGGAAACACCATTGAAATGGACGCCTACCATTTACCCAAAAAAAGGTTGAATAAACATTATGAAATTGAAGGGTTAGCTAAAAGTTCAACCGCCACGAATTGCTACTTGTAAAGCAATAACTTATTGACAAATTAGTTTGAATTTTGTTAATAAACTTTTTCACGACATCTTTCCCATCAGTATTTTATACATAATGGTATCCACTGCCTTTTGGTATGCCCTTTCTTTATGAAGTCTTTTACATTTATCACTCCCTACATGCTTTGGCATATTAGTCTTTTTCATGCTACATCACTGAATCACACCTTTCACAGTTAATAGGTTCTTCATATTTTTGTAGTATGAATTGAAACAACAGCTGTCTTTATTCTTCTGGTGAAGTTTGTCATTGTAAGGCTCTTTGCATTTCTTTAACTTTCTTTTCTTCATCTGTACCTGTTGTAAAATCTGATTCACCTTCTATTGAACTCCACAAAGCATCAAATTCACCATTAGACATTTGTGCTTGTTTCCTTTTCTCACCAACAAAATAATAACTCATGGCCTTCTTTATGTAAAAGGTATTTCCGCTTTAAGTAGTTTCACAAACTCCATCATAACCACCGTGCAGTGAGTTTATGTTGTCTATATACAACCGCTTATTTTCATATGAAGATAAGGGTTTTTTAGCTTGACTTCTACTGCATATTTGTCATTTACTTCTGATAGAGTAGAACGTTATTGTGTCGCGTGTGTTTGCATTCAATGTTTCAATGTTTCAATGTTTCACAGTTATTGTAGTTCCGGTCTATTTTAACCTTCAGTTTAACTATTCCTTTACTTTTCTTTTCTTCTGAACTCCATTATGTATCTTAAAACAATATGATTTAGGTTTCAACCGTTATCACGTTTGCATCGGTTTCATCCTTGAATTAGTTGATGCACCAGAACGATACACAAAAATGCGTGAATAATCTAAATTTCAACTGTAGACATACCATTAATGAAAACCTAGTAGAGGTTGAAAAGTCAAAAAACTTAATGAGCATATGGACTTCAGCGGTTATGATGTTAAGCACAAATGTTGCAATAAGACAAACAAGAAAGTTTTAGGAAAACTCAAAACGAATGTGTTCTGCTACATGTTCCTTCGTCTTGCCATATACAGCGTTATTCATTAATTTGTACATCTCCTTCTCAAAGCCGCTCTTGGCATTCTGTCTTTTTTCAGTGTTGAAATCAACCCACGGCTTCAACCATTGTTTATGAGAAAACTCAATCACATCTTTTTAGTCTTCGTAATCTTCAGTCCTCGCTTAAAACTTCGAAATACCAATGTGCAAAACATAGTTAGTCTTTTCCAAACCATTTAATACTAATTTGTTAGTTGTTTCATCTTTTGCTTCTTTTTGTTATTGTGCGCATTGTATGTTTCCTTTTGATACTCACTTAACCTGTCTGCCGTAATATTCATAGTCTCTGGTGCTAGTGGGTAGTCAATACGCTTGTTGTGGCATTCTTTAGGGTAATCTAAACCAACATCCAAAATACAACCTTTTGCTGTACTAATGCTGTCATAATACTGAATGTCATTCTCTCGCATTTCATCGGGTTTCCACCTGATAGTTTTATATAGTAGCTCCTTACACATAGCAAGACCATATTATGGCATCTCACGTCTGGATCTCCACGGCAAAGTCACACCTATTTTAAGTTTTATAATTTAATTACATTACACACCTACAAATTTGCATACATACGTTACATGACATAGATACATAAATACATACACACACATACACACACATTCATACATTCAGACATACATACATACATACATAGATACGTACGTACATACGTACGTACGTGTTACGTACATACATACATCAATCATACATACATACTTACACAGCTACATACTTACATAAATGACATAGATACAAAATGATGCATAGATACATACACACATACATACATACATACATACATACATACATACATACATACATACATACATTAGGTACATACATACATACATACATACATACATACATACATACATACATACATACATACATATGATATGTACATACCTACACATACTGACAGTCGTCTGGCATACATACACTACATACATTATAATAATATACCTACCACCGAACCAAGCGAACCCAAACCAACAAACAAACAAACAAACCAACAAACCAACAAACAAACAAACAAACAAACACACAAACAAACAAACAAACAAACAAACAACACATTGTTGAACTGTTGTCAGTTGTTTACAACAGGAAACAAACAATAATAATAACAAAAGATAGCAACACACGTCACACAACTGTTGCAACAAACAATACTTAATAATAATAACATCAAACAACTGTGCAACAAACGTCAATTGACAACAGCAACAACAGCAATCTGCAAGCACGAATTAATAAGGAACGAACAAGAACGAAAGCCAGACGTTGAAAACGACAAGTTGCCAACAAAGCCCGACAAAATCCGACAAAATCCGACAAAAACCGACAGAATCAGTCAAAAAAAGTCAAAAGCGCAAAACTGGCCCAAAATGACAGTCTTTGACAATCTGTTCCCCAAACAAATTTTGAGGACATAAAGGATATTAGCGTCTTCATACCTGAAGTAGGATGACGGTTTTGGTTCATCATAATATTTTCCCATATACTTATTATTAGCAACTGCTTTTCTACAAGACACCTGACACATTCCAGCTTTCAAACCACCCTCAACGAGATTGAACATGTCATCACCATAGATCAACTCAAGTTCAATGTCAGCTTTCAACAACATCGCATCCCAAGCAAAAACATGGTAATGTATAGTAATGTGCGGGGGCAAGCTCATAATCTTCCAAACATTTGTCTAAAGTTTTCATAAACATCAGTAAGTAATATTACATCAGTTTCCGTATGCAAAACATGATACTCACCAAGGTTGTATTGTTAAACTGTTTCCACACTATTTTAGCTCTGTCATAATCAGCATCTGTTATGCGTTCCTCGCTCAATCTGCTGTAAAAGTGTTCTTTTGCTGGTAGTTCAGTTTCATTGAACTTATTGAAGTCATTAGCAGAATCATATGGATAAACTCCCTTTTCAGTCCGTAGAAACAAATCGTTCACATCTTTAATGTATCTGCCGTTTTACTGTATTTGAATTTATCACTCCAATCATCCTTCAATTTGTTGTCCTCATATTTTGTTAATTTAACCAACTTTCTAATGATGAAGACAAGAAACTAAAACAGTCCTTACATTCAAGTCTGTTTAAAGCAAATGTAATAAGCTTTTCGCTGTTCCGTGCTAATACCGATATTTGTTCTTTTCTTCGCATTCAACTTTTCAAGGTTGCTAATAACTAAATGAGCGTCACATTTTTTAAGGTTATGGAAAATACAGGTATTTTGTATTTCTTCAATGACGATGTTGCATTTCGTATGCGCCGCTCCTCTGTGTAGTCCTGTAAAACGACCGTTTTCTTTGTGTTTATTGGTTTAGTTGCTAAAGTATTTTATTAAAATAGTGTGTTTGTTGGTCCACTTGTTTAGTAGATTTATACAACAACTTGGTCTTTGGATCTTCGTTATTCTGCCTGCTCTTTTGTATTGTTAGTGTCATCATCAATAACACAGACATTAACTGATATTGAGTTTCTACTAATTGTTTCAAATGTTTCAATGTCATCATTTGATGTTGGAAAATTCACAACGTCCCATTTGATTAAACTTTCCGCCGGTATGATTTTATTGTAATGACTAACTCGTAGTGGGTGGTCTTTCTTCAAGACCTCGAAACATTTACAAAGGACACCATATTTAAAACATAAAACAAATTTGTTTTGAGTGTTAACACCGCCATCAGATCCCTGCGCGCAAGAGTGCGTGACGCAGCCCTTGCAACGCGAGATCACGGGCGACCGCCCTTGCTGACACATGCAGAAGGTGTGCAGTGCGTTGGGGTGTTCCAATTGAGCCAGCCAACCCCCTGAGTCCACGATGCTTGTGAGAATGCAAATTTGAGATTTTGTGGGGTTGAAGCGAAGGAGGTTTAAAAATAATGTTGTACATCCTTTGGCCTAGTGGGGCAGTGCGGCAGCCCCAACTTCCCCCTCTCACCTATTTCTTTTTGGGGCGGGGTTTGGGGGTGGTTTCCCACTTATATACTCTCAGGGGATCAAACTTCAACTCCCAAACCACCAATCCAAAACACCAAATATCCATGGCGTCTACCTGCCTTGCAGTGGGCAAGTTGGCTATGAAACCTCGCTCTCTGTTCAAGATGGCTTGGGCACTAAGAACTCAGCGTGCGGCGTCCACGAAGAAGAGAGTGGACTTTTCAAAAGGTCAACTGGTACTTTTTTACATCTATTTACCACATCCGGAGCCGGCCAGCGCTAGACAACCTTAGCAGTGCCCCCAAGGCAACGCTGACAAGAACTCACATCTGCAAAATAAATGAAAACAACGCCAATCCCAGCAAAACCGGATTCAACGATATCATATTTCGGGCCTCTGCAACAAGATCTAGAACCAGCCTTCTGCCACGTCTGCTTATCACAAGCCAAAGAAAGTTTCATAAGCTGCCTCCCTACGACATGACACTCGTTGACTTTACAAAACGTGAGGCCTCCCATGAAGCGTAAAGGGAATGGCTTTGAATACATATATATATATATATGTATATATATACAGTATATACATTTATATGTGTACATTATCGTCTTGACGCATGCTCGGTGGGCTCGAACTGGTCAACTACGCTCGCTTCGAAACAAAGGGCGCCTTTTCTGACACACTTTAAGGTGGAAGACCTCGGTAGGCAAGGCGCTGTTGTGCAAGCCGATCTCTCCGTTGCCGGCGTACACTGGCGTGAAGCGCTCGTCAGTCCAACCATCTGGAAGCTGGCTTGCGGCGTTATGGCCGCTCGTGTCCATATTGGCATCACTCATCCTCACATATCGATTGTGGACAGAGCTGTGCAAAGCAATCTGGCCACTTCCAGCGTCCACCACCGTAAATCGTTCCCAACTCCAATCATAAGGAAGGGGATTCTTGGGATCGTCCCATGATGCTGAATCCATGTCAGCGCCATTCATGCGAAGGAATTTCTTGGCATCCTTGCGGTACAAGGCAATGGTGCTACCAGGGATGAGCTGCGGAGGAGGCACCTGCTTCACGACCTTCTCCACATCCCCTGAAGTGAAATCACGCAACGCCTGAAGTGCCTTTAGCTTGGTGTCCGTAGAGATAAAGGGTATGGCAGTCATCACGACGGAGAACTGATCCACGATGTTGATGAGTCGGATCCGCTTCTCTGGGGACTGAAATGGACCGAAGCCGATCGACATGGCCAGGTCCAAGTTGTTATCCTCCAAGAGCCCCTGGATTTGGAAATTCACCATCCCCGGATTTTTGAAGCTGAAGAGCTCGAAATAGTCCGACTTCGAAAGAAGGCTTAGGGTCTTCCTGTGCTCCTTGGCAGCCTCAGTGCCGTAAAGTTCCCTCGTCTTGGTGATGTTCAACTCCTTCCCATAGTCGGCCGACGCCAGGTAGAGATCCTCAACATCCTCCTCCCAGCGCGTCTCCACTTCCGGTGCCTTGGCTTTGCTCTGGTTCGCCTCCAGGAGAGATGACTTCCTTGACATGGGCTCCAGGGTGCGATCATCCTCACTGCTATGGATGCCGGTGGCGGTGCCGATGGGGTTCCGCCAGGTTTCATGTGCCATAAAGGTGTTGTCCGCCACAAAGTCGGTGCCGCTACCGAAGCGCTTGGTCAGGCGCAGGGTGCGGCTGAAGAGAAGAACCCCTCCTGACCTGATCTCCGTCCGAAGGACACTCAAATCCAAACCACCGGGCTGCTTGTCCGGCCAACAGACAATTGTGTCCTGAGTGGCGGCCAGCATCCCCAAACAGCCGATCCTTTCGGCCTTGAGGGCACGAGTCAGAGAAAAACTTGAAAAGAGTGCTGACTATGTGAGCGTCCAGGGAGGCCAAAGGCGCAGGCATCAAGTCAAATTCTAAGCCTCCCACAAAGGCGAGCACTGGCTGCATGGACAGCGAGTAGGTTACAGTCACACACTTCTCAATGGACATCTCCCACGTGTAGAAGGAGTAACCCTGCCACTTGTCCCAGTTGTCCTCATTGAAACTGACTCGAAAGGTAGAACAGAAAACTTTGTTCCCTAGAAGCAGAAAGTGACGCCTTTCAGACGCAGCGCGCGTTGGCAGTTGGGCCGTGCTTCTGGATAATGTGACTTATTGAGCATGGTTCTGGTTCGATGGTGCTGCGAAAAGCAGAGACTAGGATTTTGGTGTGATAAGGCGTTTACAGGGTGTTGCCGAAGGTTTGCTAAGCAATGTGATTGCAAGTTGCGCAGGTTTCTGTTGCAGGATGGATGCGAATTCAATGCTTTTTTTCGCACGTGTGCCTTGTCATGTCATGAAGTATATGGGCCTTAACTTAACTGTTGTCAAGCACCTGATTTCTTGACACCTGATTCTATAGTTTTATCTCTGCTGCCCGCTTGTGTGTGCTTCTGTGGGGGGGTTCACTGCAAGTGGGCAATTCACCACACAAGGCAAAAGGGTGCTGTCGAACGACTGAGTTCCGCGTCACGCACGATGAGTCAAACGCAAGAAAACCAAAAGGACAAGAGCCATGTCGAGCGATGAGGTACGGATTTCTGCGCGACCCCTTTCCCCGTCCTTCATCCAGGAATTGTCACAGGGCACCGCCCAAGGCTCAAGCTGGATGAAGTCATCGTCGTTCGCGACTTGCCAATCAGCCTTTGTGGCCTGGTTATTCTGCCCATTTTTGTTTTTGGGGGCGAAGGCCAGGCACGAGCTGGTGTCAACCTCCTTGCCGTTGAACTGCGTGATTAGCTTGGTGGCATAGTTGCCATCCTGGTCATGCACCGCAAAATTGATGGCTCCTGAAGGATCCTCATCACCCGAGCTGCGAGCACGGGCACGAGCGTCTGACTGAAGAGCCGACATGTCCCGGGGCTTGGATTTGGCTGTGCGTTTGGAATTCAAGTGCTGCGAGTGGGTCTTGATCATCAAATTCTTGCCAGAGTGGTGTATGACGGGTGGCGCGCCAGCTGCTGGGAACTTGGACACTGCAGCTTGTTGGACTAAGGACTGGCCATCTTCCAACACCTGCTTGACCACGGTCGAGGCCACTTTGGCAAAGATCTGAATGAATTCGGTGATCATGTCGCTCAGCTTGTTCAAGGTGTTCAAAGGAGGCACCAGCTCAATGATCTTCAGGCCAAAGCACTTGATCACCTCTACAGGCGAGCCAATGGTAGCGCAGTTCACAAGCTCAAGGCCCATACTGATCATGGCCTTGATGGGTGCGATGCCAAAGCCCACAACCGTTTTGAGAGGCTCTGGCCAATCTAGGCTGGTGGTGCCGAAGTTGAAATCGAAGAGGTTACAGGTCTGCCCCATGAGGCGGACCCAGCACTTCTGCCGCCCCCAGTCAACTCTGAGTCCATCTGAGTTCACACTCATGCTAGGCCAACGGCTGTCGTCGCAGCCCGCATTCCAATCCGTGAAGCCACGGATGAGTATGTCCACTGCCATCTCCACCGAGTCAATGACCGTGTTGGCAACAAATTCGACCTGGTCCGCTGCTGCACTGTAGGCATCCCCCAAAGCATCACCCACCATGCCTGTGCCATCTACGACTGTGCCCCCAACATCCTCAGCAACATCCACGACATCGTCGATGATCTTGGAAGTCACAGTTGAGTCCTAAGGTCCGAAACCGCAGCAAATCCTACCTGCCTGCCAGGAAGCCAAAAAAAGGAGGAAATAAAGCGCAGGCAACGCTTGGGAAACCCCGAGTCTGGCGAAGAATCCAGGGACTTCTCGGTTTTCTTCGCCTTCGCCTTCTTTTGCCGCTGGAGCAAGGCACTTTCTTGAGAGGCCTTTGCCACGTCTTGGGCCGGTTTGGGAGTCACAAACTCCCGCTTCTCCCGCTGGTGGTTGTGCTTGTGGAGAACTTTTTTCAAGGTCTCCGCAGCATTCCTTACTTGTATTGATCTGGCATTAAAAAGTAGGCCTTTTGAAGACATGGCGAAACCTTAGCCGCAACTAGAATTTCAAGAGGTAAAAGTTAAAAGATCAGGCTTTGAATAAGAAAGAGTCCGCTTTTTCTCCTCCTCTTTAGCTTGGACCTCAATGGCGGAAGTATTTGACGAGACGTTGTGCTCGTTCTGCATGTGCTTGTTCTTCCACTCGTTCAGGTTATGGATCTCCACCTGCTGCAGCTCAACGATGGTCTCCAACTGGGCCACCTCAGGGCGCTCTCTCCGATTGCCAACGAGTACCGGACAACCTGTCGAAAGGGAAAAGCTGCTCCAAAATGTGTGCAATGTTTCAACCACCATGATTTTCTGTCTTCTTTATTCCCCAAATAACTGAAAGCTATAGGGGTTCTAACTTCTAATAAAGAAGGGACAATTATTTGCGAGATTGACGGCTGGGTGCTGGGGGGCATGCAGTTTGGGGTGCTGGTGCAGGTTCTGTTGAGGCGCTGGCGCAAATACTATTAAAGTCGGTGCGGGGTGTGGGCGCATTTTTACAGCTGGGATGCTGGGGGCGTGCAGGTGCAGTTTTGGGGCATTGGTGGAGTTGGAAGTTCTGAATGGCTTGAGTCGCCTTTGCGGCCTAGGTCAAGGGTGCAATCTCCGACCGGTTCTACGCTTGCCGCTCTCTGGGGTCTACGCAGGTGCAATTAGAGTAGAGGCTTGCGTCTCAAGTTCACGCCTTGAGCATCAGAAACTCCAAGTTCGACCCGAGCGTCCCGAAGCCGTGCTTGCTCGAGTTCGTGGAGTTCTCCAAATCTGGGATGCTGGCTGCCTCCTGCAAGTCATGCGCTAAGTTCGACTTGATCTCCTCCGGGCCAAGAGCCGAAAACAAGAAGGTGAGTCTCGTGGAACGGCTGCGAGAAAACGCTGCCAACATGGCCGAACCTACGAACAATCTCAAAAGGCCAAGCGGCCGTGCATGGACAATAAACCCAACATCCTGCGCCAAGCTTGCATTGGTGCTGTTGCTCACATTTGCGACGCCCTCTGTGATGTCAAAGGGCGTGTCCACTGCGCCAGCTCGCACCTCCGCCTTCCTTGCCAGCAGCGAGGCCGACGTGGCGGGACAGGCGTCCCCTTCACCTGAGGCAACAAGAGGCGGCATTGTCGGCTCTCGACACATCGGAACCCGACAGGCCCAACAAAAACACTCAAGGTAGTCGCACAACTAAATTCTGAGATAGTTGCAGCTTTTGATTAATATATCCTCCCACAATGAAAGGTTTTTGCCGGGGTTCCAAAACAATTTCCGAATACTTCCAATACTAAAATTTAAATACGGCCAAAAGGCAAGTTAATTGCTGCTCACGACCCGTGACAGTTTAAGCACCAGAAAACCCCGTCAGAATTAAAGAAATTTGTTGCCAGGTCCGCAATTTGAAACTCACCAGGCAACCTTATTTAACAGGGTCCTTCCTGACCTCACGTCAGCCCAAGTCGCCTACCTACAAAAACAAACCTCCCCATTTGCTTCGCTTCGGGCACAATCCCCACCCTCCACACTCACGAGCTTACGACCGTGAGCACGGTTGTGTGAATTCAAGCATGGTTTTCGAGTGGCTTGGGGCCTATGACTGCACAACAAGCTTCCTTATCCACCTGTCTGTGTGTCAAACTCCACTTGTCTGCGAGCCGATCTCGAGTTCCAAACATCGGTTCCGTTAACAAAAGCCAAGCCCCTTCCAAAAAGAAACCCGGCGGGGGATTAAACAAAGTTGCTTATTCGAGCCTCAGGGTACACTCAAAACAGGAAGGCACCAACATGAAGTGTAAACCCAACTGTGCGCCGGGCGGGACATTAAGCAAAACCAGACTGGCGAGCTGCTCTGGCGGGATACTGGCGGGATCCACTGGCGAATGCTGGCGAGCCACTCCGGCTTGATGCTGGCCGGACACTCGGCAGGATCCATCGGCAAAGGATTCTCAGCAAAATACTCGGCGGGATCCACTGGCAGCTGCTCTGGTGGATACTCGGCGGGATCCACTGGCGAGGTACTCTGGCGGGATGCTCGGCGGGATCCACCGG
Source organism: Effrenium voratum (assembly GCA_963377175.1). Classification (NCBI taxonomy): domain Eukaryota; class Dinophyceae; order Suessiales; family Symbiodiniaceae; genus Effrenium; species Effrenium voratum. The sequence goes on along the minus strand of CAUJNA010003520.1, from coordinate 508,272 downwards.
CGAGCTACTCTGGGATACTCAGCCGGGATACTCGGCGGGATTCACTGGCGGGCTGTGGTGGGATACTCGCCGGGATCCACTGACGAGCCGCTCTGGTGGGATACTCGGCGGGATCCACTGGCGAGCCGCTCTGGCGGGATACTTGGCGGGATCCACTTTCGAGGAGCTCTGGCGGGATACTCGGCGGGATCCACTGGCGAGCTGCGTTGGCGGGATACTCGCCGGGATCCACTGACGAGCTGCTCTAGCGGGATACTGGGTGGGGGCGTGGTGTAGAAGCATCGCAATTGCGGATTCCAACATAAAATCTAACAACCCCTTCCTGTCGGGTGGAGAACAATGAAAAAACTTGTTCCCAACTCCAAAGCTCCAAGCCCAAAATCCCAAACTTCACCAGCATTAAAACTTGCAACTGCAGCCACTGGCTCCCACATTCCCAAACCAAAACTTCACGAGCATCAGAACTTGCAACCCCAAGTCTGGGCTTTGGTCCAAAGCAGGGTCAATACGGACAACCTAAAGAAAAGAGAGAAGACAAGCCTTGCAGTCTCAGCACAGTCTGCAGGCAACTGAGCTAGGCAGTGCTGCACTGATGGAAGCCTGCAAAGGAATTCTTGTGTTGACTCCATGATATCAAAGTGACCCACAAGCACTAAATCCAATGGCGCAGTCCCATCTTGGGCAAGGATGTGCAAATCTTACGCTTCCAAACTTGGAGTCAGAGGAGTGGTAAGTTCTGAAAATATGAGGCAAACCTAAGATGACGGAAAGCGCTTCTTGAAGCGCTGGGAGTTAGTGTGCGAAGTTGTGGGGTGTGGGGGGTGTGGGGGGGGGGGGGGTAACCTCGTTCCGGGAGATTTGCAGGTCTGGTCAGCCGAAAAATACTCCCAAAAAATGGGAGTATTTTTTGGAGCACTTTCTGCCACCGCACGGCTGGTTTTTGGTGTTTTTCCCTGTGTTTTTCGCGCTTTTTCGTCGACGCTGCCTATCATGTCTGACCTTTTCGTCTGTGGCTCTCGCGGGCCAAAAAGCGTGCCAGTTTTACATCATTTTACTTTGCTTCCGGCCTCGCCGGACTTGGGCGCACAAGGGGCGCCGGGGATGCAGGGGATGCAGGGGATGCCGCTTGTTTTGGAAGTTTTTGTGGTGGTCGGCGATGCTGGGGATGTCGCGGGAAAAAATACTCCCATTTTTCGGGAGTATTTTTTGGAGCACTTTCTGCCACCGCAAGGCTGGTTTGCAGGTCCCAGGGAGACGACACGGGGTGTGTAAGTACGGGCGCTGGTTTGGGTTGTTGCTTGTATGTGATTCAGTGCAGGAGGGTTGTGCAGTTGTTGGTTTGCTCTGACTTGGGTCAAGCTGGCAAGGGACAGCAAGGGACAGCAAGGCAAAGCAAGGCAAACCAAGGGAAAGCAAGGGCAAAGGAAGCGAAAGTAGGGGAAAGCAAGCCAGGCAAGGGAAAGCAAGGCAAAGCAAGGGACAGCAATGGACAGCAAGGGAAAGCAAGCAACAGCACGGGCAAAACAAGTCAAAGCAAAGGAAAGCAAGGGACAGCAAGGGAAACACAAAAGAAAGCAAGGGACAGCAAGGCAAAGCAAGCGAAAGCACAGGCAAAGCAAGGCAAAGCAAGGCAAAGCAAGGCAAAGCAAGGGACAGCAAGGGACAGCAAGGGACAGCAAGCAAGGGACTGCAAGGGAAATCAGGGGAAAGCAAGGGAAAGGGAAAGCAATGGAAAGCAAGGCAACGCAAAGGAAAGCAAGGACAAGCAAAGGAAAGCAAAGGACCGCAAGGGACAGCAAGGGAAAGCAAGGGAAACCAAGGGAAAGAAAGGGACAGCAAGGGAAAGCAAGGGAAAGGGAAAGCAAGGACAATCAAAGGGAAGCATGGGAAGGCAAGCAAAAGCAATGGAAAACAAGGGAGAGCAAGGCAAAGCAAGCAAAAGCACGGGCAAAGCAAGGCAAAGCAAAGGAACACAAGGGACAGCAAGGGAAAGGGAAAACAAGGGAAAGCAAAGACAAGCAAAGGAAAGCAAAGACAAGCAAAGCAAAGCAAGGGACAGCAAGGGAAAGCAAGGGAAAACAAGGGAGAGCAAGGCAAAGCAAGCAAAAGCACGGGCAAAGCAAGGGAAAGAAAGGGAAAGGGAAAGCAGGGACAAGCAAACGAAAGCAAGGGACAGCCAGGGAAGGCAAGGGAAAGCAAGGGAAAACAAGGGAGAGCAAGGCAAAGCAAGCAAAAGCACGGGCAAAGCAAGGCAAAGCAAAGGAAGGCAAGGGAAAGCAAGGGAAAGCAAGTGAAAGGGAAAACAAGTGAAAGCAAGGGATAGCAGGGCAAAGAAAGCAAAAGCATGGGCAAAGCAACGCAAAGCAAAGGAACACAAGGGAAAGGAAGGGACAGCAAGGCAAAGCAAGCAAAAGCACGGGCAAAGCAAGGCAAAGCAAGGGAAAGCAAGAGACAGCAAGACAGCAAGGCAAAGCAAGCAAAAGCACGGGCACAGAAAGGCAAAGCAAAGGAAAGCAAGGGACAGCAAGGGAACACAACGGAAAACAAGGGAAAGCAAGGGAAAGCAAGGGACAGCAAGGCAAGGGAAGCAAGGGAAAACAAGGTAAAGCAAGGGGCAGCAAGGCAAAGCAAGCAAAAGCACGGGCAAAGCAAGGGACAGCAAGGGAAAGCAAGGGACAGCAAGGGAAAGCAAGCGAAAACAAGGGAAAACAAGGGAAAGCAAGGGACAGCAAGGCAAAGCAAGCTAAAGCACGGGCAAAGCAAGGCAAAGCAAAGGAAAGCAAGGGACAGCAAGGGAAAGCAAGGAAATGGGAAAGCAACGGAAAGGGAAAGCAAGGGAAAACAAGGGAAAGCCATCGCATGCCGTGGCAGGCGCTTTCCGTTGTTTGCCGGACTGGTTTGCAGATCCTTGCCTAAGATGGAGCTGCGCCATTGGAGGTAGTGCTTGTGGGTCACTTTGCAACATGTGATGGAGTCAAAGAAGTATTCCTTTGCAGGCACCTCGGTGCATGCAGGCTGTGCTGACACTGGGAGGTGACAGGCTCGAACCCTGGAGGTGTCTTTGCAAGGCCTGTTCTTTGCCAGGTTTGTCTTCTCTCTTTTCTTCGCGATCCTGCAGCCCACATTAGTGGCTGCTTGCTCCAAGACTGCTACTTCCAAGTTCACCTCCAAGTTGACACTTCCAGCCGTCCACCTACGTTAACAAGCACCCCTACGATTAAAGAAACTTCATTGGTCTGTGACTGAAACTGCACCACCCCATTAGGCGCGAGTACTAAATCAATTGAAGCTCGTTAAATCCAGGCCCGGAGCTCAAAGATCCTTGCCCAAGCCAAGCCGCCCCCCCCGCCCTAGAATTCTAGATTTGGAACACTAATCCGGGGAAGGGGTGTGTTTGCACGCAACCGTCTGGCTCAAGGCCCCTTTATTGTCACTGTACAGAACAATACACGTAGAGAGAAGGGATTTCTTGCGGACTGCTTACAGGCCGATCAACAGGCGCCCGCCAAGCAGCCGCTATCGTACGACGGACAAGTCAGCTGGCTCAGGTATGAAGAACTCGTCGATGACTGGACAACTTTCACTACCATTGAAGCATTGAAAAGAGGACCCCTCCTTAGAAAGTAGGCTCGCTGGAGATGCATACATGCATGTACAAGGAAGTTTTCGACAATACAGAGCTTCAAGATCCCGAAGAAGGTGTCAACTACTTCAAGAACACTCTGAAGCAGCACTTTTCTCAAGGGCGCAAACAATGTGTACCTGTACAGACCTCTCGGCTTTTTAAACCATCGAAGAACACTCACTTTCACATCCAAGTTCGACATCCTTCTAAAGAGATTGAAGGCAGCCTGGATAGACATGATGCCAACAAACACGGCACAGTCACTAGAGTTTCGATAGCCGCCAGTGCCCGAGTACCGCCTCCAACGCTGCTTGCCGAGGACGATCCAGAGGCTCTGAGACAATTCATCAGAAACATGCAGCGAAGACAGAAGGAAGCATTTCCCTTCGGGGACAATCTCATAGCACAATTATTCATGATCCAGAATGAGTTGTCGGATCAGCAGAGAGAAAGACTGATCAGCGCAATGTCTTTGAAGAACATCACGCTCGACAACTACTCCTATGAGATGCTGAAGACTCACGACCAGGACATCCATCCAAGATCCATCCATCCGATTTCCAGGGGGCAACCGAAGCAACACAATCTACATTCTAGAACAAGGAGAGTACCAAGGAGACGAGGCTTTTGGGTTGAGGGGTTCATGGCAGGTAATGAAGTTTTGGGTCCTCGAGGAAAATGATGCTTTCATTGCAAGAAAAAGTGTCTGGGCGGAATTTGAGATTTGGAAAGAGAAAAGGAAAACGAAAATCCAGAAACAAAAGGGGCAATCAATCACCAACGAGGTGGCTTCAAACCCTTTCGGGCGGCGGAAAGGCCAATTTGGCCAATGAAAATTCTAATCCCTATGACCAGGCATATTTGGGAAAAGGCAGAGGAAAGAAGGGAAGGAAAGGAAAATCAAAATTCCAATACCCCTACGATGGGAACAAAGGTTTCCCCTCATGTGACAATGGCAAAGGAAAAGGCGGACATGAGAAAGGAAAATCCAACGTTTGCAGCCATGGAGGAGCACCCTGCCACGCAGCAGGCTGCTGAACTCCCAGAGCCTACATCTGTTTGGTTGGACAGACCAAGACTGGGATCAATCATGGAATTGGGGTGAGACAGGATGGTACTCACCCCATGAAACATCCAACGCCGGACAAGCAATGATAGCATTCCATGACGTATTTCAGCACGCAATGACAACCAACCACAGCCTTTTCTTTTAGCAACATAGCTGATCGTGTCAGAAATTAAATACTCAGCACAATCCGACCTATGCGATTCTGGACAGTAGATGTACCAAATCCATGGGCAGCTGGCACGCTATCCAACGTTTGACACATTCCACCGAACCCATAAAAAAAAAACTCATCTCCACGGCAACTCCAAAAACTGTAGGGTCTCAAAGGCAGGATCATTGGATTCTCGACAAGAAGAACAAGCAGCCCATCTGCGTGCATGTAACACCTTGCAAGGCATTGTTCACACCGAGTGGGGCTAAGAATGTCCAATTAATCCTGACAACATCAGCCGAGAACGTACAACACAGATGACAGATGACTCCAAGGTTGGAGCACCAGACATCATTGAAGACAATTGGCGACTTACATCCCAGGCAAACAAACCAATGACTGACCTGTGGACAAGAAAGACCATCTTCACCTTCGCAGACAATTCGCTCAAGACGAAGAATCAGGTTCAGGATGTGCAGCAGACAGGATCATCGACAAGAAGGGCCGGTCGACCATTGATAGATCCTTCTGTACCATCCGAAGATGAACCAACATCGCTTCCACTTTGTCGTCAAGCCACAAGAGTTGAAGAAACTCCACCTGCGGCATCATCACATGAATGCCGGCCAAGTTCGATTTACAACTCGCGCTCTTCACCTGCCAAAATCAACATACGATCTCGGGATGAGTGCGAAGTTTGCCAAGCCACAAAACAAGCACCGTCCAGGAGCAAGATGAGCGGGTTTCGAGCGGACACATTCGGAGACGTGACATTCATTGATCACTGTCAGGTTCCTCTCAGAACCGGAGAGCACATCATATGGTTTTTGTCTTTTTAGATAGGGCAAAAATGTTGCTCAGAACATCACTGTCCTCAGGAACTATTTCAACCAGACAGCTTGCAGCTGCAACTGTCAGAAATCAGACCATCACCTACGGGGGTGAAACACCAACGGAGGCATTGAATTGCTATTGCCTGACGAGCTGCCGATTCCAAAAAGAAAAGACATCCATGCCGGCTCCTAAGCCAGCAGCCTCACGCGCATCGCGAGAAAGAAGGCTCCTGCGCCTGAAAAATCTCAGCCAGCAGAGAACATGCTAGTTGAAGATCACACATCAATTCCTGAACAAGCGCCACTTGCACCCACATGGGAACATCTCTATCACTCCCTCAACATTGCACCAATATCGTTGGGACCGAGTACACCATGGCCGAATCAAGCTGAAGCAGCAGTTCGACTCCTGAAGGCACAACTCAAGATCATGCTCAACTCCACCAAGGCAGGCACAGCACCTGCAACGCTCAAGAAAGTGACATGCATGTTTTCAAGATCTTTGCAGGAAGTGCCAGATTCAGCCACTGCTGCGCACTTGCGGGTCCCTGGGCCAGGACTCCCGTCGACGTCCGCACCGGATTTGACGTAATGACATCCAAGGGACGGCACATGGTCATGGAGATCATCAAAGAACAAGCACCCGGTCTCATCCTCATGGCACGTGTCTGTGGACCATGGTCAAATATGCAGAACATCCAACAAGACCAGCAAAAGGTCTGGGAGAAGCGAAAGCGCCACATCCCAATGGTTGAATTCGTGGCATCCATCGCGCGATATCCAGGATCTTGTGTTTAGCAACTACATTAAGATCCATCCGTGGCCTGGGGGAGACTTCCATTTCTGTGCACACAGACGGAAGGATCCTGAATCTGGACTCAGAAGTCTCAAGCCTACGAGCTTGATGCATTGCTTACCTCCTGAGGTAATGAAACCAATGTTCAGAAAATGCAAGAACTTCACCAGCTTGGTGAAGCATGAACATCAGCCTCTTGAGGGCAACGCAGGCGCAGAACCAAATTGGCACAGGTCTATCCTTACCACTTTCACCCTGCGGCACTTGAAGGTGAAGCCGCTTGACAGCGGAGTGTACCTGCTCGAGGACATCTTCGAGCCCTTCACCAAGCAGGTTGACCTTCTCCGAAAGGAGATGGAAGCCATCGACAAGGAGTTCAACATGACTAGCAGCAGCAGCGCTGTTAAGATCCATGATCTCCCATTCAACAAGAATGTTCAGTCATTAGTCATCCAAGATCCGCTAGTCCAAAAGGTCCAGAAAACATTGAAGCAGTACCCACCTGAAACGGAGATCGATCCGACAAGATCCAAATGACTGGCGATGTCAGAACATGTGGAGCGGTTGCAAGAAATTGAGACAATGCATGCACAGCATACTCCGCATGATGCGTGCATTGCTCTACGGCAGCTGAACATTTGGGTCATGCCTGCACCCAAATGCAATTGGGAAGATGTTTGTCCGAGAATGTGGAACCGTGCAGAATCCATTCGCGGACGCTCCGGCCATCAAACTGACGCCAGTTGTAGCATTGTAGCAGATCCAACAGATCCGCCGGATGAACCTCAGCAGCCTCATCAACAGCAGCCACCAGAGGCCCAGGCTCCAAAGGCAAAGGCGAAGAGACGCGCAGAAGAGACGAGCGATTCCCCGTGGAAAAAGTGAAAGAGGAAGCTTCAACGACATCACATCCACAGGAGAACGCAGACATGGAGGTAGAGCAGGCCTTTGGGGACATCCGATCCAACAGAGTTCGACACTGAAGATTCAAGACAAGAGAAGGCCAACCGAGGAATTGAAGAAGCCCACTCGCAATCCCATCTCACCAGCAACTCCTCTCACCAGCAACTCATTGAAGCTGACGACTAAGGCAAAGGCAGCGCCGAAACCTCAGCTGGACAAGGAGACGCAATCTGAGACCGATCCCTACGGGGAGAGTCATTGCCCACCATTGCCGAGATGTCCGACAATGAAACTTACACCTGCATCGGAGACAACTGCGTAATGACATGCGGCGCCTGCGGGGAATCACATCGGCGTCAGACTCCTGCGAGTGAGTGAACATTCCCTCAACTTTGTGGAAGAGTACTACCATGAGTGCAGGACCATCCTCGAGCATGATGCCAACTTCTAGTATGTCCCGGAACACGAGAGAGAACTTAGGGAGAAGCCATGCTGGTTGAAGGTCTGTTTCAATGACCTATGGTATCCGGCTCTACGGGGATACGGGGGCCATAAGGCCGAAAAATACATGACCTTCATACGAAAGGACTATGGCTCTAACATCCCATTGTCTGCCAGAACGGAAGGGTTGTCCAGACATCTGTCCGCACTGCGGTCTTCATTTGCAAATACTACCTCACCGATGAGGAGAAAGCACAACCCCTTAAGTCTCGGATGAGCAGGTTATTTTCCGCAGCTCTTCGGCATAAACCCGAGGGAATGCATGAGAGACATCGCCATGCAGAAGTGAATGAAGACGGACCATGCGACCTCTACGAAGCCATGAGCGTCATCAACCATGCACCGAATTTCTTGGGCACCCGGCCGGGCATCTTTCTCATGACTATGTTCCCGAAATATGGCAAAGCCCGATTCGAGATTGCATTCGTCTTCCCATTCTTCGATGGACCGATAATCCTGGCAATCGGACAGCATACACGGCACTTCAGACATGGAAATGTGCATCCGGCGCAACAGCGGGCATTGCAGGAACGTCAACATCGAGACTCTCGGCCAACCATTGTGGGAAGGAACGAGCCGACATACGAGCTTCCATCGTCATCCTCTACCAAGCAGCCGGCTCCATCTCCATCCAACCAAGGCGAAGAAGACGCAGGTGCAACTCCGAAGTCCAGATTGCGACGTCCGGCATTTTTTGAATCGGTCGAGGAAGACAGAAAGATCCAGATGCCGATGACTTTCATGATGCGTGCAACTCACGAGGACGAACTACGGGGACGAACGCGTGTTCACATGACGGGCATCAACGACGTGATCCTGGACGACGTACCTCCCGATAAGGCATTGCAAAATGTACCTGCCGGACGAAATGCCATGGTTATTTTGGGATTTACCAAGGAGAACAACTACGGCATCAAAATGTCCGGGGAACGCACTGCGTTGACAGAGAAAACCATCCTGCAACAAAACATCATTGCAGCATTCAATGCAGATGGAGACCTCATCCAGAACAACATTTGGCTCATGAAGAAGCAACTCAAACCGGAAGATGTCGAGCAACGCGAATCCACCATCAATGAGTGTGCACAGCGGTTCCACTCGCGCAGAACATGACTGATCCAGAGAAGCCCACAGGCATTCCGCAGATCAAGACGATGACGACTAGCGTCGCATGGAGTCCGATCGAGAGAGATCAGTCCGACATAAGGTGACCATGGAGTTCACCAATTTGAGCGACTTCATTGAAGAGCTCAAGGAGAAAAACCTATACAGGGAATTGACCTAGGAGCAGGCAAAGGAAGAGCTCGAGGAAGGCAAGAATAGAGCTCGAACCATCATGGACATGTATGAAGTAGATCCACGAAGAGTTCTACTACCATCACAACCAACACATGTAACAAATGCCGACCAGATGTCAGGGCGAATCAGACAAAATCAGGGTGGCATTCGCGAACAGCCTGGGCAAGCTCATGCAAGCATCCGATCGCCCCATCGTCGAGCATAACGGGAACCATGTGTTCGCATTCTCCTTGCGGATCAAAGCGGCATGGTGTCGTTACCAAGAATCCGAAGATCAACAACCACAAATTGAGACATGCCGATGAAGGACAGGCCCATGGGCCCATCACCAGGATGCTTCTATGCAACTTCGCACAGATCATTTGCCTGAATGAAACAGACGCATTCTTCGAGGCTAAGGACGAGAAAGCACAAGCCCTCGTGAAGCTTTTCATTCAGCACGGCTATACGGCAATTGTCCTCAAATCATGGCGTGCACAATCACTCGCATGTTTCGTCCGGACGAAAGCAAAGAGTCGAGCTCCTGGCACGGTACATGTCCGATTGCGCTGCCTGCTGGAGCACCACCTTTGGTATGTTCAGATGCTTCTTTGGCACCGAGGCCAATAGCAATGACCCTGAGGACCAATGACCCTGAACACAAATCCCACATCCACATCCAATTTCTTGGCCACCACCTGAATGACAATGCTTGCAAAAGACATTCCAAAATTCATTGGAACTCGATTGCCACCGCGCACCATAGCAGGACGTCCATACGCAACAGTTGGAGTTTTTCATGTCCATCCAAGCATGCCACTCGGAACTGAGTTTTTGCGCGATGTGTTCACCGGAGATGGGAATAAGTTTGCGAATGCATACAGCAAGCATCAACTCGTATTCCGTCTGGCCTTCTGAACTCATCGTGAAGCAATACCAGACGCTGTGGGAATGACACCCTTGGATTGCCCAGGAAAGACAGACTGGACTGCGCAATGGATTCGGCATGTGCTGCCAAGGCCATTATATCCTCTACATGAAAACTGGCTCCGGGCATAATCGGTCATTTCCAGATTGCATGGTTACATTTACATTTGGCTGGGGCAAGACAGACATGCAGCAGCAGTTCAGGAAGAGCGACTTGATGCGACTTGAGTGCGCTGACATCAATTGGAGAAAATGAAGAATGAGACATTGACCACGGTTACCGGTTGCAAGGCGACATCAGCAGAACGATTCAAGCACATCAACAACGAGACGTTCATGCGTGGCTCATGTGACTCCGAATCACATCGCCCGCTGATGACCTGCATCAAAAGCCGCCATTAAGGTCGCGAGAGAAACTACCAGAAATCCAAGGAATACCACCGCAAGAGGAATGAGACGGCAAGGCCATCCTGGAGTTACAACAAGGAATCCAGCGGCTGCAAGAATTTGAAGGACAAGGGCTACAATCAAGGATCATGGAAACTATGATTATGACAGCGCATCTGACAGCAGTGCATACCGCTGGTACAACAAGAAATACTAAGCTGCCATTCAGCCTTCTTCGGCATGAACTTGACCTCCCTTGGTCTGAGATACATGCCAATGTGTCAATCTACAACCCACAATTCGAAAGAGAGAACACCGAACACGTGCACGACGAATTCCGACAGATTGGTCCTCACCATCAACAAGACTATCCAGTGAGAGGCCAATAGTTTCACACCGCGCTTGTTCGCACATCATTTTCATACAGCTAGGTATGAGGTCCAAACCAAGGTACCTTATCCTGGAGGAATTTGTCAATGGAAAATGCAGTGTGTCTGGAAATCCCTTGTAAACATGGCTGTTAGTAAAGACTGTACAGCGGTCCGCAGTGGCTTCCTGTTTTAGCTACTGCGTCACACGAGTAGTCTAATGTACAAGATGGGCCTCGAGCCAAACGGTTGCATGGAGATCAACATGCAAATCAAACACAGGACCCCTGATCAATCGAAAGCGGCGACTATGAAGCCCAGCTGCATTTGCCCGATACGGAGTTTGCCAAGGCCAGCGCCAGGCTGGCAAAAGCAAAGCGCACAAAGAAAAAGCCCGCCATGGCTGGGCTAAGCGGTCGATCAGCTTTCGCCCGGGCTCGCGCCGAGGCTATGAGACTGAACGCTGCGCCAAAGTCAAACAGACTGTCGTCTGAACTTCAGCCCTGCTATGTTAAAATTATCTTAACGTAAAACCCGGCGCTGGTTTGGAACCGAGTGGAGCCTATGCCTGCCAAACAAAGCGCTGGCAATCCACTTGTCTGCAAACAAATCTGAAGGCTGCCACCTCGGACCCTTGCCCCAATCGTGGTAGGAGGGGGTGAGGTACTTTTGCTCTCAGGACTCCCTTGCCTCAGGGGCCGGACTCCTCGAAGATGTCTCAAGGCTCAAGGCCGGTCTTCACATCTCCGTCCCGCCTTGGCTCAAAGCGGCGAGCAGCAAGGAGGACACGCATCATGTCCGAAAAGAAAAGCCAGCAGAAAACCTCTGTAGAAGCAACGCGTTGCAGAGCTTTTCAAAACTCGAAGTGGGCCCAACCAGGCCAAGGTATGGGATATCAGACTCCCGATCATCACGGATCTTAAGCAGCATCTGGCCAGATTGGTATATCAGCCTGTGCCTTTACACTGCTTTATGGATATGGAAATGGGCTGTGTCCCATCCAACCAAGCCCCTGCTACGCAGCCAGAAAATCCTTCCGCCCCCTTCCTGGCAAGAATTCCCAATCGGCCTTCGCTGTCACATCGCATAGGCTCGCCGGCAGAAGCTCGGCCCAAAGCCCACAAGGCACGCTCTTAGCCATTGAGCACGTGGTTTTGATATGCCTTGCATCCTATCTTCAAATGAGGCACTGCCTTTGTTTGAGCGAATCAACATGCCATGTTCAGAAAAGGCTTCAAGGAACCACCATGACTATGCTGGGGAGACAGGCCGGGATGCAACCCGGAATTTGGGCCGGCAGGTAACTCAAACATAAAGACAGCAACAATGCCAACCGCCTGGTCGCAGGGCTTCTCAAAATGAGCTCATGCTCTGCAACACTGACAGGCCCACAAACGCCGAGGAAACTCCGGAGCTCTTTTTGTTCTTCGGTGCTGCCCGGCGATTTGATGTCCAATGATGGCGCCTCGGCGCGTCTGGCTCTTTTTCCGGACGCAGCGCAAGGGCTCAGGGCATTCCACCTTCCAGTTTGCGCGACAGCTCGCCCTTCTCCAAGCGCTTGCTCTTGACAAGTCCCAGCATTGAGAAGAATATTTGCACCGTCTATGTGTCGTCCGCATCAGCAGCATCAGCGTGCTCCGATTCAGCATCATCACTCACCAGAAAGGAGTATGTCACGTTGGATCCGTGGTCTCGTTGAACAACCCCCGGCTTTGAAAGTTCTCGTGCTCTCTTATCCTCACTTGCCACGGGGCCAAATGAAAGGCGGAACCCTTTGGAACGTACACCTATACGCGCAAAATGGGCATTGCATGGTGAAGCATGGCGCGCCACCATTCTCTCAACATTCTAACTATCCAACTGCAGCACCAGCAGGGCATGAGTTGGACAAACCACCGGTCAACATCTTCAGTCTGTCAAGTTCTGAAATCAGCCGAGTCTCCCTGAAAAGCATCTTGTCCAGGCCCCGGTCAACCACCTCAACCAAGACTCACTATCGACCCGGGGCCGTTGCAGCCTGAAGAATGTGTTTCTCTAAAAACCCAGATTGACAGATCAACGCAAAATGTTGTCCGCACAAAACACTGAGCTCCGCCCGACGCAGCTTCAAAAAGCAACACACATCGCCGTCTTTACAGGGAATGACTCCATTCTGAAAATAGAAGCGGGCACGGAAGGTGGTGGGAGGGGGGGCACAGGGGGTCTTTGGTGAGGTTGATCAATTTTGAGTAGAGGATCATACGTAAAGGGACCCTTGGTGCCACTGGAAGAGTAACAACTCTGCAGGCACTGGCTGGGACTTGTTGGCCTCAACGAAAGAAAACGATCTTTACAGGGCTCCTGACAAGGGGAAGTGGCCTTTGATGCCCTTTGTCAGGGCTCCCTACTCCCACACATCGCACAAAAACTGCATGTAAGTCAAGAAAAAACAGGCGATGGTTTGCACCATGTGGGGTGAAATCTGGGGAATGCTGTGGGAGCTCTGTCTAGGTCCTTCAGGTAGAGAGGTTAGAATAAGGGTAATTGTTTGTCTCTAGTCTGTTTTAGCAGGGAACCCCTCAAAAAACTTGATAAAGCACCACTGGGGGACCTAGCTAGCTGTTGACCAGGAAGGACCAGGCCACCCCAGTCAACTCGTCCCCGAACGCCGAGGCGCCATGACCAGCGCGTGCGGGTTGCAGCCTGGCACGAAGCGGCCCCGGGTGCCCAGGGCAACCCGCAGCCGATCCCAGAAGGCGCGGGCGGCAAAGTTCACGGCCCAGCCCAACAGCACCTGGGGCCAGGCTCCAATCTGGGCCCATCAGACGTTCAGAATTTCAAAAAAGGTGGTCAAACAACAAACTAAATGGGGTTCATAAATATCCTTTTGGTGGACCTTCATGGAGAACACCTCCCCCCCTCTTCGCCCGGAACGTAGGTTGAGAACCCCTGAACAAATGCCCCAACCCAAACCGCGGCCCGCGCAGGTTCCGCGTTCCAAACAGGTCACCATATCGGCTCGCTTCTGCCCATGTGACCAGGATGTCCTTTGAACCACCGGGAGCCTTGAACCCACCGGCTTCGTTGAGCACTTTCGCTGCGGTCCAGTCCCGTGCTTGCTCCGTGACCAAACATGATACCAAAAAATGTCTCGCCTCTTTGATGCTTGGTTGCAAAAAATCAGCCCGGGGTTTGAATCCGGGAAGACATCCTGAGATTTGTCCCCCAAACCACCTTGCCGCACCAAGGTCACCCCATGATGATTAATAGGGGTTGTCCCATTTTAGAGGGAATCCTTTTCAAGAGCTATCTGAGATGTCTACTTTAGACTTGGTTTCTGCCATGCCATACGAAGTAGGACAATAGGAAACCGATTTGAGCCTTTGTTCCGAAAATCCGAGTTACTGGCTAGTTCTCCTTTCCATTTTTTGCCAGCCCCACAGTTTCAATGGTGATTCCTTTCTTTCCTCTTCTTTCTCCAGGGTGACTCCTTCTGCCCTGCAAAGTCGCCTATTTTTTGCTCGAATCAGGGCGCCACGTCCGCCATAAACACTGCCTCCTCGAGCAGCATGTCGGACCTGACCGCAAGGAAAAGCCAGCTGAGAGCACTTCCCCAGCCTGAGAAGTCCTACAGTGGAGCACTTGTCGGTGATGTTCACTTTCAACAATGTTTGGCGCAAGATCTGCGAAAGTTTCGCGCAAGTCTGCGGATTGGGCACGGCTTTCAAGGGCCGAGTGCGAGGTCTTCGCGCACTACTTCCGTGATTTATGTTGATCCGCGAAGATGGCGTTTCCGGGCACAAATTATCTCAGACAACCGCTATATATGTACATTGTTGTGTAGGTAGGCAATCTAGCTCTCTGTGTGTTTCCGAAGAACCCACCCAGAAAGAAAAAAGCGCATGCCGCATGATGCTGAACAACTGGGCAGCTGAAAGTGTTCGAAGCAAACGATTCCAACTCCAAGGATGGACATTCGGAATGCCGGGCTGTTCTGACACTGGGACTTGGGAGGAAATGTCTGGTTTGCAGCCCTACCCCCAAAGCAAGAAACAGACTGTATGAAACAGGGGGCACCCCCAATTAAGGTTTGATTCATCTGGGGTTGCCAGCAAAAAATACAAAACGTGCAAAGTGGAAGCACGTGACAGCGTGGAGGACACCTTGAACTCGAAGCCCAGCTCTTTGCTGCACCAGGCCCAATCCTCCACAGGATCCAAAACGGTCACCGCGGACCTGATGCCCTTGGCACAAGTCAAAACTTCTTGGCGCAAAGTGGCACTCTGAGCCCTGGGAACAAAAGAAGGCGTGAGTACATTCAACTTCACCTCCCACAGTTCCAAACCTGCCACAAACAATCGCTCGCAGGACAAAGAATTCCAAACCTGCCACAAACAAACGCTCGCAGGACAAAGAAGAAGAAGAACAAAAATAAAACCCACGTATTTCAATCATTTTTGAACTAGCTTCCAGCTCATGGAAGAAGTGGCTGGCACCAAAAGCGCAGCAACCTGGACCTCCGGCTAAGTCGGTGATCTTAACTTGACCATTCTCTTGGACCTTGTCAAAAAAGTCCCGCCACTCTTGGGGCAAATCAGCCAATTCGTGAAGCTGCTGCAGCTCGTTCTCTACAGTTTTGGCCCTGGCTCGGAAATATTCGTGGATGTATGCCAGCTGCAGCTTGTACTCTTTGTAGATGTGTGCTTTCCAAACCCCGCCGACGATGCTCAAGGCGTACTTCCGGCCACACGCAATCAACCGATCCAGAAAATCCTGGTCCGAGCCTTGCGCGAGTCCAGGCTCCCAAAACCCGGGACCATGCCTTGCTTCAAGGACCTTGCTTAAATTCCGGCCCTCCGTAGTGGTCACTTCCATGGCTCGCAACGACTCCAACACCGCTGCATCCTCCGGGTGCATCCGCCGCAGCAGCTTGGCCGCGGCTTCGGTGGCATCTTGGCAGCGCCGGGATTCCAGCCTCGGCCGTTTCGGGTGTCTGTCAGCCGCAAGCGATGCCATGGCCCGGCTGCCAACACAACGAATCCGTGCTCATGACTTGCATCTTCCCTGGAAATCTCGCATGCGTGAGATGCAGGCCGCAATCCTGCCCTTGCGTGTTCCCGAACCTTGCTGCAACCATCCTAGAGCTGTGCGGGCAAGCTAGTCTCTGGCACATTGCCTGGTGGGGATGTCAGCTTCTTCCCAAGGTCATGGGAAGACGCCACTCAAAACAGGTGCGCCAAGCGTGGCAAATTGCTCGGCAACATTGTGTCAGGCTCCTCCGTTCAAAGGGATGACTGCAGTCCCCAAGTGTCGTCCACAGCTTTGTTTGATTCGGTTCCGGCAGAGTGTCTGCCTTCTGGAGTTCTGGCTCATTTGGTTCAGGCGCAAACTCGGTTAGCTATTGCAAAAAGACTGCTGCATGCATGCATATGCATGCGAAACAAATTATGTTCGAAGAAACGGCACCCTACTATTTTGTGCTTTGATTGGGCAGCTGTCACTGATTGTCACTCCCCAATTCAATTGTTTCTTTGTGCAAGTGCAAAAACAATTGTCGGCTCATGGCGGCAAACATTTGCAAGTTGCATTCAAAGCCTCCGATTACACAGAAATTGTTTCTGAAACGAGGCCATTTCATCATTCAATTTTTCAGTCCTTGTCCTACGTCGCGCCAAGCAGCACCCGACATCCCCCTATTCCACTTTTCTACGTGTCTTTGTTCAAG
Source organism: Effrenium voratum (assembly GCA_963377175.1). Taxonomy (NCBI): domain Eukaryota; class Dinophyceae; order Suessiales; family Symbiodiniaceae; genus Effrenium; species Effrenium voratum. The sequence goes on along the minus strand of CAUJNA010003520.1, from coordinate 491,730 downwards.
GAGTTCAAGTGGCCCAGAGGATTTTGTTCACTAAGCGCCCGATTGCCTTCCTATAATTCTAGGATCGTCCCAAGATCATCGAAAGGAATGCTCACAAAAACGCGGGTACGTCAGGGTTGACAATCCGGACCGGACGTCGAGCTGCAGCCGCTTTGTCGAGAAAAATATTTAGCTGTAAAACAACGTTGTTCCCATCACATCTTTGGGCGAAGACCGTGCTGTTCTTCAGGCTGGTGCAGCTTCTTGTGTATCTACACGGCCCAGCAACATATACGCGAACACCTTGCATTAAAACAAATAAAATATGTGCAATTGGTTAAAAACCAGTATCTCCGATAACCTCGTGTGGCTATTGCGCCGTTTGTGTGGGTCAGTCTGGCTGAGCGTAGCTGTAGCTTTCCAATTTCAGCTGGCATGCGGCAAGAGTGTATACCCAGCCCTAGTTTGCGCATTGCTAGTTTACAAGGGGGTCCATGGCCGAGTGGCGGCTTCTTTGGGGTGGCTCGGTTACTCGCTAGGGTTGAGACCTTTGCGGCGACTGGACTGTAGTCTTGACAAGCGAAGCGTAACCTCCACTCGGTTGCTTGCCGCAGCACGGTTGGCATTGACAATTCTGCCGGCTGATGACGCTCACAGGTGGCTTGGGTGCACGATTTCGCCCAAGGGCTCTTCTGGTCAATCGTTGTTTGTGGCGTTCCATGTGCAACAGGCGACCGAGGCATTTTATACCAACCAAATCCTTCTGGATCAAAAGGCTTCTGCGCACAGCCACCTCCGGTATATTGATTCTGTGATCTCACGCATCGTACAATTTACGTTGTATTTGGAAACGCGTTTCCGGAAATTTCGCCGAAGCTTTCTGAGCCTCCACCGGCTTGAGCCCCAGCCCAGGGTCAAGTGCTCTAGCTGATCCACCATGGCTTGGGCCGGCCCAAGGCGTCACCGAGGCAGACGGCTGCCGGTGAGTGGCGGGCAAGTTGAGTCTGCGAGCAGCTCCAGCGGCAAAGGAAAGCTGGGCTGCGAAGGAGAGCAGAGCTGACTACCGAGCGACCAAAGCTGCGACAACGGCCCTTGCCAGACGCGCTCCTTCCGCACCCATGCCCGGCATACCCGAGCGGCCGCCCGTTCGAGGGCGCACGCGCGCCTCAACAACACGCCCGCCCGAGAACACGCGGCAATGACACCAGCAACGCCGGCCGCAGATCGCAGACCAAGCCGAAGAGGCAACCCCGCAATTGCCAACGCCTGTGCGGGGCCCGCATGAAGCAGGGTGAACAAGCAGTCGTAGACTCGGGTGGGAGCAAACGCAAGACATGGTTGCACCGAGGAGTGCAGCAGAACAACAACAGCAATTAAGAAGCCTGCGCGGTCCGCGCTCCTGGCACACGCCGCGATGTCCTCCTTTCCCTTAGCCGTCTCCTTGACGGGCATGGCATTGCGATGTTGATAGGAGTTGTGCGGAAGTCACACCAGGACCCGCCGGGAGAAAATGTTTCCTAGTGGGCTGTGTCAGGCAAGGTTCCAAGAGGGTTTCACGAGAATTCCACCCGCGTTCCACAAGGTTCTTGCTGCGAAGCACCTGTGCGTTGCCACCAAAAGGCCGAGAAACAGCCTGGCACACCCAGTTGTGGTAAAGTGTTTCCTGAAAATTGAAAAGCAACAGGTCATGCTCATCAGGCACTTGAATTTGCTTTTGTGCTGCCTTAAAGTCGAAGCTTGCTCCAACGAAAAAGCTATGCGTGTCCCTGTAGTGAATGGCAAGGCACAAGTCAGAGGCCATAGGAAGGCTAACCTGCTCGGGCAGGTGACAGCGCGGGTTGACGTTTGCAGATTATGCTGTCGAGGACCAGGCTTCCAACCGCGATGCCCAGTCTGCGCGGACTACCCAGCCGTTGGCGATCTCATTTTCTAGCAGATTCTAGCAGGGCGCTGACCACTTCATGGCGAAAAATTGCCTCTGTAGGCACTCCGGTCTCCAGCAGCATGTCCAAGAGCCTGCAACAAACTTTGCCGATGCGTGGCACCATGTCACTCCAGTCTGTGGAGGAGTTGATGCCTGCTCCGTCACACACGCCTGGGGTGTGGTGCGCTGTGGCTGCAGTGTGCCGCCAGCTGTTAACTTCATGGGAGTTGCTGGCGAACGCCCACGACTTTGCTATGCCCAAGTCGTGGTTGCACGCGTCGAGGCATGGCATTGTTGCAGCATTGCAAAAGCTTCGGGCTCGAGCCATGCCATGGACGTGGGTGGTTGTTTCAATATGGCAATGCTTCCTTTTTTTTTTTTTTCGCACGCCTTTTCTCCATCGCCTTGGTTTGTCCCCCCGAAAACCCTGCTTAAGGGGAGCCGCCGGGCACGGGAGGCACACAAGCCATTTGTACCCCGGGGGCCACCGGCTGTGCGAAGTGCAGCTAGCCGGCAGGCAGCCGGCTAGCGGTGAGGGGCGCCTCACCTGCATCTGCAAGAAGCTCACCCAGGGGCGGGAGCGCACCGTCGGCATGGCTGAGTGCCCCCGCCCGCTGGGTGAAGGTGGCAGCAAAGGCCGACATGGCTGCGTGGGACAGGAGTGCGGACCAGCGGGCAACAAGCACAGCGACCAGGCTGGACCGGAGACGAACCGGCACCTCTCGCGCCTTGGCTCGCGCGAGGGCGCGCACAAAGGAGGCTGCCTCGTCACTCCACCGGCCCCCGACCTCGACGGCCAAGACAACCAAGCGGCAGCGCTCCGAGCGGAGCAGCTCCGGGTATGTCCGCTCTTTGCGGCGGCGTGCAAGGGCAAGGGCGGCGCCTTGAACACGACCACCCCGGCGGCAGGGCTGCCCCGAGCCGGACAAGGGAGATACCAACGTGGTGTCGACGGCGAGCTGCTGCCCGCCCCACAACGGCAAGCCGTTGGCAACGACCTCAAGCCGCCGGTCGTCGACACGATCGACCTGGAGATTCATGTCTGCCAAGCGGGTGTTGCAAGTCACCCTCGCCCCGGCCTCGCGGCACACTCGCGCGGCGGCCCGCTCGAGAGGGCACCCGCGGCTCCGGAGGACACCGGCCCGAGCACAGGCTGCGCGGTGGTCGCCGAGGGAGTCCAAAGGGCGACGACACCGGCAGTAGCGCTGGGAAAGCGGCAGCGGAAGGCGCAGGCGCCTGAGAAGGAGGACGCGGAACAAGTGGGAAGGATAGGACAGGGCGGGGCACGTGGGCACGGTGGTCAAAAAGCGGCTGGCGAAGGGGCCCTGCTGCGACCTGAGCAAGGCCTCGCTGGATGGGTCCAAGGTGGAGAGCAGCTGCTCACACTGGCGGCGGGCAACAGCTGATGCCGCGGCCCCTTGCCATCCGCGAACGAAGGTGGAGGGCCCGTCTTCCTGCAAGGTCGGCGCCGGCACACCGTCACAGAGCTCACGCCAGCTCGGGGGAGTCCAGTCCGCCAGGCTGAGCTCGGCGCGTGTTGTGGCAGCAGCCCGAAGACACGGCACGTGCGGAGCCGGAGCCTCAAGGTCACGGAGGAAAGCTTGCGCCGCAGGCGGCAAGTGCTGACCGAGGACAGGCAAGCAATCCGCCCAAGACGCCCAATAAGCAGAGACAGAAGTCTGAGCAGCAGACACCAAGCTAAGGCCACCTAGCGACAAGGGCAACTGGGCGATCCGTCGAGCACGGTCGGGAAGGCCATCCACGCCAAGAAAGTCCGCAAAGGTGGACAGAACAGCCGAGTCGTGGGCGCCGGCGTACTCGGCCGTAACCGACGGGGGAGCATCCGGAGAAGATAGTTGCAGCGGGGGGAGCAGCAAAAGAGCAGCAACAACCAAGAGGCTTGCAAGTCATCAAGCTCGGGCAAACGCTGCAGGAGCTGGTCATGGCCGGCTCGCGACACCTGAAGCTGAGTCCGGACAAAAGCAGCAGAGCCAAAGGGGACCCCAAGAACAGTAAGCCCTTGCTCTGCATCCGGCAAGGGACCAGCGCCAACCCAACAGGACAAGTCCGGCATCCCGGGCTGGCCAAGAGCCCGGGGCACTTGGCCCGCCGCGTTCCACACTCGCGTCTTCCCCTCGTTGAGGCGCACGTGGCAGTGCGCTTCAAGCTGGCGGGCCAGGGTGCCATGCACATGTCCAACCCGGTCCGGCCGGTGGACTACAGCATAGACATCGTCCAAAAAGGCTACCAAGGTTTCCTCACGCAAATGGTTGTGCGCTGCCTGCAGTGCTGGGTGCTGGCCAAGCGCGTACAAAGCTGGCATTAAGGGGTCTCCTTGCTCACCCCCCTCTGCTTGGTGGACGATGTGCGGCACTCCTCCCGAATCGTGCCAAACATACTCCGAGGGCTCGGAGTAAAACATCCGGACAAACGGGAGACACTCGTTTGCCCCCGGCACGCCAAGCAGGCCCTGCAACATGGACTGGCGACTCATAGTATCGAAAGCACCGATCCCGTCGACCGAGACAATGGTCGCCTCCGGGTTCAGCTCCAAAGCGGCCGCAAGGAAGTGAACAACGCTCTCAGCACCTGCCCGGGTCGACAAGGCGAACTGGAAGGGGCGGCAAGCCACTTGGAGGGCTTCGGCCTTTTGCTGGGCAAAAACACGGGCGACCAAGCGACGGGTGAAGTCACCAACAACAATGCCACGGATCCGGCCGTTGGGCTTGCGCAAAGCGACGAGCCGCCCGAGCCCGAGTGCTTTGGCTGCATCACGGGGAATGCGGGCTTGAGCAACCAGTTGCAGCACACGAACAAACTGGTCGGACGCATCCTCGTCATCTAGGAGCACTCGGGCAACCTCAGCTGTTAGCCCGGAAGGTCCAGGGGCAGCACCTTGGCGTGCTCGCCGCAGGCCGGAAAGGACAAGCTCCGGAAGAAGCTGGGCTGGGGGAGGCTGGAAATCCAAAACCTCGGGCGAAAGGGGCCCATACGGCTGGTTGGGCCGCCGGGCGGGGTCCCTCAGCTCCTGAAGAGTCTCAACGGTGCCGGGGGCCAGCGGGCTGGCCACCAACGCTTGCCGGGCAGCTGACAGCTCCCCTAGGTGGACCAGGTGACGCGCACGTTGGCTGGAGCGATCCGCTCTGGCTTCAAACGTGTCCAGACTGGGGTCATGCGAAGGTGGCTGGACTTGCCGTGCCTCGCGGAGGAGTTCGAGCCAGCGGCCCTCATTGAAGGCAGCGATGCGGGCGACCCAGTCTTGCTTGGGTAACTTTTTGACCCCGGGGCTCCGGTGCAACAACAGGCGGGGCAACAAGAACCACAATTTCCATGCTCGCATTGACGCGTCCTCGTTCACACCAGCGTCAAGGATAGCGGAGAGCGCAAAGGTCAGGGCCTGCCGCACGGGACCGCGAGCAAAGGAAGGCACAAACTGGAAGGTAAAGGCACGTTCCTGCAGCACCTGGAGCAGGTCGACGGAATCAAGGCTGGAAAGGGATCGCCGCAAGCGCCGGGCGTCCGGGGCCGCAACGGGGGCGGGGCCGGGGTCGGGCTGGTGGGTCTGCCCGGCTAGGTCGTTGCTGCGGCTGTTGTCACAGTGGGGGCTGTGGCGGTTGTCGGACGGGTCGGCGGGGTGGGCGCCCCGGTCCCTGTGGTCGCCGCTGCCGCTGCGGCTGTGGCCGCGGCTGCTGCTGCTGCTGTTGCTGCTGCTGCTGCTGCGGCTGCTGCTGCTGCGGCTGTGGCTGCTGCGGCTGCGGCCGTCGCCGCCGCCGTTGGGCCCATCGGGGCTGGGAGGCGCGGGTCGCACCTGAGGCTCGCGGGGGGGCTCTTGCGCAGCAGGCGTGCCAGGGTGGCGTGGGCTGGCTGGCTGCTCAGGTTGCTCTGGTTGCCCAGCGTGACCGATAGGGAGGGGCCGAGCAGGTGGTGCCGAAGGTGCTGCGGGCGCTCCATGGCCCGGGGGAGGCCGTGCAGAACGAAAACGGTCGGCCGCTGCCGCGATCTCGGCAGACCGCCGCTCACCGAGGAACAGCAACAACAAGGTTTCCTGAGCAGTTGCAGGGATGTACCCATTCGGGAAAGAGCACTGCTCGACCGCCCAAGCAAGGAAAACGGCAGAGCCTTGTGGCAACGCGGATCGAGCTGCCGCGATGGTGCGTGGCAGGGAGGCTTCCGACAGAGAAAGCTGTCGGCCATCCTGGCGAGCCAAGTCTTGCTGGGACTGTAGCACGTGGAGCAAGGCCTCGCATGCGATGGGCGGAGCGCAAAAGAAGTCCAGGAGTGCTCCACGCCAAAGGTGGCCGAAGAAAGGGTGGGCCTCCCACTGGGCCGCCGCATCCGAACGCAAGGCGCCGGCGCCAGCGTGCAAAAGCGGGACGAAAAACCAACTGTTCCCGCCAGGGGGCGCTGAATCGCGGGGCGGGCCACGGGAAATCCAAGCGGTTGCCGCTGCTGCGCCCGCGGCACGAGGCGCGGGTGGAGCCGGGCTTGGATCAGGAATGAGGGGCTGCGCCTCGGGCTCCGGGCGCGGCGTAGAAGCCATACTGGTGGGAAGCATTTCCCGTGGACAGGGGAGAAGGAAGGGCGGGTGGCCACGAGAACAAATCCACCCTCGCTGCCGGGACGGAACATCGACGGCAAAGACCCGAGGACCATGCTCTGCACAGAAAGGAGGAGACGGCACTCCCTGCAGGAGAGGGTCCTGCATGGTGAGGCAAAACCCGCAACGAAGACAATTCCATTCAGGATCCCACCGGCCCTCCGTGGGACGGTGGACAGGAGCCCAGGCCATGTGACGGGAAGGTAGCTCGACCCAGGCGTGCGCAGATTCGGGGCGAGACCCGTCCACCAACGCGAGATGCTGGCAGCACAACGCGACTACGGAGTCCGGGGGGGCTGGCGGCAGGGAGCCGGGTGACGGGACCGAACGGGTGCTGTAGGACGGGGCAACTTGGGGCAAGGACACCTGCTGTTCACGACATTGCCGCAGGAAAGTGTCCTGTGCAGACACTGACCACCCTGACCGGCAAACCGGACACGACGTGGCACGTGAGTTCACAGACAGGTGCGCCACGCAACCAAGGTGCAACGAGTGCCCACACGAGGGCCACTCGTAGCGAGCTTCCGGCCCAACCGAGCAAGGTAGGACGACACACAAGCACACGGGGCATGCGTCATCTGCTGGCCCGGCCTCCGCTGGCTGCGAGGGGGCGTGCAACATCCACTCCGGAGTAACAGGGGCTGGCTCGCCGTCCGGGACCTCACAAAGCTGCGTCGCAGAAACCGGCGCGCCATGAAAAGGGGACGACCCAACAGAGACCACGGACGGAGCTGACGGTGCAGGAGTCAGCCCGGGGTGCGGACTGGGCAGGGTGACGGCTTGGTTCGTGTCCACAAGCGGGGTCTCCGTGCCCCCACAGTGCGGCGACCTGTCGGATGCCATGGGGTTAGTTGACAGGTGGTGACGGGGACTGTCCTCCCGGCGGTTGGTGTAGGGGTCCGCCCCCCTGTTGTTGACAGTTGGTACTGGGGACTGTCCCCCCTTTTTTTCCCTCTTTTTTTTGCGGGCTCTGTTTTTTTTTTTTTTTTTTTTTTGTGGGTGGCCCGGCCTCCAACACGGAGGTCTTGACACAGAGCTGTTTTTAACCTGGGCAGCTTCCAGGGACAGCTTATTTATACTGGGCCCGCCTCCCAGCTGTGGCACGGCTTATTTATACTGGGCCCGATTCCCAGCTATGCGATCCGTGGCGCCCGCCGCGAAAACCCAAACACGAAACCAGAAACCGGGGCAGCCCCAAAACCACAACAAGAAACGAACCCCGGAAAACCGAAAACAGGGGGACGGGCAGCCAGCCAACAGCCTTGAGCACTTGAGCCAAAATGGCTTGAGCCAAAATGGCTTGAGCCAAAATGGCTACGGTTGCTACAACTGCTTCAAAGATGGCCCGACCTCGAGCGTGTGTTTCTCGGCTATTTGCAGTAAGTGTGGCGGCAGGTTGCACCCTGCAAAATTTTGGGCGCACGCCGTTGGCGAGGCCCACCTGGTTTCAGCCTCAAGCATTTGCAGGGCGGTGACAACATAGCGAATTTTATACGGCCGGACCATTGCGAGTTTCAACAAGGCCTTGAAAGTAGGGTCGCGCAGCATGTTGTGCAAGGCAGGTTCGAAGCATGCCAAGCCTGCTGCAGTTGCGCCCAAAGATGCAGCGCCCGCCGCCGCCACCGCCTGCCCCGCCTCGCACGATCCAGGCCGCGTGACAAGAGGCCCGCGCCGCCAGCGCCACAGCAGCGGCCGCGGCTGCCAGGTGGGCAAATGCCACTCAGACCACTGCAAGTTCGCCCACGTGCCAGGAGGCCCGTCCGAGCCAGCGCTGCAGCCAGCCGCCATTCACCACTCATTCACCATGCTCCTTCGGCACTGCAGGGCTACTTCCTAGATGTGTTTGCAGGCCGCAGGCATCCGGTGACAGTCGCAATGCGGCTGTGTGGGAAGCGTTGAGCGCGACTATCACTTCACGTAGTGCTTCCAACTCTGGGCTAGCAGATCGGACATCACACTCCACACCTTGCGGTCCGCTGCCAACAGTTTCTGGGCGTTCACCGTCCACAGGCCCAATGGCGTGTGAGGCACAGCTTGGCGAAAGCTTTCAAGTTGGACAAGTGCGTGGCTTGGAATAGGGCGATGGCATTCCTGAACACTGTCTGCACTCTGGTGAGTCACCCTGCGCAAGAGCGCGCGAGAGTTCGGTGCGTGTCGAAGCGCTCTCGCTGTGCGAAGTTGTTGCTTGCGAAGTGGTCTTTGGAAGTTGTCGCATGGTTGGCGCGGCTGCTCTCCGCGCGGTGGCGGGGTCGATCCCCGCCTGGTCCGCGGAAGTTGTTTTTCTCACGCACCTTTTTGCGTCTGCAACAGTTAGGGGGGTGGCGTGGGCCGGCACTAAGGAGGGGCGGGAACGCCAAGAACCGTCACCGAAAACGGGTGACGAGGGGCGGCGGGCAAGCCGAGTCGGCGAGGAGCTCGCTGAGATCGGGCCCAGCGCCGCCAAAGCCAGAGCGGCCAGTGCTGACGCGACCCTCGAGGAGAGACTCGGCGAAGGACAGCTCAGCCGCAAAGGGCAGGAACGCCGAGCGAGCAACGAAGGCGGCAGCTTTTGCAGACAGAAATCGCAACTCGTTTTTTTCTCCGCGCGTTTTTTTTGTTTCTCCTCTTCCTCTCTCCTCCGCAGCATCCACAGCAGCTACGAGGTGAAACGCAACGAGCGGCGGGCGCAAGCTCAACCGGGCAGGCGGCTCGGCAGGCCCACTCTCCCACCTGGCGTCGGCGAGCAGATCGCTCACCGGCGGCTCGGCGCCATCAACGCACGCCTCCCCGAACAGCGGCAGCTGCAGCAGGCTGGCGGCGAGCGCGCGCTGCGCAGCGACTGCGAGGAGGGTAGTCTACCGCCGCACGTACGCCTGCACAGCGGCTCCGCGCAGCAGTTCGGCGAGCAGGCGCACGAAGGCTACCCGTCCGGGAGCCACCGGCCACCGACCTCGAGGCCGACAAGCAGGCGGCGGCGCCGGCTCCGGAGGAGCTCAGGGTAAGTGTGGTGGCGCTGCCTGGCGCAGGGCTAGGCCGGGTTCACGGTCAGCCCAGCGCCGTCAGCTCGGACGGGGCTGACAAAGGTGGTGTCCACAGCGGCCTGCACACCGCCCCAGATGGGGGGCATTGGCCACAACCTCCGGGCGGCGGTCACCCAGCACCGGCGCATCGAGGTTGAGGTCGCGCAGGAGCACGTTCTCGGCCACACTGGCGCCACGAACGCTTGTGTGAACACGTGGCTGCCGAGAGGGGGGTCGAGGACAACCAAGTCTTGCTGGTGGGGTGGCAGGGACAGGTCGCCCACCCAGCTAGGGTTTTCGGCGGTCCCGAAGGCGTCGACGCCTGGTGGCAGCACGCCGCCGGCGTTCCATTCGACCTGGATGCCGGCATGCGCCTGCAGACGCGCCTGCAAGATGTCGAAAAAAGCACGCGCACGGCCGGGCCGCGAGAGGATATAGACGTCATCTAAGAAGGCGAAGAAGACCTCCCCTGGCAGCAGCATTGCCTGTGTGGCTTGCAGAGCTGGGTGCTGCGCGAGCGCAAACAATCCAGGCATCAGGGGGTCGCCCTGTTCGCCCGTGTGTCTGCGTGTCTCTGTGTCTGTGTGTCTGCATGTCTCTGTGTCTGCGTGTCTCTGTGTCTGTGTGTCTGTGTCTGTGTGTCTCTGTGTCTGTGTGTCTGTGCGTCTGTGTGTCTGTGTGTCTGTGTGTCTGTGTTGTGTGTCTGCGTGTCTCTGTGTGTGTGTCTCTCTGTGTCTGTGTGTCCGTGTGTGTGTGTGGTGTGTGTCTGTATGTGTGTGTGTGTGTGTGTGTCTGTGTGTGTGTGTGTGTGTGTCTGTGTGTCTCTGTGTCTGTGTCCGTCACTGTGTCTGTCACTGTGTCGGTCGCTGTGTCTGTCACTGTGTCTGTCACTGTGTCTGTGTCTGTGTTCGTGTCTGTCTTTTTTGCCCAGTGCCAGTGGCAGATGCAACCCATGGTGCGTTCAATGCATTTTTTCCAGCTGCGCGAATGCCAAGATGCTGAGGGCGCACATTTGCATGTGTGCGCGTTCCAAACACCTGCATGAAAGCTGCTGGCTGCGGATTGCAGCCATGTGCGAAGCTGAAAACAGTTCGAGAACAGGGTGAAGCAGGAGCCGGGCGAGGCATGGGCATGGCCAAAAGCTTTGGACCCTGAGGGTGCTCACTGTCTACTGTCTGCAAAAATTTCAAGGATCCTCATCAGCAGTATCGCTGATGCTACCACATCGTGGTAGGTGGGGAACAGTTCATCCAAGGTTCCCGCCTTCACGAGGTTGTCCACAGAGCGGGGTCTGGAACCAGAGGAACGGATATTGCGGGCTTCTTCCGGGCCGGCGGACAAGTAGGTGCGGCAGTACGCGCCAGGAACTGAGCGATGCGCGTGGGCGTTGGCAAATGGCAGCAACTGAACTAGCGCGTGGTCAACATGGCCGGCAGGTCAAGGTGGATGGCGCTCACTCAGGACCTGGCAAGGCCTGTCCCAGCAGCTGGACGCAATAGGAAAACTTCCCGCGACAGCTGTGCGTGCTGTGGCATGGACCTGCGGTTGTTGGGTCCACCGCTTTAGCCGCGCGTGGCCGGCGCCCCCAGCCTGCGCGAGCCGCCGCTCGAGGTGAGGACGCTGGTCTCCAAAAAAGCCGGCGTGGTGCCTGGGGGACCGCCTTAAGCAGGGGTTTCGGGAGGCTCGACTCGTGCTGGCGCAAAAAGCTGGATCGCGCTGGGCTTCCGAACTGTGCAACCTCAGCGGGGCAGTGAGGGGACAAAATCAATCCGGGGGCCGCCGGTATATAAGTGGCCTGCAGGAGCAGACGTAAAAAGGCGCGGGGGGGAGAAAAAGAAAGAAAGAAGGAAGCAAACAAAATATTGTGCCTGCGGGCTGAGAATGGGCGTTTGCGGCCCATCAATGCTAGCGGGCGCATGAAGACCACAAATTCGTGGAAGTGGTGGACGCGCGCACGGCACCACAACGTCTCAGACAAGCGATCAAAAAAGGAAGCAGATGCGGTCGGGCGACGAAGTAAACATCATCGAGGTAAGCCGACAGCAACTCGTTGGGCTCCAGACAAGCTTTGATGTCCGCAAGCGCGTCCCGCGCGCCAATTGAGTTAAAGGGCCCGGCATCAAGGCTTCTCCTTGCTTTCGCCCTCGGCCTGAGAGACTGCCTGGCCTGGCCTGTGCCTTCGGAGTCACGCCAACCGATTTTATGCATTTTTGTCCACTCACGACTTGTTCTGTTGAGCTGGGGTGGGACGGAACCTACGGCAGCTAGCTGCCGAGAGCAAAAGGCTCGGCCCGGAGGCGCCAGCCCAAGGACGCGCGCCGAGCAAAGTGGAGGCTAAGGCGCGCTGCAAAGCCGTGCTAAGCAGCGCCCACCACCGACGGCGCCATGGCGCGCGGAGCGACCAGAGATGCACCAAGCAGGAGGCCATGCTGTGCGCCCCAGTCTCGGCCAGAACCACCAGCCGCCGGGGCCCTTGCTAGCGCAGCTCCGGGGCACCATGCCCCAACGTGTCGGGAGCAGTACACACCCGGGAGCCCCTTCCCCCCCCACAGCGCCCGTGCACGACGGCGCTCGCTCGGCCTCATGTATATGGCAAAGGCTCCGTGTTAATTGCGCGAGACGCGGCCATGAGGCCAATCACCAGGTCCGCCGTCAGCCGCGGAAGCGGGCGGTGCTGCTTGTGACGGGCACTCGAGCCAGTGCTGCCGCCTCACGCAGGCAAGGCGTGGCGGCGTCGTCATCCACGAGAAGCTCCCGCTGACATCCCTCCACTGCATCGGGGCGATTAGAGCAACACCGGCAAGGCATCAGCCCACGCCGCACAATTAAGCGGCCGGCGCGGTGCGGGCAGCCCACAAGAGACTAGGCAATTCATTCGTCGCTCGCAGGGCCTAGGGCCTCGCATTGGAGTGAAGGCATGAATCATCCGGCCTTCCGAGGAAGCAGTGCGACGAAATGGGCGCGGCGAGCAAATCGCGTGAGTTGGAAGCTTGAGACTCGAATTTGGCATTTTGTCGCACGCTGGAGGGAAGGAGTATGTTTTCTCTGGCAACTGTTCGATGCCCACGACCATCATGTGATGGGGCAGAAAATATTGCGTCGCGCTCTGATGACGGAACGTGCCTTTCAGACAGCAAGTTCCAGGACCTCGACACATCTTCCGCATTCTAGAATCCTGGTGATGAGAGGTTCATTGAACCAAATGAAGATCGGCGCAATGACTGAGGCTTAAGGCTGGGGATGCAAGGATGACAAGCATTAGGAAGTCCTGTGGCTAGCGCAAGCTGGTCGTGGGCGTGCCAGGCAGCTCCTGAGGGCTACGCAGCTGGCATCGTGCAGCTGAGGTTCGGCTAGAGGTTCGCACCCTGGAAAGCGTATGCCATGCCTGCAGTGCTGGTCGAACATTTGCGCAACTCGACGCAAGCCGGGCGCGAGCCGTGGACTCGGACGCATCCTGGCAGTCGAAGAGTGGATAAGCGGAAAGGGCACCGCGCAACTCGGAAAAGTTTCTGCCTTGCACTGGAGGCTGTGTTCGATCAAGGCAATTGGTGGCTCGGCCACCAGTTGAAAGCTGGTTACACCACTGCTGTTGTGTGGCCTCGATGTGTATTGCGTTCCAGCGCCAAGTGTGATCAGCCAAGTATTTCAGCCAAGGTCAAGTTCATGTGTGTGTGCGCGTGCGCCTGGGCAAGTAACGAATTAAAGACGTTGGAATGTGGCACAAGCATAAACTGCCCGGGCATCGCAACCTACGCAGTAAGAAGAAAGGTCAAGGCCACTTGCGCAGGCCGGGAAGCTTACCGCTTTTGTCTTCAGCGTGGGTGCCATGATCATAACTACCGGCCAAGGATCTAACTAGACCACGCACCCAGCCGGCATTTTACACATTGATTCCTTCGGGTCATTTGTTGAGGTGGCAGTTTGTGTTTCAATCATGTTCCTGTGGGACTCGCACGCTGAAAGTTACTTGGATCCACCAAGCTTTGGAGTCGGTCTGCTTGCTGTCTCAGCCTGTTGGTCCAACATTGACGTGCCGTGGCTCTCTGCTTGTGTCCGCTGTTTTCATCTTTTGGCGATCCAAAAACCATTGGTCTGCGACGGCAAGGTGCGCTGCAGCGCAAACAATCGCTGACTGCTTTATCCACTCCATCACTCTAGAAAACCGGTTGGATGCGCTTTTTATGGATATCACCTGTTCGTCCCCCCGCGTAGGTCCTCTTTGGGAAATGTTCAAGTACTCTTTTGATAGCTCTAGGGGGGTGGTCCACAAAAGTCACAATCCAAACCGTTTTCTAGACAAACCATCTCCGACGCTTTTATCTGCTCACGCCTTGCCGCTGTCTGCCAAGCACTTTGGACTATGGCTTCGGGAGTCCTCAAATACCTCAAATAGACCCAAAGGCACTGTTTCTCACTTCCGATCGACGGGCCCAAAAAAAGGTCCGAGCTTTCTATTTGCCACTGAACATGTTTTTCCAAGAAGTTTAAAGTCCATGAACCCAGGAAGTGAGTATTTCGGTTTCTTGAGCTCCTTGCAATTGGCTGAGGATCCCCGCAAAACCTCTGTGAGACATCGGCTGCCGGACAACAGAAACGCACAGAAACGCACCGAAACAGCGCCGGCCCTTGATCTGTCAGATTCGGTGCATGGCGCTTTGAATGGCTGACACGGTAGGGAGAGACTAAAGCTATCAACTGAGCCCATCATCAATGTTTTACAAGGCCTTATCCCTGACAGCAAATCAGCTGCATTTTCAACAGCATAATGCTGCATCAGTGCTGATGAAACCGCTTGCCATGAATGGGGGCGTGGTACCGTCATTCCGTAAAGAAGGAACAACACGGGCACATATATGTCTGTGCGTGTGTATGTGACGGGGGTTTTGTGGTTGTGAGTCAAACAACCAATGCTGTTGTTCTCGGAACGCTCACGTGGACTGTGTTGAAGCTACAGCGTCTGTTGAGAAGCTACAAGTCAACCTAGCGGGCTAATATCATGCTGTCCGAGAAACCGTCATACAACCAATTGCCTCAAACACTGGATTGAACTTGCAACTCATGGCACCTGTCAGTCATTCAGAGTGCGGGCTCACACATTGTGCCTTGACACCCCACTACTCACAACGGTCAACTCGAGCAAAGGTCAGCTACTAGTTCGTACTGAAAACCTTGCGCCCCAGGTCTGGGTGTTCCACTTGGTGCGTAGCTGCCTTGCTCACTTGCTGTGCATCTATGCCGACCTGCAAGGCATATGCAACAGCATCGTCTTCCTCCAACTTACAAGGCGCCTCATGAAGGGTATACATGTATGGTCCATGCACAAGGACACACACCAGCCTACCAAAGCTGGGTGGAGCTGGGTTTCCATTGAATCTCGTCAGCTAGCATGCGGTCAAGCCGGGGCAACCCAACGCGAACATCACCTAAGCTACGACCTAGAGAACACACAAACACTGCGAATCAGGGTTGGGCAAAATATGGTTAAAGAACTAACTCCTGGTCTCTTGAGGGTATCTCAAAGTTCCAAGGAGATTCATCAAGAATATGTTTCGCAATTCAACCTGGGCTTGACCGGCTAAACAAGTTTTTCCCTGAGCACCTCATCTCTTTTCCCTGAGCTGCTGCTGGTAGCCTTTGTTCTCCTCAAGAGCGGAAAGTCGCCCCTTGCTGGCTTAAGAGTAAGCCCTGGCGGTGTCCGATCTGAACAAGGTTCTTCCTGAAACTGTGGGGAGGCGTCCCAAAAAAGCAAAGCACATCTTTGGGATAGTGTCAAAAGGGGCACCCAAAACAACCCCAATTTGGACGGTGCCAGTACCTATTTCAGCAAAGACTGAGATGAACGGCAACCCAAAGCTTCTTGTCTATGCGTTGGCCAACAAAACAGCTCAGCCCCTGCCCTTCGCGTCTGCATTAAGATACGGTTAAGCCACGGTCTGCTACTCGTGGGAAATGTAGAGCTCTTCCAGCAAACTTCATGTGGGGCCTTGGCTTGTGGGGGCCTTCTGCCCTCCAGAAAAAAACTTGAAGCCACGGGAAAACACAGGATAAAACACCAAAAAACCCAGATCCCAAACCTGCCCAAGCGTCCAAAGTCGACGCTGGCTCAGCGCGTCTCAAGAACATGCCGACGTGATTTACTCTTGTACTGATGACTGCAACATCTAAACATCCGAACGTAAGCTGAGCGCACACAAGCTCCCACATGCACACTCGTGGAGAACGCACGCAACACTTCCACCCACAAGCGCCCACGTGCGCCCACAAGACCCGCAAAAGAGCGCCCACAAGCACCCATGAAAGGCATTAAACACTGCCGCCCAACAAGCGCCCACATGCGCATGAAGGCGACCCCCAAAAACGCCGCCCAGAAGCAACCGCAAGTGCCGGTGCCCGCACCATGGCAGCTAAAAGCGTCCACAAGGGCGCAAACCGCCCGCAAAAACAGTTCAGCCCCACATGCGCCCTTATGAACCCATGACTGGAGCGCCCGCAACGCTACCGCCCACACCGCCAAGACTTCCGCCCGCACGCGTTCATGACCCACCCAGACTGACTGGCGCCCACAAGCGCCCACAAGCCCACGTGCGCTCAAGAGGCACTTCTTCCAAGTGCTTGTATGCGTTCACAACCCGAAGCACAACACTTCATCAAGAAAGCACCTGCGCTCACAAGCGCCCACAAGCACTCATCACATCCGCCCACAAGCGACCACATGCGCTCACGCGCCCGCCAAGCAAGCGCCCGCAGCACTTCCGCCCACAAGCAAGCGCCCACATGCGCCCACATGGAAGCACCCACACGCCCACGAAAAGCGCGGCGCCCGCAACACCACCCACCAAGCCAAGAGCTACAAGCCCACCCCCGCAACCCTGCCCACCAACAGAGCACCCACGAGCTCCCCAAAACGAGCGCCAACCAAGCCCAGCAAGAGCGCCCCAAAAACCGGCGCCCACAAGCGCCCACAAGCGCCCACAATGCCCACAAACCCAGCAAGAGCAACAAAGCAAAAGCGCCCACAAGTGCCCACAAGGGCCAGCCCAGCAAAAGCGCCCACAAGCGCCCACAAGCCTAGCAAAAAGCAAAAGCGCCCACAAGTCCAGCAAGAGCGCGCACAAGCGCCCAAGCGCCCACAAGCCCAGCAAAAGAAAAGCTCTTAGCAGCCCACAAGCGCCCTCAAGCGTTATAAGCCAATAAGCGCCCACAAGCCCAGCAAAAACGCCCACAAGAGAGCGCCCACCCACAACCGGTTTGGATTAAGGGTAAGCAGGGCGTCTTTTACCAAAGATCAGACACATTTGCTTTGGGCCTAGGTTCTTTGAGGCATCTTCCACCAGCAAGAGCGCGCAAGCGCCCACAAGCCCAGCAAAAGCGCCCACAAGCCCCGCGAAAGCGCCCACAACCCCAAGAGAGCCCACAAGCGCCCACAAGCCCAGCAAAAGTGCCCACAAGCCCAGCGAAAGCGCCCACAACCCCAAGAGAGCCCACAAGCGCCCACAAGCCCGGCAAAAGCGCCTACAAACACCCACCGCCACAAGCCCAGCAAAAGCGCCCACAAGAGCGCCCAAACAGCAAAAGCACCCACAAGAACAAGCCCAGCAACGCGCCCACAAGCCCAGCAAAAGCGCCAACAAGCCCAGCAAGCCCCGCAAAAGCCAAGAGCGCCCGCAAGCGCCAACAAACGCCCACAAGCCAGCAAAAGCGCCCAAAGCACAGCCCCACAATCCCAGCAAAAGCGCCCACAAGCCCAGCAAGAGCAGGCCAGCAAAAGCGCCCACCCACAAGTGCTGAGCCCAGCAGAAAGCGCCCGCCCAAGCAAGCGCCCACAAGCGCCAACAAGCCCAAGCAACAGCGCCAACAAGCGCCCACCAGCACCCCACACACGCCCACAAGCCCAGCAAAACCGCCCACCAGCAAGAACGCACAAGCGCCCAAGCCCAGCAAAAGCGCCCGCAAGCCCAGCAAAAGCGCCCACAAGCCCAAGAGAGCGCACAAGCGCCCACAAGCCCAGCAAAAGCCCCCACAAGCCACAAGCCCAGCAAAAGCGCGCACAAGCCCAGCAAGCCCGCAAGCGCCTACAAGCCCAGCAAAAGCGCCCACAAGGCAAAGAGCGGCCAGACCGTCAAGCCCAGAAAAAGTGGCCACAACCCCACAAGAGCGCCAAGCCCAGCCGCCCACAAGCCCAGCCCACAAGCCCAGCAAAAGCGCCCACAAAGAGCACCAACAAGCCCAGCAAGCCCAAGCGCCCGTAAGCCCAGCAAAAGCGCCCACAAGCCCAGCAAAGCCCAACCAGAATCCTCACAAAAGTGCAGCAAGGCTGCCACCTGCAGGCGCCCGCCTGCTCGCAGCAACGTTGCAGCCTTTGGGCTTGTGTGCATCTTAAAGGGATACACTTCTGGGTGATGGTGGGTTGCAACCCGAGAAGCGGGAACAACGGGAAAAAACGAGCGGCAGAACGCAAGTGCATGTGGGCGCCACAAACCCACAAGCAAAAGCGCCCACAAGAACCCACAAGCCCAAGAAACCCACAAACCTAGAAGAGCGCCAAGCCCAGCCAGAATCCCAGCAACAGCGCCCGCAAAGCCCAGCAAGAGCAGCCCAGCAAAAGCGCCCACCCACAAGTGCTGAGCCACAAGCCCAGCAAAAAGCATTTGGAAGCCCAGCAAGGCGCCCACAAGCGCCCACAAGCCCAAGCAACAGCGCCAACAAGTGCCCACAAGCCCAGCAAGCCCAGCAATAGCGCCCACCCACAACCGCCCACACACGCCCACAATCCCAGCAAAACCGCCTACCAGAAAGCCCGCCCAAAAAGCCCACAGGCGCCTACAAGCCCAGCAAAGGCCCACAAGCCCAACAAGAGCGCCCACAAGCGCCCGTAAGCAGAAGCGCTTCGCCAAAAGCGCCTACAAGCCCAGCAAAAGCGCGCGCAAGCCCAGCAAGCCCCTACAGGCACAGCAAAAGCCCACATAGCAAAAGCGCTTACAAGCGCCCACAAGCCCAGCAAAAGCCCAAGCGCCCACAAAATCGCAAGCGCCCACAAGCGCCCAGCACAAGCCCGGCAAAAGCGCCCACAAGCACCCGCAAGCCAGGAAAAGCGCCCACAAGCCCACAAGATCGCCAAGCCCAGCCGTCCACAAGCCCAGCCCACCCACGCAAAAGCGCCCGAGCACGCGCCAACGCCCACAAGCCTAAGCCCAGCAAAAGCGCCCACAAGCCCAGCAAAAGCCCACAAGCGCAAGTGCAGCAAAAGCGAAAGGGATGAAACATGTGGGCGCTTGTGGGCACTTCTGGGTGATTGTGGGAAAAGAAGGAAAAACGGGATCGAGCGGGAAAAAACGGGAAAAAACGGGATCGAGCGGGAAAAAACGGGGAAAAACGGGAACGAGCGGGAAAAAACGGGAACGAGCGGGACAAAACGGGCTGACGCGAGTGCATGTGGGCGCGTGTGGGCGCATGTGGGCGCATGTGGGCGCGCATGCGGGCGCCGGCAAAAGCGCCCACAAGCCACACAAGCGCCCACAAGCCCAGAAAGAGCGCCCACCCACAACTGCCCTCTCACGCCCACAATCCCAGCAAAACCGCCCACCAGCAAGAGCGCAAGCGCCCACAAGCCCAGCAAAAGCGCCCACAAGCCCAAGAGAGCCCACAAGCCCAACAAGAGGCCCTTACAGGCTCAGCAAAAGCGCTTTTCGTTTTTGCTGGGCTTGTGGGCGCTTTTACCGGGCTTGTAAGACTTGGGCGCTTGTGGGCGCTTGGGATTTTGTGGGCGCTTGGGCTTTTGTAGGCGCTTGGGCGTGGGCTTGCGGGCGCTTCTGGGGTTTGGGCGCTCTTTTTGGCTTGTGGGCGCTTTTGCTGGGCTTGTGTCGGAGCCCACAACAGTGCATAGCCTTGTGTGTGGGCGCTTGTGGGCACTTGGGCACTTGTGTGTCGAAAAACGGCCCGACAGCAAAAAAAACGAGGAAAAAACAGGCTGACGCGAGTGCATGTGGGCGCATGTGGGCGCACGTGGGCGCCACAAACCCACAAGCCCAGCAAAAGCGCCCAGCCCCACAATCCCAGCAAAAGCGCCCACAAGCCCAGCAAGAGCAGGCCAGCAAAAGCGCCCACCCACAAGTGCTGAGCCCAGCAAAAGCGCCCACAGCCCAGCAGAAGCACTTAGAAGCCCAGCAAGGGCGCCCACAAGCGCCCACAAGCCCAAGCCACAGCCACAAGAACCACAAGCCCAACAAAAGCGCCCACAATCCCAGCAAGAGCAAAAGTGCGCACAACCACAAGCAGTCAGAAGCACACAAACACTCACAAACACTCACAAACACTCACAGACACGCACACACATACACACACACACACACTCACAAGCACTCACAAACACTCACAAACGCTCACAAACACTCACAATCACTCACAAACACTCACAAACACTCACAAACACTCACACAAACACTCACAATCACTCACAAACACTCACAATCACTCACAAACACTCATAAACACTCACAAACACTCTGCCTCCCTCCCTCCCTCCCTCCCTCCCTCCCTCCCCTCCCCTCCCCTCCCTCCCTCCCCCCTCCCTCCCTCCCTCCCTCCCTCCCTCCCTTCCTCCCTTCCTCCCTCCCTTCCTCCCTCTCCGCCCTCCCTCCCTCTCTCCCTTCCCGCCGCCAGCTGTTTCTTGCACACTGATTCACGTACGCAGCGTGTGCGCGCACGGACACACAAGGCGCTGAAGTTTTACGTGCGCCTGGGTACTCACAAAAGTAGCTAGAGGTCATCCACAAACAAGCCTCCGGAGTCGCTAACAACCACAAACTCCAGACAGAGAGGAGAGAGAGAGAGAGAGAGAGAGAGAGAGAGAGAGAGAGAGAGAGAGAGAGAGAGAGAGAGAGAGAGAGAGAGAGAGAGAGAGAGAGCGCACTACACCGCCCAAAAGCGCCCCCAGGCCCAAAACAGAGCGCCCACAATGCCACCGACGCCCACAACGCCACCCACGCCCGCGCAAGGAAGAACGCCCACAACAACGCCCACACAAGCTCAGCAAAATGTCCAAAGCCACAACCACTAAAATGGTCCAACCCCAACACGTGAGACTTCGCCTTTGTCCATCAACCGGTCAAAGGGTCTAAAACTACTGAGCTTCCCAGATACTCACATGTGAGTGGCGTTCTTGCTGGGCGTTGCGGGCGTTGTTCTTGGGCTTGTGGGCGCATCTTTCTGGGCGTCGTGGTTTTGACGCGGCTGTTCTTCCTTGCGTCTTCCGGGAGCGCCGTTGCGGGCGCCCTTCCTTGTGCTTGTGGGCAGTTTTGGGGGCTTGTGAGCATGTGGGCGCCGGTCTGTGGCTGGGCTTGTGGGCAGCGTTGTGGGCGCTTGGGCGTCTTATTGGGCGATGAAAAGGCAAGGCTGTTATGCGTTTGGGCAGGCGAGTGGCACCAAGAAGCTTGGGTTCTGGGCAAATGACACAAGACCTGACCGAATTTGACAGACAGGGACAGGGAAAGCAAAAGGAGAATCTCCTTGCGGGCCCTCAACAAGACGAGCCGAATAGGTTGACGGTTAGATATGCGCGGCGCAGCTAGTCCAAAAATAAAACAACCTTGCGGCCAAAGGCTATGGGGTTGGGCAACCTTTCTCAGCTGTTGGGCCAGAAATGCTTCCAGAAGGTGTCGTTGAATGCCGCCCTTGTAAACATTAACAGGCGGCAACTTGAACCCTTCCCTTTGGATTCTCACTCCCTGGTCCTGGACTTTAGTTATTTTTGGGAAGATCATGTTAGTTGTAAACGACAACTTTGGTTGCAGTTTTTGGCCAGTCCACTCAGAGTCAGGTAAACATGTTCAACCCCCATGAAAAGAAGGCTTGAACCCCAGTAATGTAAGCGCCCATATGGACCGCTGAGGGCGCCCGCAACAGCGCAACCCTAGCTCTCTGCTGGGTGCGCTTGTGGGCGCATGTGGGCGGGGTTTCATTGGGTGCTTGTGGGGTGTGAGGGGGGGGGGGTGGGCGGCACTGTTGCAGGCGCTCCCTTCATAATTGCTTGCGGGCACTTGTGGCCGCTCTTGGTGGGTGCTTGTGGGTGGTTGCGGGCGTTCTTCATGAGTGCTTGCGGGCGCTTGTGGGCGGCAGTGGGCGAGCGCCCATATGCGCCGCACACCCAAAAGCGCCCAAGAAGAGCCCCCACATGCGCCTAGAAGCACCCGCCAAGAGGAACGCCCACAGAGGCAACAGTGCTGCCCACAAGCGCCCGCAAGCACTCATCACGCACGCTTGCAAGACTTCCGTCCTTGTGGCCCACATGCGCCCACAAGCCCCACGAAGGAGCGCCCACAAAGCGTCCGCAAGCGCTCATGAACATCGCCCGCAAGACTTCCGCCCACAAGCGTCCACCAAGACAGCCCACCAAGAGAGGCACAAAGGGAGCCGACAGCGCCTGCAAGCGTCCTTGAAGTGAGCGCCCACAACGAAATGCCATTCCTTCACAGCAAGCCGAAACTGGCTGATGCTGGCCGAGGCGGGCAGCACGAAGCGTGTACAATAAAAATGTGTGCTCGCGGAGCTTACCCTTGCAAGCGCGAGCTCTACGTTCAAGGGCTGCTTTGTTTCCTGCTGTTTCATGTTTCTTTGCTGCTGTTTCCTGATGCTTCCTGCTTCTTCCAGCTCTTTGGAAGGCCCCGAAAACAAGAGGCCCCACAAGGGATTTGCTGACTCTTCCCCTGGCTTGGTTGAAATTTCGAGCTTGTCCCTTCTTGTCCCTCCCAAATGAGCCATAGTGATATGGCCATGGGTCATAACCTATGTACCACCTATTTTGATGCTCACCAGGGGTACAGGGTTTTGACCCACAGCCATATGTTGAGCGAACCTGAAAAAATGGGGGGGGTGAGCAGGGGGGGTACCCTTTGCTCCTTAAAGCTTGAAAAAGGGCAACCACTGGAACAACCGCTACACGTCCGGGGCTCAAAGCCCCAGCTGTCCTTCTGCAGGTTGTCACAGAGCTTTTCCAGCGCATCACGCTGCTTCTGCATGACCTGAGGCTATCTGATTGTGAGGCACTCGTCGCACCCGACAATGGCCCTCTGAGCAAGACAAGGGCATTTTACAGCCTTGGAGATGACCTTTCGAGTCGAATAAACAAGCTGGTAAGCCGCAACAATGCAATCGAACTGCCAAATTTCATGCTTACTCTCGCTTAGCTTGCAGGACTGGCGGGTGCAATTCAATGCCCCGCATTCAGGTGCCGGGCAGCCAGTCAGCCAGTCAGCAAACAGGAGACTTCGAAAGCACTGTTTGGCCAGACCTGGAGCCTGACCACCTTGTAATGCTGTGGATGGACGAAATCCATTTCGCACCGCCTAAGAGGCCCTGGAGGGATGATTCCCCTGTAAATACCAACAAACAGTGGTTTCCCATTTTGTCCATCCACCGTGTGTCCCAAGTTGTCAAACTAGGTCCCTTTTTGCGATGGCTTTAAACAAGTGTCCAGTCGACTGTGATTTCTGGCGTCAACACAAGTTTCTCCCTCAAAATCGGTTGGCAACTCAATGTTCCCTTTTGCAACCGTCCCAGGGTAAAGGATGACGGAACTGAGGCGTTGGCTCAACACCCTTGAATTGAAGAGGTCCATGGCAACTGAAGGAAACTTTATAGCATCACCTTCGGGGGATGGGAGCCCTATTCCATTGACACGAGAAAATTGACCAATCGAAACGGGGTGAGGAAAACCACGGGGAAATCTATCTTTGGGTCCGAGAGAAAACCGTGTCCTTTTTGTCAACCCGAGGACATTTTTCAAGAGGGTGTGGCTCAACATTGTCCCCAAAACCGCAGACTTTGTCGTGTTCGGCAAGGGGGTTGAGGGATACCAGCATACCCTCAGTTGCCCAAAGGACCTAGAAATAAAAGGTTAACCTTTTGGAGCCATGACGCAAAATGGACAAAGGGGAAACCAAAGGTCATCTCAGGTTGATTCGCTTTGGGTAAGTGAGTACGGATCGGGGTTCTACTTTCTCACTACCCCAGACTTAGCCCCAGAATTGGTGCATTCCCCCCAAAAGGAAGACTTAAACCGGGTTGAAGTCTATGGGGTAGCCAAAAAGTGGAACCACTTTTGAGCCACAACCAACTTTTGAGCCACTTTTGAGCCACATCCCAGGATGCCCTTTGAGCCACCAACTCAACTCCACTCCACTCGACGTCCCGCGCAGTTCCACTCGGCTCCGCGCCTGCTGCTCCGCCGCGACCTCGGAGAGCCGCGCGCTGCTGCGGAGCTCCGAGTTCTCCTTCTCGAGCTCCTCAGATTTTTTCGGCGTCCAAAATGTGAGGTTTTTTGACCCCAAAGGAAAAACAATAGGTCCTGTAGTGGAGAAAAATAACATCCCCTTAACACCAAGAGGGGAATATAAAAGAGATTCTTGTTAGAAAATGGAAGTTGAGCTCCAAGTTCCCAAGCTTCTAGGGGTTGATTCAACTTGTCCATTCTTTTCAGCCATCGTTCTTTTCAAAAACTGGATCGCCATGTCCCCAGGGTTTTTGGTGGTTTTCTAGAAAGAAGGATCCCTGGGAAGAATGGGGAAGCTACCCCTAGAAAGTTGGCTCTCGAATTGGGGGGCGTCACACACAAGAATCAGAGCTGTAGGGGAAGCTTCCATGTCCATTCTTTCCAGGGATTCCTTCTTTTCAGGGAGCCATCAAAAACCCAGGAGAAATTAGCCGGCTTTTGAAAAGAAGGATGGTTGAAAAGAATGGAATCACCCCCTAGAATAGCTAAACCAGCTTCAATTTCAAATTCTCAGAAGGCAGGCCCTTTGGGTCTCAGACCACAACTTTTGGCCGAGGTTCTCAATTTTACAGAGCTTCCCTCACCGGCTTGCTTTGCTTCGCCCTTGAACTCCCCCACTAAATGACACTCGCGTCAAATTGGGCGGACCAATTCCTCCTAAGCTTGGCCTTGTGGGCACAGACCGAAAGAGTCTTGCGCCATCTACTTTCTCAATGATTTCCCTCACCAGACAAACTCTCCAGCACCTGCCGGAAAAAAAAGGGCGGCTCCTCCATGTGCGCTTGCAAAGAGTCGATCTCTTCTTTGCACTCACCTCGGCTGTCACAATTGCATCCTCTCCGTGGCAAAGATTCTTGGCCAAGCTCCGGTACTCAAAAGTTTGAGGCTGTCAAGGACCCCTGAAGTCACGCGAGCTGGCCAAACCCAGCAGTAACTTCAGGGATCCTTTCCAATCAAACCTTGGTACTTAAAGGATGCTTGGGCACTGTCCAAAATTGGGCTTTCCGTTGAAGGGGAAACCAAGGGAAACCAAACGGCACCTTCGGAAAGAAGGGAACACCCCCCCTTGTTTTCTTAAACCAAGGCAACCTAAACAGGACGCCGATGATCTCTCAACTGTCCCCCTCCGGTACCAAAACCCGTCAGACCAAGACGCTGTGGCGCTTGTTGGAGCCGGAGACTTGCTTCGAGAACTCATCCTCGGCTCGAAGGGCATTGTGCTTTGGGCACGGGGAGAAGGGCCCCAGGAATTTGGTGAGCGCGGTGTGACCATGCTTCCATTTGCTGAAGTCCCCTGGAAAAAGCAACAATTCCTTTAAAACCGACAGACAGGGGAAAAGAAAACATGTTCCTGAGCAAATGGAAAAATGTATTGAGACGTAGATCTCCATCGATGATGGTCCTACCAGTAGGTACAATGCACCAAACGCTTGCAAGCAATCCGACCCAAGAGCGCTCCAACACTCCACTGTTCCCCACTGGTCGGTCTCACTGGCGGTCTCGGGTTTCTCATGAGGGAGCATTCTTCGCCAAACCGCGAAATAAGGAAACCCAAGCAAAGGAGCCTGCATGTCGGTCGCAACCTAATCTGCTTCGGTGGTGTTTTGTCTTTGGCCAACCTGATCTTGGGCGTGCAATCACATCCTTTGACTTCAAGCTTTGGCAAACCAGGCGTAGAAAGCATCCGCAAGTCAAGCTATGCACAGGTACAGCACACCTGGTGACTCCAAATGTGTGTCCGGTAGATCACATACGAAGCAATGAGAATGTCTACAAGCTGCTCCATGCAACTGAGCTGTTAAAAGCTTCCGCCCAACTCTGCGACCCGAACATGCCCCCACGACACACACACACACACACACACACACACACACACACACACACACACACACACACACACACACACACACACACACACACACACACACACACACACACACACACACACACACACACACACACACACACACACACACACACACACACACACACACACACACACACACACACACACACACACACACACACACACACACACACACACACACACACACACACACACACACACACACACACACACACACACACACACACACACACACACACACACACACACACACACACAAACACACAAACACACAAACACACAAACACACCCACACACACACACACACGCGCAAACACAAACACAGAGCATTGTTATTGTTGTGTTTGTTTGTGTGTGTTTTGACACACCATGCACAAATGTGTATTTATATATATATATATATATGTTATACACATATAATCCACGCCCACGCCACACAGGTTGCTGGCTTGGTCCTCAACCCCTGGCTCCTGCTGGGACCAAACTGGCTCGCGGGCATCCGGGCGAATTTCTTCAGTATGCCCTGCAAATCGTTCTGCAGCACAGTTTGCGTCTTCCGCAGCGTCTGGCATGCGAGAGAGGTGCTTGCGCAAGCAGCCACAGGACACTCGTGAACCCGCCAACACACCACTACTCCCTCGGAAGGCTCCAGCATGTACCTCCAAGCATAGGTGTGTTGGCTTTGGGCTTTTGCAGAGCCGTCAAAAGGGTCAGGAGCTGCACAAACAATGTGAGCATCTTAGATGTCTGGACTTGAGAGATGGTGCGTGAAGGAAGGAAACGACCAGGAGACCAACCATTCCTGGTTTTGTGGGACATTTAGTGAGTCCCCCAAGTCCCTCTTGAAACTACGGTTGGACCGAACCACAAAAATAATCTCGGGCAGATGTTTTATGTTTTGCGGGGGACACGGGAAATCGGGTTCCTCCAAGTTTCCCCACAGTTTCTCCCATGTCCACAAACAACAGACGATGAACAAAATTTGCCACCTGTTCAAACTTTGGCTGTGGTGTTTCCTGGTCTCAAATAAGAAACCCCAAAATGGTTGGTCTTCTCTACGCCTCTATGCGTCTCTTGTCGAAAAGCACACAACAACCCCCGTAGAGCAACCCAAGAAAGGCAAATACCCAGAATCAGGGGCCCTTTGCATCCGCTTTAGAAGGCGGCGGCTTCAGCGACGCCATCCCAAAACGGCCAATAGTTTTGACAACCCATGCGGATGAAACGCGAATTCTGCCTCGTTCTGCTTCTCCAGCTGCGTTGCATTCGTCTTCGAGGCCGTGCACATGGCCTCACGCGTGTCAGCCCGCGTGTGGCCAAACCGACTTGTGGGTGTGTTTTTGGAGGGTACCTCTTTGCGATGGTTTATGAAGAATTCAAAGAGACACCACCACTTTGGCTGTGATAACCTTTACAAAGACAACATCCGAAAATACTGACTGCGACCAAACCAAATCCGGCCCACCAACATCCAAGAAACAGTCTGGTGGCTTCAGCTTAGATGAACCAGAGGGCCTCAAAAGTCGCGGACAGGATCAGCTTATGCTGCCTTCCCACGCTACACAAAGGCCCCACCCTTTCTCGAAAAAGGGGGCCAGCTGCGAAACATGGTCGGACCGGAGCCTGGCACAAAACATTATTTTTTAGAAGCAAAGACATCCCTGCCCATAGATCATATCACTTTTATCCAGCAACCAAAAAAAACAAAACCCCTATGAAAGGTGACGTGTTTAAAACGTGCACAATTGTTTGAATCAAATCAACACTGAAGATACCAATACTGATGCCTCAAACTATAGTTCAGTCTGAGTAACATGCTCGACCCCCAAACACGGCACCTATGCCCCTTAGTTGCGCAGGTCCGCGGCAGGCTGATGACGAAAGAATCTAGACATAAACATATGACCTCTGCTCCCGCACTGCCTCACAGTGAAAAGCGTCCCAATCCAAAATGCACTAGCACTCCAATCAGGTATGTGGAGATGTAAACGAGTCTCTGGGTGAGGGTAGCTGGAATGATTGGATTCAGGTTGGTTCGGTTTCGGAATCAGCACCAAAGACAAGTCCCCACTTTTGAGGCCAGCCCCAAAACTCTCTGCCCATCCTTTCATGTTGGCATCCTGCATTCCGAGTCGCTAGAGCTAAATCAAACAAATTCCCCGAACAACACGGGCCGAAACCTTCACATCAATGGTGGTTTCTCATCCATTACGCAGGGTCTGGCTCCTCAAGCAGAGAGTACTAGGTAGTCTTCTAGACCGGTTTCTGGCATACCCTTACAGCCGCATTTTGCGCCTCCGTTGGATCTTTCTCAGGCTGGCAGCTCTCTTTTGCTGGACATCCCACGCAGAAGCATTGGCTAGCGCAACCGATCCAATCTGTCCAACCATGTAGGAACCGGACTCTGCTTCAAGGAAACCAGCATGAAACTATCCAACACAAAAAAATGGACCGCTCATGACAAAACCCGCCTCGTGCTCTTTGAGCCTCTCGGTGGCCGCCTGGACAGATGTGGCGGCAAAAAAAATGCAAAGGGCCAAACACCAACGGCAAAGCTCTGGGCTGGTTTGGAGCAGAATTCAGGGAGGGTTCCGGCGAACATGTGGCCCATGAGTTGATCATGGGTAGGGGCGCGGGGAGACAAAAGGGCACCCTTTGTTGGAAGCAAACAAATATGGAAAATAGGTCCCATCTGGGTGGCTGGGG
>CAUJNA010003520.1:410892-458392 GCA_963377175.1 Effrenium voratum | reverse complement strand
ACAAAGTGAACCCTGAGTCAGGCGATGCACATAGATCGCTGCATTTGCAAGCCCCAAGCTATTCCGGCGGCACTTTGAGATGATTGGTGTCTACTAATGTCAAACCACTACTACTGGTGTTCAACGGCACATGCAGCTATTAGCTAAGTTTATACAGTAGCCACTTCAACGGGTTGGGGGTGCTGGAAACCAAGTTCGTCCAGTGGTGACGTCCATGTACCTCTCCCTACATTTAAACACCTACGCAAAGACACAAAGAGAAAAAACCAACAGATTAAAAGACGAATCCTACGGCGCAAATCAACAATGTTCTTTGTTTAATCTCTCCTCAATCCAGGTGCAAATCTGGG
Source organism: Effrenium voratum (assembly GCA_963377175.1). Taxonomy (NCBI): domain Eukaryota; class Dinophyceae; order Suessiales; family Symbiodiniaceae; genus Effrenium; species Effrenium voratum. Next base: position 458,042 of record CAUJNA010003520.1, on the reverse strand, counting down.
CCTGATGGCCAGGAGAACAAAAGAAGACCTTCAGTTCTGTGGGGTTTTGGAGAGGAAGAATGCCGGCTATGATCTATCGTGGGAACGGTGCAGAAGTCGAAACAAAAGCGATCAAAGCGACCAACGGGGAAAAACAAAACTCAGCAGGCGCACTCCGGAGATCATCGTTCTCCTTGAGGAAGCCCTGCCGAACCTGGCGAGAGCCTCTTGCAAAATTCACTGTACCCTATGGGCCTATGGGACAATTGGTGTTTGATTTTGCAGGGAACTTTAGACCCATGTTGTTGGCTTAGACGTTGTTGGGCATGTTCTGATGCTGCTCAAATGAAACAAGGGCCCAGCGCCAGTTCAGCTTGCAAAGCAACTTAAAGTTTCACTGACAGATCAAGACAAGTTTAAGAAACCGCTAAGAAATTCAGGGTTCCTGGCTCTGGAGTGGTGCTGTGACACACACGGCGACCCACGGAGATTGGGGGAGCCATGGCTTTTTTAGGAACCTTTGTCTAAGGCTGACATCGGGGGTGTCTTGAGCTCGCCCGTGTGGAACCTCGCGGCCGCCCGGCCGCGCCTCGAGCTCGGCATCCATCTTCTCCTGCACATCCTGGATGGCAGCCTGAAACTTCTCCTGGCAACGCTCCAAGCAAATGATTTGGGCGCCTTGCGTTCTGCTCGGTCAATGAAGACATGGACCGCGCACTCGTGGATCCAAGGGACAGCTTGGGTTGCACTTGCTTGTCAGCTTCTCCTTAGGTGGTTTGGATTGGTCTGGTTTGGTGGATCTGTGGTTTTTTCTATGCACCCTCTGAAAAAAAAACCAAACCTTCAAATCCCAAACCAATCCAAAGCACCTAGGGCTTACCCGACCTGTGGATCTGCTTCGATCCATGGCCAGGGGGCCAGACCGGATCTTTGCGAGCGGACTTGGGGCTTTCAGTCAGCGGGGAAATCTGGCTGGCTTTCAAAAACCCGTGGGTTGTGAGGACTCAGGCCATCTGGAGCTGTTTTTTTTTTGGGTGCTCTTGAAATGCAAGGATCAGTATATTGGCATCTTGCATGGCCCAATTCAGGTACCCATCTGCAGAACCTACCGGAAACAAAGCCGCGGGTTCAATTACCCCATGCGCTTGTTGGCGTTGTTCTTCTGGACCATTTTGCGGGGTTCTGATGCCCGGTACTTGTTGAAACCACAAGGGACAGTGCAATCGCTGCACGCTTTTGGGTGTACCAATTTACAAAGCAGGATGCAAGCCTCATTGGAGAACTAACATCAGTTCCCCCAATTCTACACTCCTGCAAATCGACATGGAACTAAAAAACCAACAGTTTTCAGGAATCTCCTGTTAATGACCCCCTTTTTGGGTCCCATGTCGACTTGCCGCCGGACAAATAGTTCGACACCAGTTGCTTAAGTTTGCTGGGAACTTAAAACACATGTTTCCCCCGATAGATTCTTTTTAAACCCATGGGAAAATAGAAATAGCACGTATTCTTGAGCAAAAATGAAAGGTGATGACCTTCGGGTTGAACATCACTCCCGTCCTTGAGCTCGGAGTGTCGCTCACGTTCCTCCTCCGCAAGCTTCTGATTCTCCTGCCGTTCGAGCGCCTGGGCCCCTGGTCTCTTAAAAGTCCCCGAAAAAATGGTCAGCGGCACAAAGGGCATGTGCACAAAGAAAGGGGCGGTCGCTTGGTTTGGCTGCAATGCAACGCCAGAAAGCTTTCCCTTAAAAACACAAGCAAACACACACACACACAACCACACACGCAAAGAAAACACATACACACACACACACACAAACATGCACGTGCGCGCCGCACGCTCGCACTCCCGCACGAACTCACACACGCACTCACAAGCACGCGCAAACCCACACACACACACACACGCACCAACACGCACCAACACGCAGGCGCGCTCGCCATCTCTCTCTGCCTCACACACACACATTAATACACACACACACAAACACTCACCCACCCAGCCCCCCATCCACCCACCCGCCCACCCACCCACGCACCCACCCACCCACCCACCCACGCACCCGCGCACCCACGCGCACGCGCACACCCACACTCCACACCCGGAGACACACACACACAGAGACACACACACACACAGAGACACACACACACACACACAGAGACACACACACACACACAGAGACACACACACACACACACGCAAATAGACACACACACACACAGAGACACACACACACACGCAAATAGACACACACACGCACACAAACACACAGACACACACACAGACACACACAGACTCACAGACACACACACACACACACCCACACCCACACCCCCACACCCACACACCCACACACCCACACACCCACACACCCACACACCCACACACCCACACACCCACACACCCACGCACCCACACCCCCACACGCACACGCACACCCACTCGCACTCGCACACGCGCCATGGCGGCTTGCCTGCTGTTCAGTTTGTCCGCTTGCTGTTGAGCGACCCAACGAAATCTTGAACCAATCAGGATTGGTTGTCCTGCAGTGTCAGAATGCAGCCAATGCAAATAGATACATTTGGTGTGATAACGTTGAGTAAGAAGTGTCTCCAAGAAGTAGTGTCTTTGTGTACATACATACATGTACGCCGTGACGTTCCAGCTGTCACCCGTGGCTTCGGCATGCAATTCAACATCCGCTGACGTAGGACAAAAAGGGCCCCTGGTAGGCTTTAAGAGCGCAAGCCACCCGCCCACCCTAAACCAGCAAGGCTCACGAGTACCCCACGGAAGTTGATCGTTCCTTGAAGACCTTGCCACCTTCCATAGTGGGATGCACTTATTCAACCAGAACCTGAACACCTGCGGCCCCGGCCCATGGGTGTCAATTGGAACGGCCGGACCTTTTGGTGGAACTCGTAGGGGATTTCCACCCACACTTTTGAGGTGATTCCCGACAAAAGTTCATAGCTAAATGGGTGTCTCTCAAAGGGATGCCTTGCTTGGGATGGTTTTCCAGGGAAACCAACAGAAAACCAGGCGCCAGGAGGGGTCGTCATAATTTTGAGACACACCCGTCCATATACACCATAAGGTAAAATGGGCGCAACCAAAAAAGAAAGGTTTGGCAAACCGGTGCCCTGCTGTGTCCTTGGCAAGGCTGTTCATCTGCTCCTTCTGCTCTCTGCAGCAAGCCTGCGGCTTGCTGAGATGGGTATCTTGGTGGAAACATTGTGGACCTCCTTCCCCAACCAGCATGAAACTTCTCCCTCTTTCTCTTTTTTTGCTTGGGTGGGGGGTTCCCCAAAAAGAGACTCCTGAAAAACTGATGATTTTTGGAGTTCCATGCTGATCTTCAAGTGACCTAGTCAGTCCATCGAAGAAAGGACCCACTGACTGATGGCTTGGCATTGCTAGGCTCCGCAGTTTGGATTGGCATGCAGCCATTCCACACGGCCTACTCAGACTTAAACAAGACTGTCCAACTGGATAACTGGATTAACTTATGGAATAAGTTAATTAAACTGCGTATCACTGCAAACTATTGCAAGCGCATCAACGTTCGTGGGCAACCAAGCTTTTCCAAAGACTTGAAAGCCCACATTGCGTTCTGTCACTTCTATTTGTCCAAACACTTGAAAGGTCCTCCCGTCGAACCAAGAACCAAGGCAAACAAATCCGTCAACATGAGAGTACCTTAAACATGACAAAGAGCGGATTCAGCACAAGTCCAGACCAATTTTGTTTGCCGCCACTGAAACGTGGAGCTTCCAAAGTCTTTGGGCCACTTCCCCACTTCTCGGCCTCAAGCTTCACCTTCATGGTGGCAATGCGCTGAACCTGGACACCGGCTTCCGGTGATGTAACCGGCTGAAATGGGAAACTGTGATGTTTTAATCAAATAAAATCAATGCGACACGTTTCCGGGATACTTCCGAAATTCGAAAACCGAGGTTTCCCTTTGATTCACAAGCCGCCAGCTCAAGGGAACACCAAGGGCCACGACTGGGCTCAGAAACCAAGGCTTTGGCTGGTTCGATGGGCAGTGAGAGAATGACCCCTACAAACAATCGCCTACGGTGTCCTTTGAGGGAAACCCTAGGTTCATTCCCAAAATCCTGGGTCATTCCCTGAGCACCAGTTGACCCACCTGGAGGATCTCTCGAGAAAGAAATGAGACATCGGCTGACGAGGCTAAATCGGCTATGGAGTCTTCCGGTACCGGTTCGGAGAAGAAAAGAGCAGGAGTGAATTGGGAAACCTGGGCATGCCCGGGTAGGGCCATTGATCTGCCCAAAGATACCGATCAGTCTCGGAAGAGCATGGCTCAGCTCAACCAATTCAACTGGTCCGTTGAGTTGGAGCCAAGAAACAGTAGAAATTCGCACATGCGTCCACCAAGCTTAAGTCAATGTTGACATCATGACACCCGAAAATCTTGAAACAACCTTTCGCAGTGTGGATCACGCTGGATCAAAAAAGCATCTTGACTGTTGCTTTTTCAAACCATCTAACATACAGGTGGTCTTCACTTTCTGGAACAACCATTTAACCAAAGTGTGTGCGAAGTGCTGAGAGAGTGGGCTGGAGCAGGAGCCGAGCAGGAGCCGAGCCGGGCCGGAGCCGGAGCCGGGCCGGAGCCGGAGTGCCGGAGACCAAAAAAAAACTCTTGTGTGTGTGTGTGTCTTATAGGGTACTCTTGAGGGGGTTCCAACTCCTTCAAGCCCATGGCCTTTTGGGCTCCACATTCATTTGGGTGTTTCTCAAAATTGGGGACAAAATTCCTCCAGGTGGTTTCCTTTGGGTTTCCTTTTAAACCCATCCCATGGGTTCCGATTTCCGATTTTCCGATTTGGTCGCGCACGCCATCCGTCCAGTACTTGAACCGCGCCTCGGCGTCATAGCGCTCCCGGTCCGCGCTGAGGCTCTCAAGGCGCTTCTGCACAGAGGCCTCGCAAGCGAAAGGGCCTTTGGTGCCACGTGGCCGCAAGCTCTGCTCCGGGCTTTGGCTGAAAGAGCCGGATTTCGGGGTTCCCGACAAAAGGAAACCATAGGGAATGGATGGGTTGTAGGTTCCAACTGATTCCCTGCGAGTTAAATCGGAACCCTTGCCAAAAAGTCAAAAACAAGGGCGCCGCTGGGCAACTAGGTTTCAATATGGTGCTGTTCAAAAACCGGCGACCTTCGGGTTTGGGTGTCTTTTACCCCCAGTTTAGGAGTTGAGCGCTTTTCCGTCCTGCTCAATGGGCTCTTTGCCAGCCGAGGGGTTGGGGTTTGCGGGAGTGTTCAATGAATGGGGAGGCTTTGAACACAAGTTTTGTTCAAAAAGCCGGCCGTCCCCCTTTGGTTGCCCCTAGGCTGTTGCGTTTGGTCAATTTTAAAGGAGTGATGGTCATTGAAGAACCCTCATGCTCGCGGCAAATGGCAGCCTTGTTTCCTGCTTTTGGGCATGTAGCTTTCGCATGTGGTGATGCTGAAATGAACACATCCAACACAACCACGGGAAGGGAGGGAAAAGAGGGCACTCTCTGATTGAGATGTGCACAGCTTCAAGCCTATGGGGCATGTCTTCGAATATGTCAATCGCGTCGCAAACGCCAGCTCCAAATGTGAAGCCATGTTTGGACCAGCCGGCAAACAAGAGAACATTTGTAGTTGTCCTTATCCTCAAAATCAGCGCGACTGTCCAATGCACCAAGCAATTTCATACCTTTGCACAATTGCTTGGGAATACCAAAATGTCAACTGTTGGCAGCTGGAAGCGATTCCTGTCAAATTGATAGGGATGCATTGTGCACAACATACTCGAGATTGTGCACAACATGTTCTCATTGCACTTCGGAAAAACCATCAGAACTGCGTCCATTAAAGTCACATCCTCATGACCCTCTCTTTCCAGTGGCTCAAAGGGGGCATCACCCCAAGTAAATTGTGAGATCGCCTCCACAGGAAACCACAAACAAAAGGAACAAGTGGACCCCCCTCCTCGTTTGTAGCAAAAAAACAACCATGACATCTGCGGTCTGGGCTCCTTTGAGCCAGAACCACCTCGGGTCTGCCATCGCCTTCACCTCCTCCTGGGCCCGCGTGTCGTCGATCCGCTGCTGCAGCGCCTAGACTGGAAAAACCGAAGCAAACTTGAGCCAGAATCAACACCTGGGACGAAAACGGTCTACCCAGAAACATGCAAAGAATGAACAATGCAGTGAGGGCACCCATTTATGACAAGGGAATTACGCCTTACTAACCTTCATCTACGCGGGTTTGATTGTGACTTGGGACTTCCACTATCCTCAGGGGCTTATTGGGATGCCACTATCTTGCCACTTGGAAGGAGCCACAACCCATTAAACCCTTACTAAGGCCTTGTTGGACGCTGATCTTTGGCTTCTCCTACGCAAAAATCGTAGCTCGTAGCTGAGCAGGGCTTCTAGACCCAGAAACTTGGTCTTGAGTCTTGCAAACGAGCAATCGGTTTATGCTCTGGAGTGGTCTAGGACCCCGTTCAAACAAAGCCCAAAAAGGTTGAGGGCAGGTTGCCTCGTGCTAGTGTTCATGGGTCCTGTGTTTGATCAGGGGTGTTTACCCAGCATGCCACCTTCCATTTGCCCTGGAAAGGAGAATAGCATATGCCTAGTAACCTAGTAGTTAAATGCTTCGTGTTAAAACCAATAAGGGAAATGAGCGTGAAAGTATTCATTTCAGTTCAGCCAGTGGAAGCCACTGAAAAAAACCATCCCCGTAAGGCACTTTTTCTCATGCCAGTCGAACCCAGTGGTGGCCGGCAGCGGGACAATCATGGCAATGGCATGTTCTCTATTTGCTACCACGTGTTTCCAACGGCATTTTCTCAAAGCATAGCCGGCAGGTGCCCATCACTCTTGGGACACACATCTCGAAGCGAATTCAACTGCTCCAGGCTGCCTGAAGGGAGAACATCTTGAGCCATGGTCTGGGGTGAGACGGATGACATACAACATTTGCAGGAGTACCCTATCTAAAACCAATCCTAAATGTTCTGACACTACACAAAACAAAAGCATGCCTCAGCCTGCCACTTCTCAGCCAGCTTTGCCAACTGGTAGCTGAGCGGTCCGACTACGACTGCTCAGCCATCATATGTCGCTTTTTCGATCACCAGGTGTTTTAGTCAACCAGTCACAGCCACTTGGTGGTCTGATGCTGGAGTGCAAGCCAAGTTTGCTTTACTCGACACAAAGCATCAAGAAGTACAATCTAACCCACCTGCATTGCCCGCAACACCAGCCAGGCTACACGCTAGCCTTGTATCACTCCATGCGTGTGGTGGCTCCGTTTGCTGAAAGACGTGCATAGATCCAAAGCTCCCCGCAAGACCCGCCCAGGAAGCCATGAAGTTGTGATAGTCGCAGGTTGCGCCTCGTGGAGTATGCGGATTTTCTCCTCGTCCGAGACGCTGGGATCCTGGGGCTTGAGAAGAAGCCGGAGCTGACGGGACGCCCGTTTTGGGTTGACCGAGGTCAACCCGAAAAGGAAGCTCACCGTGAGTTCAACATGCGCACAGGGTTGACGAGCGTTGTCAAACGGGCTTCTTTGGGAATTTTGGCTTGCCACACCTGCACAGAGCCTTGAGAACACGAAAAGAATCGACGGGAACCACAACTTGAGAGACGCAAATCCATGCCTTAGACTGCGATTGTGAGCTTGTTGACTTTTACACCCTCAGAGGGGGGCTGTATTGAAAGCCTTAGGACACTTCTGATTTTCCTATCATGCGACAAACCCTATACATATCCAAACATTCAACTTCGTCAGCAGGACGAGACACTTTGGAGGCCCTCAATTTCACAAAGACGACCTGGGTCTGTCCTTTGAGGATACCCGCGGTCTAGGGAAGCCAAAGGGTTTGAGCCAACCACACACACACACACACCTACACGCCTCATTTTATGGAAACTAACATGGCATCGCCTGGCATCGACCCGTGGCCTTGGGAAGAAAGGGGGAAAAGGCACCCTTGTTGGCTTACTTCAACCTAGGTCCTCCTGTAGAGAGGCTAGAATTCGGGTACCCTTTTTGCCGCAGTCTATTTTAGTAGGGGAACCCTCCCCCCATTTTCGGGTTCGAAGGGCACTACTGACCTAGCAACAGAAAAAAAACCCTCTCCAAAAAGGGAAAAAGGGAGGCAACCCGGGGAGCAAAAATCCGGCCATGACGCTTGGTGAAAGGCTCGATCCCTCGCCTCGACGCTTTGGCGGATCTTCTGCAACTCTGCCTGTGAGGAAAAGGAGAAGGAACACGAGGAACACAAGGGAAGCAGAAAAAGGAGGAGGAGGAGGAGGAGAGGAGGAGGAGGAGGACAAAGGAGAGGAGAGGAGAGGAGGAGGCTGAGGAAGTGAGGAATCTGGGCAATGAGAAGCCTGTGCAGAGAGGTAGGAACCAATTTGGTCAGGCAACCAGGGGGTCCTTTGTACCTTTGTAGTACTACTATTGTTTGGGCGCAGCTTATGAGCTGCGCGGCCGTTTGACACGAATCGCTTGCAGAGAATCAGGCTGGAGCCACTTGCTGAGAGCCTCGGCTTTGCCAAATGTTCCATTTGGGTTCGGCTCCTGGAAAGTGCATGTTAGCCTTCAAGACAGCAAGGCTCCAACACTTCGTCAGTCACTTCTGCCGTCCGGGAGTGAAACACCAGAAATCAAAGTCAAGGGCAAACTGTGACACCCGCCATGTCACGTCCAGTTGGAAGAAATGTGGTACGGCTCAAGTCTCACCGTGGGGTGCGCTGCAACTGATGGGCGGACAGGTTCCGAACATCGACATCAGTATTATGGAAGCTCGGGCGTTCTCCCCCAACAAAAAAAAGGAAGACCAAAAACACAACTCAAGAACAAGCCCAAAGGACGTTTACACTAGAGGTGCCTTCTAGACTCCATTCCATGGGCCACCCAATTTGTCTCATGAGAGACAAACCGGTGGGTTCTGGGCTCAAAGCTTTGTTGCTGTGGACCCCTCTGCAAAAAGTTTTAGTTGTTGTGGGTTTAGTGGAAAACCCCTTCATTTCCCAAAAAGTTAAAGTCCAAAGATCCAACCCAATAGCAGTCAAGAAAGCCCCCGCTTTCGGTGCCTTCATGTTCCCATGACCTCACCCAAGGTCGGCCTTCCACTCCACTGAGACCTTCAGGCTGAAGGCAGGGTCATCCGCCGCCTGCGAAGTGACACCCCACCCCAGGCGATAAAAAAAAAACGGCCATGGGCATCAGGCAAACTACCACGGAAATTGTCTCTTCTAAAATTTGGAACCTTAATCGTGGGCAGTGCTCCAATTGCTTCTCCTCAAACGGCCAAGGTCTGGCTTTTGAACAAAGGTTTGTTGCTGGTCGTACGCAACGGTCGGAATCGCTTCATCCCTTTCCAAGTGATGAATCTGACGTTGCTCAACATCCAAGGGGTCCACGTTTGCCTTCTGAAACCCTCCCAAAAGGACTGCCTAGTCTAAGCATGCTGAGTCGGCTGGCCGAGTTCAAACTGCTTAGGTGTACTAAATATGAACAAACCAACCGGCAAAAAGTTTTGACTCAACTGGTAAGCCGGAAAATGCGGTTCTCACGTTAGACCTGGAAAGATCAGTGTCCCTCCAGGTCTCCTAAACGGACCACTGGATATCCGTTCCCAAGCCTGCATGCCCATGTTTTCTGCCCAGATCCCCTGAAAACAGCTAGCCTTTTTGCAGGCTGACAGGGACTCTCGGAAAACACCAAACAAAGCAAAGGGAAACAAGGTAAACATGATTAGAGCTAGACAGTTATAAAGTTTTATAACATGCATAATTGAGTCGCCAAGATGTAAAATGTATCCTAAACCACAGAAATGCCATGCCTTTGGCAAAGGCAATGCTACGACTCAACTCCACTCGATCCGCGCCCGCGGCCGCTGCTCGCTCTTGGGCGCGCCACCCTCAGAGCCTCGAAGTGGACCAAACAACGGGTCGAAGGTGGGTGACATGGGGTTCCTTGGCTTCCCTCTGTGGTTTCCATGTCGTGCTTCTGGTGTTTTTTCCCGTTTTTTGTATTTTTTTCTTTTGGGGGGGGAGGGAAGTCCACCAGAGTGTCACTTTGACAGCATTCGGAGTTCTGAACTTTGGCCCCTTACAGTCACAACAGCTTGGCACAAGCTGCACAGCTTGGTAAGTTGCGAATGATGCTTGACCGACTTGCGGGTCAATCCATATTCTGCTTTTCGAGCACAAATCATGCTTTGCATTCGTTTGCCGGATGAATGTTTACTTGCGGAATTCTGGCATCAAGCATGTAGTGTTGGACCGGTGATTGGACTGTGCTCTCATCGACTTCCGTGTTGGAAGTGGAATTAGTCGACCTTGGCCTTGTCACTTACCACACTCGCAAAATGTCACGTTTTGCAAATCAAGCAACCAACAAAGCACCGCTTGTTTGAAAGTGCAGAGCCATTTGGGTGTCTGTTTGAGACCCTTTTTGGGATTGATTTTGTCGGGAAACCACAAGCAAACCCCATCTTCCAAGGAAAGGAGGAAAAACCACCGGGCAGACCCTCCATCCGTTTTTCGGCACCCCATCTTTTGCGCCAACTCCCCGGGGTTCGCCCACGCACGTTTCGTTGCCCGAACCCCTGAAGCCCTGAGGCGCGGGCAGGCGGCAATTTGCCGATCCAAAGACTCGTCCTGCGAACATGGGAACTTCAGGCGGGGCATCTCTCAACGCCAGGGTCGTTCTTGTGCCCCCCCCCTCCCCCCCCCAAAAAAAAAAAACAAAAACAACCGGCACCAAGAAGTTGGGTGTGTCCATATTTTTTAGGAACCCCCCCCCCAAAAAAAGGTGGTTGTTTTGGTTTCCCCTAAAAGCCATCAAAATAGGGGTACCCTTTAAACAATGGACACGCCCATATTCGGTCATGATCCTTAGACAATGATGCGCTTTAGGCTAAAGCACTTGATTTTGTAAGGATCATGACTGAACATGGGTGTGTCTTTTGTCTTTAGCCCCTTGTATTCAGCCATCAGCATGAAGTTGGAGACCTTGGCGTTGGACCCTCCAAATGGTCCCGAACGTGGCACACCTTCGACCCAAGTGAGCCGCAGCAGGGTTTTTGTTCGTGGGATCAACAGGACAAACAGATCGCAAAAACAATTCTGAAGCTTTGGCTAAGCCAAGCATCTGCAAAGACTTGCTTTGGGCCATTCGTTTCAGATACACCTGTGGAGAATTTGAGGATCCCCTATGTTTTGCAACATAGATGATCAAATGGTCCTCGGGACAAGAAAGGCTTAATAATTTCAACATAGATTCGGAAACAACTGGCACGTGACTCACCATGCCGGGTCATGAAAGGCCTTGAATCTCCTTATTTGTGTCAACCATGCGTCCGTCAGTACAGGAAACGTCAACCCCATGTTGTTTGGAGTTCCCCTCTGTTAAAATAGAGGGACCTCCCAAAGCTGGCTTCCTTGTGGTTTCCCTCTAAACCACCAAACATGCCGCCTTCAGAAAACACGGCACCCCATGTAGGAACAAGCCAATGGCTTCGTAGCCTCTCAAGCGGTCCTCCCGCTTCTGGGGCATCGCCTGGGTTTCGAGGCAGGCTTCTTCAATCAGATGGGTGGCTCGTCTAGGTTGGACCCCCGCAAGATGCCGAAGGTGGCCCTTTAAATAACCAAGGTTGCTGTGAAGTCGGTTTCCCATTAAAGCCACCAAAACAGAGGTAGCCTCACAAAATCTCACAAAAAGACGGACACACCCACATGATCAAGCCCGTCGCCGAAAACCCTCAGATTCACAAGCCCTGTTTGAAGGCAAATGGAATCGCCTGTGGGAAATGGAACCCTTTCAACCAGGAGACACACCAAGCGGTTTTGCTTTTTGGGATCATGTTTGATCATGTTTTCTTGGCCCATTGGAGAATCTGAGCGACTGGACCCAGACCAGGGACGTAGATTCCAGATGGGGAAACAAGAGACTTCATGCTTCACTACACTCATGAGTCACCCAGAGTTGTCACTACTCAGGTCATGATATAAGGTGGGCATCCTGGACAAACCGCAATCTGTAAAAAAACACCGAAAAATTGCCCCCTTGGGCATGGCAAAAATGCCACAAGTTCAGAACCGGTAGTCATAAAGAAAAACCAACCCTGAGAATGCTGCACAAAGAGGCTGGACACCGTTGGAAAGCCAGTTTCCCCTGCAAGTGCACAGGCAGAGTAGATGCGGAAAGCGGTCCTGCAAAAACAAGCGCGTCACTTTCAATGGGATTCCCTTGGTATCACAAAAAAAGGCCCTAAAACCCACTCTCCCACAACCACGGCCCAGTCTCTTGCGAAGGGAGACCTACACTCAGCCCTCCGCCGAGGAAGAGGATGAGCACGAGTTGGTCGCGAAGAGAGCGTTCATGGATGAGTCTGCCATCTCCTGCCAAGTCTCGTTTTACATGGGAGACAAACTGCACCGAGGGCGTCAGTGGGAGACCCAGACACTGTTTGCTTGGCGGGCAACCCGCATGCGGAGGGCAGCCCGCGAGCTCCTCGGAACCGGGCAGGAAGTTCTCCAGGAGGGCGCCATCTCTGTGAGACCAGCCAAAAGAGGCTCCCTACTTTGCTGATCTGCCTCAAGGGCTCTTCTGCCTCTGACCCAGGATTCATGAACCTCGCGATTTGGTTGGTGAACAAACATGTGATGTGTCCGGTTGGATTCATCATCCCAAGTTCGCGCAGGGATTCCCATTCACTGCAGGTATCTGCAGGTATCTGCAATGCTTTACGATAGTTCTCGGCAAAACACGACGGGAAAAGCAAAAACGTGGCTGCTTCAGGCCAAAGGCACATGATGTTGGACTCGAATGTTGGAATTCGGCTAGCCCAATGTAACGCCCATGTGATTTGCCGGCATGCGGCCCACAACTGATAAAACTGCATATTGGCCTTCCTGTAACCCCAGGGATCCAAATAGGAACTGAACAGACTGAAATGGCCTTCCTGGCCAACTCGCTTTTGGGGCCCAAAGGCTCGTAGAATGACAAGGCGCTCTCTTCAATGAATCCAGCAAGGCCAATGGTTTGAAATCACACAAGTCTTGGAACTCGATCCAACCTCCCAATTGCTATGGTAAGACTGGGACCAATTGGGATACGATCCAACCCCTTGGCGCTTGGTTGCTGTTAACCCCTCTGCACAAAGTTGAACACTTGTTGTGGGTTTCCCTTGGTTTCCTAAACGTTTGAAGTCTCAAGATCCATCCCAGCGATCAACCGCCCCTTGGCTCCTCACAGTTCTCGGACTCCGCCTTCTCCTCCGGCAGGTCACCTCACGCAAGCGCCCATCCCCCAAAGACACGGATTGATGGTGTCCAGTGCATCTAGACCTTCCAAGGCAAAGGGTTTGGACACCTCCCCTGCAGGCAATCGGAAAATCCAACTGCGACAGTTGGCTTCAGCCTTCAAAGCGGGGAACGACATGTTGCCTCTGACTTGCTGTGGGTCTCAAGGTTGACCCTCAGGACAGCACCTCGTGCGGCCTGGAGAGCTTCTTTTTTCCCTTTCCAAGTGAAAGCGAGGCTTTGGGTCAAGTGCGTTGACAGCTGTCACAATCCCTGCAGAAAATGCTTGGGAAATGGCGTCACCTCTTCTTGATGCACGGAAAACACTTGCTGTCACTTCTTCTTGCCTCAGGAATCCAACACACACGGGGTTATGAGAAAATCAACAAATCCTTCAAAAGTGAGGTTGCTTTAGCCCCAGGTGAGCTTTGTGCTCGCTACACTTCCTGCTCATGCTTTCCAGTCGAGAGGATGCGTCGCGGGTGGATTGACGGACCCTCAAACGGTGGCCTTGCTTTCTGGATCATCCATACGGGAGAAGCAAAAAGGCAACGACTTGTGCTTGGAGGGCTCCCAATCGGAACCTTGCCCGATTGGGACTCGCGAAAATGACGAACATTTGGGGGGGTTCTTCCTCTCCAAAAGTGATGATTCCCCACTGCCAGGGACAACATAGATGTCCTTTTTGAACAACAGATGGCCCTGGCAGATGACTTTTCACCACCAGGTAAACCAGGAATCGCCCTCTATGTTTCAACCAAACGAACTCAAAGGGACACCTATGCACTCATCAAGTGCACTTTCACAAAGAGCCCCGTCTCTGCCACATGTTGCAAGGGGCATGGCCATTCGGGGCAAGCTGCATTGGCGCCGATTTGTGCAAGGGGCTTTTCAGCAAGATCAGAAGTCGCACTAAGTCGAAGAAGTGTCCAATAACCCAGGCCCTTGGTGCCCATGGGAACAAGGCACCATTTTTGGTAGTGTTTGAAGGGAAACCCCTCCAAAAAAAGGAAACTCGAAAAAAGGTCACCACTGGAGGTGTGGCTTAAACGTTGCGAAAAAGACCACCTACATACATATCCCTTCGGCCACGAATAGGAAGCGTTGCGGATCAGGCTGCTAGATACAGGGCAGCATTTACACCTTAGCAAATGGCTGGTCGTGTCCAGCGAAGCTGCCGCCCCTTTCTCCGGCCTGAAGCCGGCTTCCCCGGTGAAGCCGAGCCCATGGAACGCCGAAAGAAACGTCGACAGCCGATCGCCCAGTGGAATGGCACAAGCGGAGAGCAAGATGTGCCTCTTGGGGGGGGGGGTCTGATCCAACTCGAAAAACAACTCATGTCTGTTGCTTGCCAATAATTGTTTGTTTGCTTTGTCCAAATGTCGTTTAGCCTAAGAGCAAGACTGCCCGCTCGATTCGAGATCAAGGATGTTGCAACTCTTCAGAAGAGTTGAACGGCTCTTGCAGATTGCTCCCAGGGGTACAACATGAAAGCGAATGCTTGTGGCTGCCCCTAAACGAATCATGTAGACCCAGTGCAATGCAAAACAGTTGGGCATAGGGCAATACCTCTCTGAACAAAGTCTCCGGGTCTGCTGTGTGAGCGAACAGGCCTTGTTCCCGAAGCTAAGATGTTGGTGCAAAAGGGCCTGTGCCGTTCTCCTTTGAACAGCGCTCAGAGCTCACAGAGGACAGCCACTAACCGACAGAGCCAAACGCTGTAGGCGGTCAGGAGGGGTAGCAACGAGGTGAGGGTGAGAGGCATGGTGGTGATACTTGTCGTCCCAGGCCGCATGTAAATTATACAAGAAACAACACGGGCTGTAATGGCCACATGTTTTCACATGCCTAGAAGTGGGATTTCCTAATGGGCAGTATCTACCAACTCGCCTGAACTTGCTGCCGCATGACAGCAACTCATGGTAAAGCAGCAGCAAGCGAGCAAGCGGAACGTCAGGCAAGGCGCTCCGCAAATCCTGGATGGACGTGGCCTCGTGCGTGGCTCAAATTGACAAGGTGGCCCTTCCCCAAACGGCCCAAGTGTTTAAAACTGGACACAACCCCCCCCCATTTATCAATGGGTTCATGAATGTTCAGCCAACCGGAGCTTCTGTTCGTGGGCGTGTCTTCTGTTGAGGGTGCCTTTTGGGTATGGTTGAAAAAAGGGCCCCCAAAAGAAAACCCAGCGGTAGGGGTCTCCTGTTTTAAGGCACCCCGATATGTTGCATTCAAACATCACACCAAAGACCAGCTAAAATCAAACCGCAAAATCGCAGGTTGCGCTAAAATCCGCAGCCCAAGAATCGGCGTCAGAAACCACGCAAACCACTTCGCCAACTTGAAACATTTCCCGACAGGTGTTTGGCTTTGAACTTTGCTGGACCATTTGTGTGGATTCTGACCCTGAAAATGGGTTGCTTCCCTTCTTTGAAACCCCCAAAAGGGTACCCTACAAAAACACCCATGTTGCCCAGGAAGCTTTTGCTGGAGTGAAGTGGTCCATGGACAAAAAGATGCGAAAAAGGACTGCCCCCAAATTGGCCAGTTTTTGGCTTCAAAGAACCAAACAGCACCAATCCTTCTGGACACTCAGGAATTTGCACAAATTGCCTACACTCGCACCCCTGCGCCTGGGAACATCTGCAGTTGCTGAGTCACCCCAAACGCATCCGATCCCATCACCCCAAACGCGTCCAAAATCGCGAATCACCCCCTTTCAGAAGTGAGAATTACAGCGTTCAGCTCCCTGGGGAAAGGACAGTGCTACGCAACACTACGCAACTGGATGAAACAGCAAGGACCAAGAGAAGCGGCACTGACTAAGTGCCCAGAAATACGGCCACGAGAGATTCCGAGAGTGGACTCGATCGCACCTTTTTGGCAAAAGGAGTGGCGTAGACTTCTTGAGCGTCGAAGAGGAACAGAGACTGAAAATCTGCCCAGCGGAGCATTCCACTTTGCCACGGCAAATGACTCGAGACCAAAGGACGGGGTCTAACAACATGCTAAGCTTGTGGGGCGTACGTGGTTGCGGAAGTGCGACGTGCATATGCGCATGCGTTTGCCCTGCGGGTGCGAGAACGGTCCAAGAGTCGTGCTTTCCAGTTTGGTGCATGTCGAATCATATCTAGCACAACTTGAGCAACTCTACGCAAGTGATCGGTTTACTTGTGGCAACAGAACACACCCGTTCAAATCTCAAGAAATTGTTCATTCAATTGCTTGCAAACATTGAAGCAGTGAAACAACCAATGACTTTGCTCTGTTTGCAGCCCATCGGCGGTTCGCTCCATTCGGGAATGTCCGCGGGAAGTCGCTGCTATTCTCGAGGAATCCGAGGAGGGGATTCAATCCCCATTCGCGCTCGGAAAGTGTCAAGGCAAGGACCCTGAGAGGCCCTAACCCTCCAGGGCCAAGCCGATCAGACTGCAAAGGCCCAGCACCTCGATAAAAAAAGGCCGGCTGAATTCCGGTCGCTCTTTCTCGACCAAACAGCACGGCCTATTGCGGCGCACTGGGCGGGGGCCACATACACCAATGCATGTGGCTCAAACATAGGAAGCCCCGCAACCCCCCGGTTCCTGCAATGACTTTAAAATCTGCGGTCTCCGCAAATCTCATTAATTTGAGGTCACAACATGGAGCCTCACTGTCGCAAAACGTCCTTTTGTAGCTTCACCTGCCAGGCGCTCGCCGAATGACGGGTAAACAAAATCGCACGGATTGGTACCTTCCCCTTCGTTTCTTTGTAAAGCAGCTGAAGTTGAAGGGCGTCAAAAAAGCATACCCTCAAAATTGCCATGGGGGACCTCCTTTGCGGCTTTTTGGGGCAGGAACCAGACATGACGTCCACCACAAGGGGTGAATGAACCAACAAATCACATCCCTGGCTGACTTCACTTCACAGAAAACCACTAGCTCGGAAGCCAAATTATTCGCTCCAGCACACAAAAGACCCCAGTGGTAACAAGGAAACTTGGTCATCGACATTAACTGGGGTGGGCGGCTGCTTGGGTTTCATTTGTAGAATCAGCCGGATCGGGCCCCTTTCAGGCTCTGATCCCTTTCAAAGTGAGCAACGCCCTTTGACTCTTGCTGACTGCACAGTGTACGAAACGTAACATGTGCAACGATTCATGGATGAAAAACAGATTCACGCCCGATGATCTTGCATGCGGCTGCCTAACGCCATGCGGCTGCCAAACGCCAAGCTGGGGTGAGCGGGGAAAACTTCGACACTTGGGGATCCACTTAACTGCGCGGGTGAAAGCACGCGCGTCCTGACTCATTCTTCTGATTCATGGTCATGAACCGAGGTACTCATGGCAATCACTTGCGTATCTTCATAAGTCAAGGACGCGTTGCCGTAGAACCACCTATTAAAATGGCCCGGTCGAGGGGGGGGGGGGGGTGTTGGGCGCTCGGGTAGGAAGCAAAAGGCGGAACCTTGGGGCAGGTCTTTTGACTAGTTCGATTCTGAACAAACGTCCAGCGACATCTCTCGACTAGCCCCCAACTCCTGAAGTCTGTGAAGAATCCCATCACGTGGCAATCAAAATCTGGTGCAATAGACAGCAGGTCTACCCACAATCTAAAGAAATCAGATATCGACACCTATTGAACGGGATGGTCTCTTAACTCTTAACCATCACTTGCTCGGGATTTGATTGTGGCTCATGTTGCCTACTCCTCTGATCTCTTTTTCCTCCGAGATAAAAGCTGGCGATTGGCCCCTTCAGAAGGGGCCAGCCTCAAACACCCGAGGCCAGTGCACTTCTGCAGCAGGCCGACGCAAGCCAAGCGGGGAAGCGGGGAAGCGGACGGCATCCGAAAAGGATCCTGAAAGTGAGTGGCCATGGTCACTTGGCATGTATAACCCAAAATCTCCTGACATACTGAAAGGCAAAGACCCTCTAGCCCCTAGCTGACATAAATGACAGTCTATGGATGTGTTGCAATATGTTGCCCGGGTTCCTAGGCAAAATCTACGTTTGATGCCCTGTTGACAGGTCACCCCAATTTGATATGAAGCGCAAATTCCACAAACAGGATGCTTGACAACATCGCGTCCTAAGCTTCACACAAAGCAGGCTCCTCCCTCAGAGACGAGCTAAAACACACCAGCGAAATGATGCCTGACATACAGAGCCTGCAACATCAACCCTGATAGATATGAGGTGCAACACTAGGGACCCCATCATTTAATTTGAGGCCGGTTCTCACAACAGGTTCCTAGAATCCTAGACTTGACTCAGAGCGACACGTGTCTGAATCTTAATTGGGGACCCTTTGCCGGACATCATTGACAGCAAGATGTATGTCCACCAAGCTTTTTGAGGGTGACCGGTGAAGCCATGTATATAATATTATAATAGAGCACTCGCATGCATCTTTGCCCGCCCGCCGACAGCTCCCCCAGAGTTTCAGCCAAATCACGCCTGGCGATTTCTTCTTGTGCCGCCGAAAACTTATGGCCCCAAGGCAAGCGGAACCGCTGGAAGATATGTGTGTTTGCGTTTGAAAATCAGCACACCGTACCCCAAATGGGTGTTTTCCGGAAAAGCACCAAAGATGCTCCCCACAAAATGAGACATCCACATGGGTCTGAAGTTTAATTGGCGATCCTTTGGTGGACATCATTTCGGTTGGGATCCATGTCCAACAACTTTGGAGGGGGTACAAAAAAACATCGCCACCAACGGCACCGCCTAAGCCTCAGCGGGGCTGGGAGCAGCAAGCATCCGGCGACTGGGAGTAGGTGTACACACAACAAAAACAAATGACCCTCATGTCATGGACCCTTAAGGCGGGCTATGGGGAGCGGGCTATCCCTTAACGTCTCAACTTGAAAGGTACCTCCTCCCAGCTTGAAAAACAGAAAAAAAAGAGATGCATCGAACGGGCAGGAGAAGGTGGCAAAGTGTTCCGGATCCAGGCGCCAGCTTTGGGAAGCATTGGGAGTCATTCGCAAAACAACCTGACTGATGGCGCCAAACATGCGTTGGAGCGGTCCATTCTCTCGACCTCTCAACAAACTGCGAAAGATTGCATTCATGTTAAACAGTGAAAGGTGGCATACGAATGACTGATGAGGCTCCCAAACACCGCCACTGAAATAAGCCTTAACAAAAAGGGATGGTTCTTGGGGGTGGAGCCCATGTACAGGGCGTTTGAATCTGCGTGCATTTGAGCCATAGAATTGTCGCCAATCTGAAGGCAACGACCTAAGCGGGCCAAGTCGCTCCGCACAACACAGGTTCCCAGGGGCTCAGACATCATTCTGACCAGTGGCCTTGCAAAACCGCTTGGCTCAAAAAAAAAAGCACAAACAGCTCATGTCCTTCTTTGGTGGCTCAGGTTTCAATCGTGAAGAGAGAACTGAGTCCACCAATCCGCAACGTCACTTCGCCGGCCTGCCCAAGGCACAACAGTCGGGTCGAGGCATGCGTGACACGCCTCTCACGTCAGACGTGGGGTGCTGCGGCTCAAGAAGCTGTAACCACTTAACAACTTTTTGGCGGGCTCGGAAACCCAACTGATTTCAAGCAAGGTGCTCAGTCTAAAGATCCGTTACCCAATAGCAATCAAGATCTCCAAGCAAAGGCGTACGTCTCCCTTTGGCAAGTAGTCAAACTTGGTTCTCCCTCTGTATTTGAGAAGACGTGACTAGTGAGCCAACTGTTGCCAGAAATGCATTTGCACACAGGCACAGTGCCGATTCTGCACTGCGGTGAGACACATATAACTTGGTCTGTAAGCGGGGGTACCCTCACAGATTCGGAAAGCTCAGCGGGTACAGCGAAATCGGCGAAAGGCTCAGCCCTGGTCATTCATGCCATGTGAGCTATGTCCCTCAGTGCAAGCCTCACATGTCGTCCCGTTAGCCTTGCGGCTTGCTGCATACGAGGAATGTGTCCAGAATGCGTGCTAGTTCGCGAAACGTTTTGCTGCAAGGGAGTCAAGATAGACCACGTGCTTGCGTCCCTCATCCTCAGAAACAGAATCCTTGAAGGAAATCCTGGGAAGTCCTTTCCTGCAAACATGTATCTGCGAGAGTTGAATCAAATTTGAGCCTCGTGCCCTCATGCCGGACTACATGTTGTGTTGTGCCAAAGAAAAGGTTGTTAAGTCTGGAATTGAGGCTTTAAAAAACTTTATCAACTGCAATTACAGGAATCCTAGGCTTGGGAAGACTTAAAGAACACCAAAGGAGAAACCAAAGTGATCCACTAACCAGGGCCTGCGCAGCCATGCTATGCGTCACCCACTTGCACCAGCCGCCTGCGCCTATTTTAGCGCAGCCAGCCCCGGAAAAAAGGCACAACGGCATCGCAGAAATGAAGCTACAAGTCTGAAAGAATCTGGCATTGGCGCGGAGGAGGAGGAACCACATGTAGGAGAGTCCCTTGTGACCTGTAGGAGAGTCCTGTGTGCTCGTAGGATGGCTCGAGACAGGTTGATCTGAACAAAGGCCCGGTACCTCTTTTTTCTTTGGGGGGGGGGAGAATCCCTCTTTGGCTGGATTTAAAGGGAACTCAAAAGCGCAAAGAAACCCTGTGACACTGGCTCGGGGCTCGGATTGAACTTTGGCA
Organism: Effrenium voratum; assembly: GCA_963377175.1. Taxonomy (NCBI): domain Eukaryota; class Dinophyceae; order Suessiales; family Symbiodiniaceae; genus Effrenium; species Effrenium voratum. The sequence continues at coordinate 437,143 of CAUJNA010003520.1, read as the reverse complement.
TTGGACGAAGGGGACTGAAATCACTGCAACTGCAAAACGCGGGAGCGATATGCCCAAAGGAGGCGCTTGTGAATGAATGCTTCCGTTGGTATTCTGATGAGCTCTCCCTTGATGTGCGGGATGATATTCCAAACATGAATGAGTGCTGTAACAGGCGATCCAAACACAGACTCCTGTCAAGCCATCAACTTGCACCTGGCGCTACCCATGTGTCTAGTGTGGGAGGTGTTGGCGGGAAAGCAAGTGCGAAACTAGAAGAAACGTAACGTAGGCCGTAACGTCGAGTGCCTTCCGTCCGTCCGAGGCTGGCGTTCAACAGCTGCCGCCTGCGGGGCATGCGCTTCGTGCCTCGGCCTGACGCTCCGGTGTGAGCATTGGAAGCCGTATGGAAACTGATTCCAGGCCCTAGCGCGAGTCGAAACCAGACGCAGGTTGTTCGCAGGTCGGGCGTTCAAAATTCTGCCAGGCACGAGGCACTTGAGCTACGGGAATCTACGCAATCCGTGCGCCTCTCACAAACGGGATGATGTGGCTATGCTAGCGCGAAGGCAGCAAGCTGACTTCGCGACAGCGACTCACGAGCGCTCATCGCATGATGCCGAGGAATCGCTCGAGGAGTCTTGGGATGCAACCTGGCAACCGGTCCAGCGTCATATGAGGAAGGGGGTGTTCCCTTTGGGTTTCCTGTCCAACACCAACAAAAAATTGAGTGGCCCTCATGACCCCTCTCCCACCCACCAAAAATGCGCTTGCACCACAGCCGTGAACGCACACATCTCTTGGAGTATCACTCATACGATGGATGTTATGAAAGCACCCCATTTTATTGGGATCACTCGCCGTCTCTTTCGTTGACCGATGGAGCCGCTTCGTGCTCGAGGCAACCTAGCTAGCTATACCCGGGCCTAGGTTCATCCAAATTTCGAAGCGAATATAAGTGCTTCCGGGTTTGCTGTGCAGCAGAAACACTCCTTTTGCGCACACCAAAGCCCCAAACCGCACCAAAAGCAGTAGCGGACATTTCAAACAATGGTTCCCATGGTTTCAACGTGGTGCGCAGGAATTTCGTCCACAGTACGTATGCTTACACCCTCCACCCCCGAGGAATCATTCATTTCTACAGTTACAGGTTGAAGGAGGTTTTTTGTTAAAACGGTGTGCCTACATCCGCCCTTTTGATTCCTTGGTTCTGGGTCTGCATCTTGTATCACTCACACATCAGAAATTGAGGCACTTAAGGGCGCTGAAGCACCAAGTTGCATGTTGCAATGCCAACTATGTGTGCTCCTGTGCTTGTAGGAAGACCCTGTGCTCAATCCTCAAACAGGCAAGGCGAATGTCCAAAATTGGCAGCACAGACTTTAATGGGCAGAGTTGGCTGTTGGTCCAGAGCTTCTTAGGTGGTGCAGGATGTCGTCCACCCATAGTCTATTGGCCCATAGTACCTTGTAAATCAGCCATTGCATGTATGCTTTCTCATTGGAAGGGAGCTTGTATGTCCAGCTAGCTGTCACCCCACATGCTGGCAGTCTACCAAGTATAACCAGCTCCAAAGGCTGAAACCCTTCCTGTTAACATCCATTCGGGGGGGGGGGGAACATGGAACATGGAACACATGATTACATGTAGAAATCAGTGGATGTGCGGGCATGCACATGTAATACATGCGTGTCTATCAGTTTACTACTATGCGCAAATGCACAAATGCGCAGCACCACGTCCCATCATGGCACCAAAGCCGCACCTCGTACGCCATCTTGCACGTGGAATCCGGCCTGCCAAAGTGCCGGATTCAAGCGGGGCAGGAGAGCATTGGACCGTGCAAGCCAGATGATAAGTAAACCAAGTTAAGTCTCTTAAACGGGGTTGCACGTTGCTTAAGAAGCGGGCAAGAAGTGAACAAACCGAAAGACATTGAATTGTTTGAAGTGATCAATCGCCCCATGGTCCAACCAAGTGATGCTTCGCTTACATTGAGGTCCGACTAGGGCAATTATCCTCTAAGCAGGGTCTTGCAATGGGCGAGGTGGTGTTGGCTCTTGCGCCCCTCTTGCGTTGGGCTTCAGTGGTCCCCCAAAAACATGAACGACCTGTGCCTCACAAACAAACCCCCACCAAAACTTTCATCCCGGCTCTTGAGAAAAAGTACCAACACTTTCTGTCCGCACTAAAACGGTAGCGCAAAACGCGAAACTTTAGTAGGAACCCAACCAACAGTGAGACAACCGAAGCTCCCGAGCTTCAGCCCCGAAACCTCCCGAGCCAATTTCTCCGCGCCTTGTAGGCCAAGTCTGCAAGGTCCATGCGGCCTTTCTCGATGGCGGTGACCAACTGCTCGTGCTGCCTGGCTCAAAGCCCCAAAGCCGGAATGAGCCACCTACCAGCCAGCCTAAAACTGGGATACACCACCTGGCAACTAGGAAAAAAACTCTGATAAGGCCAGGATAAGCCACCTACCAGCTGGCCTAAAACTGGGATGCAATTGAGAAAAAAACTATCAGAACCCGCGCTGCGACGGAAGAGGACCTTTTTCCTTATGACCAAGGGTGCCCTCCAGCGGTGGTCGCACACACCTGGACTGTTTCCTAGTGCATGAGACTATGAACTTTCACACCCGTCCTCAGGTGTGACGGCAACGCTGGGCTTCTTCTCAGCCTTGCGTCTCCTACGCCCCACACGAATGGCCTCCTTCTGCGCGACGGCCTCTTCAGTGGGGAGTAGTCGCCAGGTGCAATTCTCCATCGCCTCGAGCAGCATCCCGCGCTCGCAGCCGAGCTTTAAGCACGTCGGCCAGCATCTGGCTGGTATCCACCCAAATGCATTCCATGACATCCTTTGATCTGGGCGAGCAGGATCCGGACTCTCTTGTCCGAAGGCTGGCCAGTGTCTTTCGTGATGGTGCTCTCGACGCTTTTCGCATCGGTGAAGGCGTAGACGCCCCTCTTGGCGTACTCCGTCTCCAAGGTGTTCAGCAAGTTCCCGGGGTTGATCATCTCCTGGAAGATGGAGTTGATGTAGTCCGCTGCCTCCACACCCATGAGGAAGGCGTTCGACTCGGCAGCCAAAGTGCCTGCTGCTTGATGGAGCTGGAGTTGGCCTCCAGCAGCAAAATAGGGGCCGGTGGCCTCAAGTGGTCAGGGGAGCAAGTCCCACCACGTAGCCGCATGTGACTTCAAACTAAACTGGTGTCGCTGACGTTGGCCAAGCTGGGGTCCGCGCGCACGAAAACGATGGCATTATCCAGGGTGAAGCTCGAAGGCCTAAATCGCCAGGCTCCCTCGGAGCTGTGAGCTCCACGACATCCTTGATGGTCGCGTTGACCATGATGTCGGGGCCCATCCCATGCTGCCAATCAGCGCACTGAAGTCACTGATCTCGGCCTCGTTCAGTGGCATGTTGGGGGCCTTGCGCTTGTGCTTCTCCAGGATCTGGTACTCCAAGCACTCGACGGCATCTACGTGTGACAGGGGAATGGCGCCGTCGGTCGCTTGGTTGATGTTCTTTCGCCCCCTTGCTTCACCAGCGCCGTGAAGTCGACTGACAGGTCTTCCGCGGGCCTCATGAGGTTGTATGTGATGGCAGGCCAAAACGTCATGTTCAGACATGTACTCCCAGTAATCCTGAGTTCGCCTAGCAGGCGTGGCTTTCTTTTCCGCGGGGTCGGGTAAAGAATGCTGAAAAACACGCATTGAGGGTTTCCCCTGAACGAACCACGTGTTTGCAACCCAAATAGCGACCAATGTGCTCAGGCTCATCCATGTCGATCTGCGTGGAGATGAGCCTCCATCCTTCTTTCAAGTTTTTCTCCGGGCCTGACATCTTGAAATCGTCAACGCATACGATGAGCAACATCTGAAGCTCATGATGGTAGAACAAAGAAGGCCATGTGTCTGGGAACAGCAGCACGAAGCCAACTACTCCAAGCCTAGTGGTGCAATCGATCTCCCAAAGCACCCCGCCCGTACAGGGTCTTTGTATTTTCCAATCCATGACTTCGGCCAACGGTTCCTAGGAAGTCTAACCCATGTTTTTGTCCCACGCATAAGCGATTGCGTATATGACGCAAAAAGTGCAGCCTCGGAATTCTCATCTTTCACATCATTTCCCTGGAAAACATTTCGGCCTTTGAATTTCCTAAGCTTGTGGCCTTTGGGCAACTCACTCGCGCCCAACATTAGCCTTTTCACCAGATTTCTTGGCTTCGGCAGTCACCTTGTCCCATTCCCGAACACCTTTCCAAGCCTTTTTCTTATCCCTCTCAACATCCAGAGGATTCTGAGCCTCTGGGTTCGTGCGGATCTCAGCAATCATCACCGGCCTAGCAACAGCATACGTGTATTCATGGAAACCCAGCTTATGCCGATGCGCCTGTGGCAGCCCCTTTACAATAGGCATTGCAGGCGCAAGGTCCTCTCCCGAGAACCTGGTCCGACCAGACCTTCCGGTCGGCTCCGCTCCTTTGCCTTAGCCGCTGCAGCCTTTTTCTTTTTGCCCGATGAGGACGAGGGCTCATTAGGTGGTTCAGGCATGGGTTCAATGACCTTCTGCTTTGCGTACTTCTGTTTGGCTTCTCTTCGTTGCTTCTTAGACATTGATTGCCAAATGAAAGAAGAAATGTTAGGAGGTCTTTTGGTCCTATTTCCTCGCTCGCTAGAAAGCCACCAGCCTGAAAAACCCTCTTTGGGGATTTGAGGTTTTCAGTGGGCACCTCGCGCCAGCAGATCTGCAATTACCTCAGCATGTGCCTCAGGATCTTGTACTGCTCCTCAGGTACGGCATCCTCCGCCAACCGGTGTGGAAGGCAATGGGATGCCGCCCTGGACCTTCGTTTTCACCGACCTGACCTTCCGGTCCGCTTTGCGATCTAGTCTTGGCAGGACAAGGATTCACACATCATAATAGGGAACAAAATCACGAACCGTAAGGTAAATGTGAGGCCCGTCTGGCTGCAGTATGGCCTACTGTTGGCGCGCCACACGAGATCATAACCTTGATTCAGGCACTTGAGTCTGACGGCATAACGGATGGTGTTTGTGGCAACAAATATGGACTGATATTCCCCAGACCACCCGCGTTCATGTTTGCTTGCTGTGATGAAGCGCTAGGCCCATTAGCGGCTATCATCATCACAGGGGCATCAGCATCATAAGCAGCGTGTTCGGGGCAATCCGTTTTCGTGAACAAGTCGGAACCACTTCCGATCCATGAGCAATTGGGCGAAAACCTCTGACTCGGAAGAGCAGTTTAGCCTTCATGTGCTTAGGAGTGCAATGTTCACACCCAATTTCACTGTCGCATTCAAAGTTGCAGACAGCTGCGTGGCCGGTGAGTTCACCCTTGATAGTTTTGCATCATCACGCGCAGTTTGGTCACAGATAAATGAGTGGTCAATTGGATAGATCTTGTCCACAACGCGCGGTCTGTCATCGATTTTCCATGCTTCGCCTTGCGCCGGTATCTTTCTGACATCTGCCTTCAAATTGAACCGTACTCCAAGGTTCCCCTCAGCAATAGGGGCATTCATGATGGAGGACAACACGCAGCCCAACAAGCAGACAGCAGCGGGAGAAGGCTTACCGGAGGCTTTCCCTCTAGGACTCTTTTTCTTGTCCTTATGGGATTTGGAGTCACGAGAGGTGGAACGAGAGGTGGAACAACAGGTTGAACTGGAGCGGCCCCTGCTCCCATTCTTCTCTCTCCGACGCTTCTTCTCCTTCTTGTGCTTCTCTGCCGAGGGATCCCTGGAACCAGGGGCGGCCGGTTTGGGATCGTTGTGAGGAAATGGGCAGTTCTCGCCTCGGCCACATTTACCCTTCTTGTAGAAACGGCATTCTGTCTTTCCCCTCGGGGTGTTGGTGCACCCTTCTTCGGCTTGGCATCCCTGGAAGGGTCCTCCCCCTAGGATTACTCGAAGGCTGTTCATGCTTGTACGTGCAATTGTCACGCTGACACGACACATGCTTGACGAATGCAACGCAATACCTCTTGGGCACACGTCGGTTGTCAACGGCTGGTGCGGATGGCCTCCCCCCGTGCTGCCTAGCAACTCTTTCGCGGTTGCGCTTGAGCCTGGCCCGACACAAGTACTGCCTCACAGACTCAATCAAATTGGCATATGTGTGGTCGGAGGCGCTCAAATAAACATTCAAATGGTGCTGCATTTGCTTGCTTTTCTTCAACTGATTGTAGAACAGAGCCTCAAGCATGAAATCATCAGGAGTCTTGGCGTTCATGCCGGCAAGCCCCTCCCAGCTTCTCATGAAAGATGTGAGGTTGTCATTCGCAATCCGGACATTGAGAGTGTCTTCCATGGCATACGTAGCCCCATGCTTGATGTTGGTACTCAAATGTTCATGGGCCATAAGCAGGACCTGTCTGCCTTGGACAGGCGGACTGGGCTTCCCTTTTGAGCCTCAACCTCCATGAAGGTGTCAAGTTGCCTCGCAAGATCCCCCGAAATGATGTTGGTTGACGCTGATGACGAGGAGGTTGAAGAGCTGGAGGATGAAGAGGTGGTGAATCAGAGGAGAGTCGTCCTTACGTTTCTTGTGACTCTTCTTCTTCTTGTCTTTCTTGCTCTTCTTGTCCTTCTTCTTCTTCTTTTTGTCCTTCTTGCTCTTCTTTCTGTCTTCATCGTCATCCTCCTCATCATCATCGTCACCTGGATCACCGGCGGGTGGTTCCCCACCGCCTCCGCTCTGGCCAAAACCCCCGCTACGCTTTCCTTTGCCTTCCCTCTGGTTTATCACCATCATCATTGGGGATTGGTAGAGGTGGGCTCATACCCATCATCATCATCATCATCATCATCATCAGGATTATCGGCAACACCTGGGTCATCGCTGCGGAGCTCGGTAGAGTTGGGTCTAAGCACAAGACCGGGGGGAGGGGGTGGCTGTACAGGAGAGGCCTTTGGCCTCAGTCCAAAACATGGGGCTTCGGCTGGCTGACTTTGTACACTCCTAGCCTTCAATTCACGCTCAAAAACCTCCATGTCATTGGACTGCTTGAGGATGATGTCCCTCATCTCGGCCATATTCCTGTCCGCTCCTCCACGAGAACCTTGAATTGCTCACATTTTCTTTCAGCTTCATCGCGCTCGGCAGCCCAGCTTCGCCTCTCTTCGTTGTACTCCTGCTCCTTCGCCATGGATCGTTAATGGGGTGTAGCGCGTCTTGATAAAGTCGACCTTTTTCTTCTGTATGGCCGGCTTGAAGTTGACTCGCTATGGCGTCGTGGCGTGCCGAAGCATAGGCCGCCAATTCGTCATTGCTTGATCCAGCATTGACCACAGTAACAGTCTGATTGTGTTGCTATATGTTCGGAGCGCTCACGTGATGCTGATGGAGGTGCATCTCGTTCTTGGCTAATTTTAAGTGAGCGTGGGCCTCAGGTCGTGATTGATCATCGGCGTGAGGTTCCCCTCCGCAGCTCGTGGCATGCTCCCGGAGCGTGATCGATGTGATAGGCGCGAGCGTATCACCTGGATCGGACTCTGGACAACTGCTTCTGGGACGTTGTGATGGGTTCCCAGGCGATTTCCCTTCCGGATGCCCACCCTTTGATGAGTTCAATGGCCACTGCTTCGTTTCGTTTCGCTACGTCAGGGTGCGTGACGCCATTGCAACGCGGGTGAGAAGTAATTGCTGTACAAGGTACCAGCGATACGGCTGATAACCTATTGACAGGTCAGATCTACCTATAAACAGCAAGGCGGTCAGCAATTATTTTCTTGAGCCAATGTCATGGTGATATTCGTTCATGACAAATGTCTACCTGTCAACAACACCTCTGCAAGAAGTTTGACTCTTTATGGATTCAATGGGAAAACCATCTTTTTCAACCAAACAGTGTTTCAGTCTAAAGATCCGCTGCCCAATAGCAATCAAGATTCTATGCTCACAATCTTGGGGACTGCTGTTTCGAGGATGCCCTTGGCTTGGGAAACCGGTCGAGGGAAGCCATCAGAGCTGGTCGACATGTCGAAATGAACTAAGAATCGGATGCAACGGACCTACATCACATCCCCTCGTACCCACAGGACCTCCCCAAGTAAAAGAACACCAGTGCCGGGTGGCCTGGGAAAAAAAGTCGATAGCTTCTAAGGCTTGGAAAATGGTCAAACTCAAAGCCAAACCCAAAGGACACCTGTGCCCAGTCCCAGACCACAAGTTCCCCCCAGCGGCGGTGGGTTGAATTGGACAAGGTGTGAAGTGCTGAGTGGTACCCTGATGGACACCCAAAAAACGGGGAGGTATAAGTTCAGACGTAGCAAATGAAACCAAGAAAACAAACAACTTGCATGGCTTATTGTCAACAGCGCCTTTTGAGAGCCAGAGCCACAGAGCCAGAGCCAAAGCCAAAGCCAGAGAGACCCAGCGTCTGGAGCCAGCCAAGTCTAAAGGAGGGCCCCAAGGCAACCGTCAGAGGCTCCTGAACTTTGACGGTGATTGATTCACACACTCGAAAGCCGGGGTCAAGTGCCGTCGAAAAGGCAAAGCCTGTGTCTTCCCTGGTGGAAACGGCGTATTCATGGGTTAGGTCGTTGGCTGACCAGCAATGTCCAGGAATCCAGGGAATGACATATAACACTGTCATGCTCTGCACAATACGAATAAATTTGACCCAGCTCTACTCACGCCAAAATACATAGCCATGAGATTGCTGGTTTCACACCTACAGAATTTGGGGAATCGACGAATCCACATCAAACACAGGCCACTCCAAAGGAATGCAACCAAAGCAGACGCCGGTCTTGTGCTTCCTTTCAGCCAGTCCGGGGGCACAGCCCTTCCGTCCAACCCGCCTGTGCAGCCGTGGGTACAGCTTCAATATCCGCATGTAGTCCACTGCAGAGAGCACCTAAGCGCCGGGGCAGACTAGCCTTTGCGCCGCTTGCATTTCTCCGCGGTTCCCTTCGGTCTGGTTAAGCCTTGTCCCCTGTAAGACCCACGCCCACGATACTTCCCCGATAAACATCGCCCCACTAGACCCACAGGAAATTCACCAAACACACTGCAAAACAAAAAACCGAGTGCCCCCTGAGCCATGGGCCCATGGGTAAGAAGCCTTCTGCCCAACCCCGGCCCTAGGCCACCGGACAGCTAGTTCGGAGTCTATCTCCGTGATGACCTCTGGTAGCGCGTGTGGGAAGCAAGTTCCGTGAAGCTCGCAAAGGAACGGACCGAAACGAGGTGAAGCTCGGTTCGGCGCCTGACCCATCTCCAAAAGGGCTCCGAGTTTTGGCAGCCAGCTACAAGCAGAAAGGAGGGAGTGCACAGTAGTTCAACCATAGTTTGTGGATTGCCTTGCAACAAGGAATCCGCAAAACCGCTACAACTGAGCCAAAGCAACATCCACCGACAAGCCAACCAGCAGCCAACAAGTCAACCTGTCAACAAATCAACCAGCCAGCAATTCAACCAACGCGCACAAACATAGCCAAGAATGGAGCAACCAACTGCCGCCAGGATCACATTGTCTCAACTAGTTTGTAGCTAGTCAGTAGTCCTCAACTTGTCCTTGCAAATAGTGCTTTGGGGGGAGTGGACACTCTCTTGCACAAATGTGGAAAGCGAAGTAATATGCAAGGGTCCAGCGCAACGCATGCAAATCAGAATGAGCACCTCATTCACAGCTGAAATTGGGTGGCCTGAACAAGCTCTCGCACAAGGGCATGCAGGCAATGGGCATGAATCTCTCAAAAATACACGAAATGTGGTGTGGCAAATGCCCATGGTGTCGACGACTTGGTGTCTCTGTGTGTGCGTGTGCGCCTTTCGCCTCCTCGCCTATGACCACTACTCACTTCCTGAGTGGATTGGCCACTAGCCAGCTCTGTCTGAAAGCTCTGTTTCGGTCTAACGCGCAATACGCAGTACCTATGGTGACCAGCTTTTTCCGGCTCATTCATGCTCCAAAGGCGACCCAGAAGCTTCCGTGACCCGTTTCCTCTGTGAGCAGCTTCCAATGAGCGCGGGAATCATGCAGGCACCCATGCCAACCATGCGGCAACTGGAGGCAAGCGAGAGTTCCGGCATGTTTTCGGTGACAGATGTCGGGCTCTTGGTGTGTCTTCTTTTTGATGGCCGCCCCCCTTTTTTGGCTGGTTTTACGGGGAAACCAAGCGGCAACCCGCCCTCCTGCGGGGGGCATGAGCATCAAAAACAACTTTTTCAGGCGATCACATATATATATATATAGCGGATCAAAAAAAAGACAACGGCCTGTTTTTTTTCGTTTTTTTTTTTTTTGGGGGGGGGGGGTGGCACGAAAGACAGACCTTTGCAGTTGTACTTCATGCACAACTTCATCCCTTTTATCGGCTTCGGCTTCTGCGACAACTTCGCTCCGCCAGAGCTCTGGTCTGACATGTCACTACCAAGCTCAATGTTCAATAAACTTCAACGCACGTGTGTGCATGCAAATATTGCACTACATTGCATCTAAATTGCATCTACATTGCATCTACATTGCATCGTAGGAAATTAGGTCCATCGCATCTCAAACCATCGCAATTCATTGCATATCATTGCATCTCGGTTCATCTAGAGTACAGCACGGCACAGGACAGAACAGTACAGTAGATCTCGACACATGAGTCAGTATCAACACCTGGTACTGACACGGTCTCTCCAAAATAAATTGAAGGGCGGCCACCCTGTGAATGCCTGGGATTCTTCTGTACTAAGCTTCATTCACCCGTGTCTTGATTGTGGCTCGCATTGCATCACAGCGCATAACATACGTTGCATACGATACATTACACACGTAGCGTCATGCGGTGCTTTGCTCAAACGTTCAGTCGCAACTCGCAACAGGTCTTCGAGGTATGGTTGGTGAAACCTCCAGAACCCCCGCTCGAGGCACTTAAAACACAAACGGCTGAACATGCACTGCTTCGGTGTCCAAGTAGCCGTGAAGTCGCGAAGACTATCATCCTGTCCGTGCGGCGCAAGTGCAGGATGCGAGTCCCAGAATCGGAGGTGTCGACAAGTTCAATCTGGGTGAATCATAATATTTCACCAACCCGAAAGAAGGTGGATTCCCCACATAAACCACCATTTGGGGTAAATTCGGTCGTGTGAGGTCCTTATAATTCACCCAGGTCCAACTAAGGAAGCGGCTTTCTAAACCTTTGCCCCCAGTTCGAGCAAGCGGCCCCGAAAGTCCCAGCTCAGGCAAAGACCTTCAAATCCAGACCGACCAAGGGGGGGGCGGGATCAATGAAGGGTTCTGGATGGACTCATTCTCAAAATCCCAAGCGCGCCTGGAACAAGCATCGCTCTCCAAACCTGGACTCAAGCAGCGAAACTCAATGCATGATTCCTGAGTTAGTTGTGCCACCTTTTTTGGGACCACTCTGGCATACCTTCTGGGCAAATTACTGCAAGTCCACAATCGGAAATGCGAGGAAACACCGCACCCGTAAAGAACCTTCATCATGCGCGAGCTCACTTACATTTGCTCCCCAAATACCTACAGAACATCTACACATTTAGGGACCTGATCAGCCAAAGTGGAGGTACCGTTTCTTCCGTGCTACAGATCAAAAGGCGAAACAAATGAGAAAATAACCTAAGCGGGGTCAACTGGGGTAGCCCTGAATCAATCCGGGTAAGGATGACAAGTTCTTCGAAAATCGTCAAGTGCCAACTGATCTGCTTGTGGAAACTAGTTCACTGGACCTTGAGTCCCGATATCGCATGATGCATTGTGAATGCGCACTCCTTGACCTACGGTGGGAAACCCAATCCAGGGCTGGAAGATGCTAGTACCCGCTGATAGTGTTGCTGCCTGGCTGGGAAATGTTGGAAGCGCAATGTATTAGATTGCATAGCATAGCCTGGCCTGGCATGGTGTGGCTTGGTCACAGGCTGCACCACCAAAAGGCTACAGCAACCTGTTCGCTTCAAAGGGCCTCAACAATTACCCCCAAATCAATGATTTGAAGTTGGGGGGCATGGACAAAATGTGTGCTTTATTGCCGTTAAAATGGGTCCAAAAAGGAAGCGCCCGTTCCAACAGGAACAAGCACTTGACAAAAACGCTCACAAGCAAAAAGTGGCTCCGTTTCGCCCAAGGCAAACAAGTGCCTTCGATATGATTTGTGGTAAAGTCTAGCTGCACAGAAGCAAAGATTCAGGTCACGTTCGGCCGCTGCTGTTCTTTACCGCCATACCCCAGAGACAAAGTCTCTTCTTTGGGAAATTCACACGAGGCTTGCAGAAAAATTGAAGCCAACACACTGATTGAAGAAAGTCAGCATGACAACACACTGCAATATCAGTCCCTGCACAGGAGCCTTGTTGCAGGCAGGCGTGGGTATATGATCACAGTGCGTGCGACAGGTGCGCCGGTCGCGGTTCGCAAACAAACAAAAAACAAACATGCACTATGTGATCCTTCAAGAGAGGTCCCAGAGCAGCCGGGGGTGCGCCGTGACCTAAAGCTTCAAAAACTTTGTATCCACCCCACCCCACCCCACCCCACCCCACCCCACCCCACCCCACCCCCCCCCACCCAATAAATTGGTTGAGAGTCTGCACGCCAATGACCATCTCTAAGACCACAAGACCATCCCTAAGGTTCCATGTTTTGGTTTCCCCAAAGACCTGCACCCAGGGGTCCTTCGTCCTTTCGAAAGATGGAACCCCTGGCATTTCTATGACCATCCCTATCTGAGTGCTTCTCAAAAGAGACTTTGTCCGCAAGCTTGGCTTCCTTTCGCCTTCCTTTTGTGCTCCCTTCAAGCCCGAGGAAAGGGGGAAGACGTTACCCTTCCATCTCCATGACATGGCCATCCCTATGGCCTCCAGATACTTATAGCTATGTTTTTGTGTAAAGAGTTAGAACCACCTGAGAAGCGGTTGGTGGATAAATATGTTTGCACACCAAATGTTCTGTCCAAAGGGTCCAGGACCCATCGGACCCATCGCTGGTGCCAGCCAAGCTGCCATGCCCCTCTGCTCATGAGATCCTTTTTGATGCCATCGGAGTCCTCCAATCAGAAATTTTGCCAAGGGGGGAAAGCCACTGGTCCTTGAAAGTGCGAGCTTGGTTCAGCAAATGGAAAGGTGTACACACCACTGCTTGTGAGACTTGAACATAAACATAGGGGACTCAAACAATAAGTCACGGCAGGACAGTCAAAGGAACACCGTGCTGGTCTGGCCAGCCGTCTTGGTCCAATTAGCTAGCAGCAACCCCTGCTTCTTCAAATGGAATCCCCTTGCCGGACCACCCCCAGTTCCGAAGGCAGGCAAACAACTTCCGTTAGTTGGAGGTTCGAGATCGCGTGTACCTGCCTGACCGGATGCCCTTTTTCGAGAAAGGGCCAACATGAACATCCGGAAAGGCTTCGACTTGAGTAAAGGGCAGCGCGGCAGCGCCAAAAAAAACATTGAGCCTCGGTTCTACCCAAAAATGCCTCACGGTGAGAGCCCCCGTTTCGGGCTCTCAACGCTGGGTATGGGTCAAAATTACACCAACAGGAAATGGACCGCAGGCTTTAGTCCATGTTTCCACTTGCCCAGCCCTTTTGGGGCTACCCTATTTACCCACAGCCAGCAGGGCGTTTGGTCTTCGCATCTCCGTCCTCCTCGTCCTCTTCGGACTCCGCCTCAAAGGGATCGAGGCTGTGCAGCTTCAAGAGGGCGCCTGGAGGCCGTCGAGGCCCGGCGGCCCGGCGGCCCGGGACGGGCGACGGGCCCCGAAGCACAGAGGTGGCGCTGGCGCGAAAAAAACAAAAGGAATCCCAAAATGGCTTGGCCTGGTAAGTGGAAACACGGACCAAACCCTGCGGTTTGCCCCTCCTGTTTGATTTTGAGCCACACCCATGTGGCCATGGTACACTCAGATGCGCAGAGAGGAAAAGTTGGTTCCAGTTTGCTCTGGGCTGTTTCCAGGTCAAACTGAATGACCGGGCAAAGTGGCCGAGTGATTCAGAAACTGGGAATAGTAAATATTGGTCTTCGAACATTCTCAATTGTGAGCTCGGGTAAGCTCACACCTTATATGGTGCAAATGGTTGAACTTGATGCGCCGTGCTTTGTTTTCGCACTGCTCAGTGATGCAACAGGTGCTCCAGCCGTGTAAGAACACTCCTCACCGGGAACAGCTCGATCCCCCAGCGAAGAACCACCAGGGTTTCCCAGACATGACCGACCTGCCAACGGGAATCAGGCTCCCTGGCGAATGCTTTCGCTTCCGGATACAAACCCTCCAATCGCAACTTTCTGTGATTCATTGAAAACAAGGCAGCCCAATGATATGCCTTCATGGAGGTCGTTCTTTCCCAAGTGACATCGCTATGAGTTTTGTGCAAGTCAAGTCAGAGTATGGGATCCGACAACCCCCCCCCTCGTACCCCAAGTGCTGACCCTGGCCAACACCAAAAGCATGAAAGCCATCCACTCGACTGGCGTCGACCGGAAGAAAACACGCCTGCCTTCTATTACGAAGACCAGCTCCTCTTCAAGTTGGCCCTCCTGGCACTGGGCTCCGCCTTACTTAACTTTGGATGGACGATCCTGCGCCACTTTGAAACCATGGGAATCATTGTTTGTTAGTACTTACAGGGCAATATCATTCCAGGGCTTCGTAGGTGGTGCAGAATTTCATCCACCCACAGTATCGGAACTTTCCCGTGTACTCGAATGAAGGAACAGCTTTTGCCTCCTGCAAGCTCTGCTTCAGCCATCTTGTGGTTAGCGTTGAATTGCTATCCCCTCTGGCAGCTTGGGCCAATCTCAAAAAAGCTTGAGAGGGTGGAGAGATACGGTGGATGCCCAAATTGTTTGCAAGTCAGGGACCAAGGGCAACCCCGGAAGTGAACGAAAACTCTGCAGGTCTTGGTTGCTCTGTGCGTAGACTTGGGCAGTACACCACAGAACACCGCAAAGGGTTGGTCCTTCTTCCTGAAGTCTCGACAACTGTCGACCCGAACAGCCCTTAATCAAAACCCGTACCAAATAGTCGACCCAGAACCATGGTTCAAGAAGTAAAAAGGCGGCCGCGGCGATTTATGGCAAGGGATTGTCCTTTGCTCACCTTCACTTCCCCGGGTTTTTATTGTGACCCATGGCTCTGCTCCGGTCTCACGAGGCTCTCCTCACCATGCCTTTGACACCAACGACAAGCCCGAAATAAAGCGCGGCTTTTTTGGCAGCCGTTGGGATATGGGTGTCCCCCTAATTAATCGATGGTTTGGATTTGTGGTTTGGGAGTTGAACCCCTGGTTCTTGTTGAGAAGTGGGAAGCCACCTGAGAAAAAAAATAGGAAACAAATGCAAACCACCCTGACGGGAAACTCTGACATAGAAACAGGCACCCAAGACACTAGAAACTCTCCAATTGGTTGGCCGGCTGAGGATTTGGGCCCCGTTCCAATGCGGGGCTTGGGGGATTGCCCAGCCCGCCTCGACCACCAGATCCCCAGCAAGGGATTGTACCTGAGTGAAGTGCTACCCCACACTCTCCACGGCTCAAGGTGTCTATTGAACCTCAGGATATTGGTGGCTAAAGTTAGCCTGTTAGCCAGCAACAACGGCATGCCCAAGTGATGGGGGTGGAAGGCCTGCCGAGCTGTTCGGACACGTCTTCCGGATGCGAGTGCATTTCCCGCGGATCATTTCGGGGGGATTTGCACTCAAGTGATTCAATTGAAGCAGGATGGATATGTTGCCTCAAAGCCAGGCCCAATATGCCAAGGTCATGCCGCTCGACATGCAAAAAAGCCGGTGGGTTAAAACACCGCCTGAGAGTCCAAATGTCGAGTCGCGGCGCCTTCTTAGGGTGCCCCTTTTTGTGGCTTAGGGAAAAGCGCAGTGAAGGGGAGAATCCTGCTCCAAACAATTCCTGAGATTTGGGGGTGTCTTGAGGGCACCCTTGTGGGTTGGTTTAGAGGTAAATCAAAGGACAACGACACATTTAGGCCCGCATTTAAAGGATACCCATATTTCGAGACATAGCCCTGTCACGGTTTGTCGTCTGTCAAGGGCGCAACTGCCGTCAGCTCCAAGGCAGTTTGTTGGATGCAACCGTTATGTTTGGAAGTCTTTCTGTAATTCTTTGCTCTCCAGCACAGTGCGCGATTGTCCCCCAATGCCGTTCCAGGCAACGGACGGCAGTTGCATGAGACATCCTACGCTACCAGCATCCAAATGGCTGTGAAAGGAACACCGCCTCTGTTGTACGAGTTTTGAGAACTCGAAATGCAACCATCTCAAGAGACCCAATCCTTAGTTTACAATCTCACAAGATCACCATGGGAATTTTGTTTGAGGCTACCCTTGTCACCTTGGCAGAAAATGAAAAACCACAAGGAAAAAACATGACATCATGACATCCGTTGGTCGGGTTCAAAAAATCCAAAAACAAATGGCACATGCCACGGATCTCTGCGAGCAAGGAACTCAGGGGCCCCCAGGCCCGAGCAGCAAGCTGAGGCTTCGCGACAAGCTGACGCTTGCGAAGTCACCATGATTTTTGCAGAGGCCCAGATACAGGGATCCTTACACTATACACCTGAACATTGCCTTGTGAAGGGTGGTGTCCCTTTGTTTTGGTGGAAAAAGCCATGCATGCTTCAAATGGGCAAAATGTATCTTTTAAGGAGCCCTGAGATAATTCAATGCTTCTTTCAAGCAACTGCCCCGGCCCAGTCGCTTTCCCTTTTAGCCCAGAAGCCCAGGTGAAGGCCGAGGCGAGCTGGCCCACAAAGCCCTCCGGCGCCTCCTGGCATGCGCTGAAGGTGGAAAGGCCTAGCCTATGCATATGAACTCATATTCCATAGTGACCAATCACACACAGCTTGAACTCAACACAGACCCCATGTGGGTTCCCGGGATGCAGGGAGGGGATGCTGTTCTTGTTGGCAAGGTCTCAAGGGGCGTGCAAGAAACAGGCAGAGATTACGTTCCTTGCCCAAATAGGCGTTTCCGGGGACACACACGAGGGGTTCCAGGGAGGATACCTTCGCCGTTTTTTTGAGGCCAGCCAACACTCGAGGTCGAAGTGGCAAGGAAACCTCATCAAAGTGGCAAGGAAACCTCATATTCCAATCCCTCGCGTTTGGCGGCGGGCCAAGGAGGCTTCCGGGGCGGTTCCAAGGCTTGGGGATGCGTCCGTGGCGTTTCCGCGTCCGGGATGCCTCTTGGCGGTTGCGAGTCCTGGGAATTCATGGGGCTTTTCACCCGAGTGTGCCTCATGGGCACATCTGAGCCACAATCAAAACCGATCGGTACCAAAATGGTGATCCCAGAACCATGTAAAGGATTAAGGCGGCCGCACCTGTTCTTGGTTGGGATCGTCCCTCACTAACCTTCATCTACCCGGGTTTTGAGTGTGACTCACATGAGCTTGACGCAACACAACCTCCCCCCTGCATCTAAAGCAAATGGTTGGCGAGGAGCCGACCATTGGGGGTTGCTTGGCATCCTCACTGGCCTCGACCGCTGAGAGTTGCTCGGTTCGGGAGAGTTTTGAGCTGAATGATGACTGAGGCCAGGCCCCTCGGTTTCTTTGGGGTTCATGTCGGCTTGGCAAATGGATGATATGCAGTCTCTTGTTGGATTTAAGCTTGGCTTTGGGTTGGCTTGGATCTGATTTGTGCGGTGGCTTTAAAAGAAAACAAAAGCTAACCCCCCACCCCCCCCAACGCCGCCCCCCGCCACAAGAAGAGCCCCAAAGGCCCCCCCCGCCTGGAACACAGGGAATGCCATCACAGCCGAGCGCAGCAACTCCAATGCAAGCTCGCGTTGGCTGGACCTCGATCTATCGAATTTGCAACGAGAGAGCGAATTCAGAGAAGACTTGCGCCGAGGCTTGCGTGGAGAATTTTCAGGAAGGGGATGCTTCAGTTCCGTTTCTTGGGTACGCCTGAGGGGACTGCGGGGGGGGGGGGGGGGGAAAGAGAACCCCAACTTCTTCTGGGTAGTGGTTGCTTGTTTCGCCTTTCGGGTTGCTTTGGTTAAAACACAAATCAGCCTTTGATTGACTCGATGGATCCAGTTGTCAGAACTTGTCTCCGATCCCTCCGAGGCTTGGAAAAGCCACCACGATGTCCCCTGGTCAAGAGGATTAAGCACGCAATGGATCAACTCGGTTTTGCTCGCTGCTCGCAAAACGCCAAGCAAACAGCACCTCAGTTTGCCCACATGGCTCTTCTTTCTTCTTCTTTTTTGGAGGGGGTGTAGAACCACAAACAAAAACACGTCTTGCTGCCCGTATACCTGCAAACGTGGCTCATCTCTTTGGTGTCCCATTGCCCCCCGCTTCCCCCCTTTGCCCCGAACCTCCCCTCGGCTCGCTCTGGTTTGTCGGAGATTTCTGCCTTTCCGCCAAGCTGCGGCGAGAGGTTCGACAAAATCTTCGGCGCCACGGAGAGGCTGAGTTCCTGATGATTCTTCGGATTTCGCCGAGAGGCCAAAGGAAAGCCGCGAGGTGTTGGTCCCCTGTTGCCTTGCCTTGACTTTGCCTTGACTAAGCAAATAGCTTCTTGCATGGACTTCCAGTATGTGGTCTCCCCAGCAGATTCAGTTTTCGGGTCTCTACCCAATCAAACTCTGGGGTAGTGTAGAAAGTTGAAACCCAGGGTGGGTACAATCCCCCGAATCATGGAAGCGGGGGATTCCAGAACCATTCTTCTCCGCCACCCTTCTTTTCTTCAGCCACCCATGTCACCCCATGTCCCCCGTTTTGGACGTCTGCAAAAAGCCCCAGAACCAACATGGAACCTGACTGGGTCCTGAAAGACCAGTTTCCTCTAGGGCCCGGGCCTCTGGTTCCAAGTTGGTGGGGCAGCTGCTATCAGAAACCAGCCACCAATTGTATGTTTCCACTCGTGATATCCATCTGCTGAAGATGCATTTTAAGAGAAGCATGTTCGTTTAGAGGTTGGGAAGTTTCACCAGGCTCCCATTTAGCTCGACGCTAGCTCCCATCCTCTTGGCGGTTGCTTGAAGGGACCCGGAAAGAAATGGCATGGGCCAAATGACATGACAAGCCTTTTTCCGACCAGACGTGGAAGGGGGTCGAGAATAAATCGAAGCCCGCGCTGGGGCAAAGAGATGCATTGGGTTGCGTCAAGGTTCTCTTGAAGGAAGGGTAGAAAAATCGGCTGAAAGGAAACCAAAGGAAACCTAAATCTTCTTCCCTTGCTATTTTCAAGGTCGGTGAAACCTCGGGGGCCTGCGTGAAAGGACAAACAACTGGCTTCCTACAAGCCCAAGTTGCCATTCCCGGAGTGCCTATGAAATAGGCTGCGCTAGCCCCATAGAAACCTCTGCAGGATATTTGGACACTGTGCAACGCGGGCTTGTGCTGTGCAAACCATCTCCCAACAAGATGCCCGTTCGAGCTTGCTGACCTGCTCATGGTAGCATCTTTCTGCAAGCACGTCGGCATCAATTCGTTGACTAAGTCTCGTGACAAGTAAAGAATCGCGAGAAAAAAAACAGGCGATCGGCCTGGCAATGTTTCATGCTTTAGCAACCCTCTGTAATTACTCTGCATGGCTTACGGTCTCACATCCTAGCTACTCTTCTGCCCTCCCTCCAACAATCATGGACTGGAATGACATCCAAATGAAGAAGCTTCCTGTCCACTTCTATGCTTGTTGGCAAGACGGTGATTCCACATCCATTCTTCTCAACCATCTTGCTTTTCTTCAGCCAACCGGTTCCCCGGAAAGAAACTCCCCCCCCCAGCCTGCTGGAACTTCTGCCGCAGACCATGCTCCACACGCTTCTGCAGATCAGAGGGCACCTGTCAAAGGGAACTGCAAACGTGACATGGCCATGGGTCAAAAGCCAAAATCGGTTAGCCCCCGGTGACCCACAGGCACATCCTCAACATGACGCTTCAAAGGGAACCGGGACCCCCCCCCCTTCCCGTGCATTTGGCGGCAAATCTTTGCAAGCAACTGTCTTAGATGAAGGCTTCCCGTGTGTCCATCCTCGTGCCCCCTCCAAAGAAAACAAAGGAAGAAGAAGAAGCCCCACCCCGCCCCGAAAAAAAATGAGAAAGGAAGCGGCTATTTTGAGAGATTCCCTCCAAATGCAACCAACTGAAGAGGGGTCCCAATAAGGCAAACAGGGCAGTCCAAAGCTCAACATGGCGGTTCTGAGACTCGGCCTGGCTTTCCAACCGCAAGCTGGGCAGATGAGGACCCCAGAGCGGGCAGTTCAAGGTTTGGCTTGATCCCCCGAGAATGACAAGCGTAGGAATAACGTGCTGCTTTGATAGGCAAAGAATGAAAATTGGAATGACCCTCATAAACCCTCCATTCTTTGTGGTTTCCTTTGAGGAATCCCCTTCCGGTTCAGTCCCAAAACCCTGGGTCATTCCCTACTGAGCAGCAGCAAGATAGGGAGGCATCAAAGCCTGGCATTCCAGCAGGCCCATATTCAGAATCCACCGGGCGGCTTCCGCAATGGTTGGGACTGTCCCCTACGTCTACCAAAACTTTTGGCTTCGGGCAGGGAGCTCTCTCCCATTGCACTGCCACCTACCGGTGGCCTGCGAAAGCAGCAGTAGGTGGGCGATTCCCGGAAAGCATCGGTAGGTAGCATCCACTCGGCAAACTTTGCAAAACGAGATGAAATGAGGAAAAATAAGGAGTCCAGTTATGAGATGTTTGCATTGGCGGGGTGAAAAGTATTGTGAGGGTGGAAGAAGCGGAGCCCAACCGAAAATCGGTTGCTTTGAACCAAGGCTCCGGCAATCATTCCATTTCAGGCCCAAGACACATTTCCCGGAACAGTCCGTAGTGGTCAACATGACCTTCAAATTTCCCAGCGTGTGCTTAAGCCAAACAAAAGGAAGCAACCTGTCCTCCTCCTTTTGCCGCATCCCAAAGCAAAAACCACATGCGAGTCGTCTCCGCGCGCCTTTCGCTTGCGCATGAACTCGGAAGCTTGCCAAACCTCACAGGAAAGGACGGAAGAATTGGGGATCTGTCCAAGTCAAACTATACAACAGGCTGGATATGTGGAAACATCACATCAGGGCCCCCGCCCCTGTTGCGCCCAATGACTGGAAAACCGAATACATTCCAAACTGCTTGGCTCTGGAGACCCCCCTGTCTTTAGCCCCAACAAATGCGTTGGACAAGATTCCATCCTCTGAATCTGGAGCAATACTCGCGATTCTGCACTGATTTGTTGAAAAAAGGACAAGGACCAAGGTTCTGCACCCGTCATCTTACCGGGGCAGTACTGTACCTCGCAATTGGCTAAGAATGTGTGTAGATATGAAATAAACCTGGCATGAACATGTTTTTTGTTTGAGTCACTTCCACCTCATCTTCTGGGCCCCAAAGGTGTGCTCGTATTTGTCCATCCATCAGGACTCAGCTTTCCTGAAATCCGGGCAGCCAGCCAAGTCAGGCCCAAACCCAAAACGCTCAACATCCCCCTAGCGGGTGGGTTTTCAAGGCTCAACAAGTCAATGAAATACTGATAGGGACACTTCAAGCGGGGTGCCTTGCTGGATTCAGTTTGGCTCTTGCAATGCTCATAGAGCCGACCCTGCACTACAGTACGCAATGTGTGCGCATGACCGAAGGGTCTGCAAGTAGCATAGTATTCCGAAATCCTCTGCTGCGCTTTGGAGTGCAAACATCACCGACACCTTTCCGGCCATGACAACACTCTTCAGCTAAGCCATTGAAGGGGATGTCATGCAACTCATACGCATTCATGATATTGTCCCCGTTGTTGCCCAAGCAACTCAGAGAGCTCTCCATGAGTTGTCCACATGCCATCCCTAGCTGTCCGCTCGGACAAATCGGTGGCATTGGCAACGAAACTGACTTATTCCTATGATACCGTAATTATTGTGGAATGGACAAGGGTAGCGGAATGCGCCTTTTTTCTGTTCACGCGGCGCGAGGTGCGTGAATTGGGAACATCCACTACACAAGGACATGCCCGGCCAAAACTAGCACTTGAATTCCAGTCAGACTCATCCACCAGGAACGGCCTCACTCTCTCAGCTTAGCCTTTGCAGCCAAGGAAAACACGAAAGGAAACCCTTTTTGTTGGCCTGTTTCAAAGGCAAGCCCACGCAAAAAAGACAGAGTACCATGGGCAGGTAGCTTGTCCACACCCAGCACCCTAGCGCTTGGAAGAGAGCGTGCGAGACAGCCAGTCCAATCCTGCAGGGCAAAGAAAGCTCTCGAGCCGTCTCAGTACGTAGTTTGTTTTCACCAAAATCCCAACCGCCCAACATCTCTTCTTCGTTCCCGGCAAACCACCGTCGTAAGAACGCATCAGAATTGATGAACTCCCAACATAAACAACTAAACGACGAGCCAAGCACCACAGTCCAGCTAGGCACCAGCTCGCCAAAACCGCCTGAATGGGCTGTGGGACATGAGGAAGGGCTTTGTCCCGTTTGTGTGGTACCAGGGAGCCCTCTGGCCCTGGCAAAGGACTTGGTATGACGCAGATGCTGAAAATAAACCCAAGTGGGCAACTGAACTCTTTGGATCCACAAAGTCTCCCAGCCCCGCCGGATCCGTCCTTCGTAGAGGCCGTCGCCGGTGGTGGCGCAGGCGGACTGAATGAACCACTGGCGGTGACGGAGGTTGTGCAGCCCCAGCTTCTCCGTGACCTCTGCGGCCGTCATTGCGTTGGGAAGGTCCTGCCGGAGCAACCAGCACCTCCCCACTTGGGGAAGGTGATGTATTCCAAGCGGTTGGGGTTGCTATTGGTGTACATTTTTTAGAACCACCCAAAAATGGGTTCTTTATTTTCCTTGTGTCATTGGGTTTTCGGAGTGCTCTAAAAAGATCAACGCTTTGGGCCCCTTTGCCTGCTTCTGTGGAAACAAGGGCAAAACTCGCAAGGCCTCTTCCGTGTCTCCACTGTCTTAGTCAAACGCTCGGAATCTGTGGCATGTCAGTCAATGTTCTCCCTCACATGGGCGAAGGTTGTCATGCTGCAGCCGAAGCACGACCGTCCGCAACAAGCCTTCTCGCTTTGCCCCTTCGTTTACAGTTGGTGGCTTCTCCGAGCAATGCTCGCCATTCTTTGCATGTGAGCTGCAGGTCTGTCCCAGCCCCTCACCCTTCCTTGCCCAAAAAGAGTACTGTATGTTTCAATCTTTGCTGAAAGGTTTAGGGAAGTTATATTAAACATTAAACCGACCGTGCTTTGTGTCAGTGTTGTTTCTTCTGTTTGTTTGTTGTTGGGGAGGGGGGAGGCCTTCACGTTGAGGTGCCTCCACGCAGGCAACATACTCCGAGCACATATATCTTACTTTGGAACATTTGATGGACCTTTTTCACACGTGGACTTTTGCCACATCCTTCAAACCCCTTTGGATCGAACCAGTCGACATCCGAACAAGTGATACGATCTTGTGCATTTTGCTTGAAGACCTGCCATTGCATGGTGGCTTCAGTCTCCCTGAAATGGCCTGGCCAAATCGACTCTGAGATCACACCAGCCAATGGTGAACCCGGATTAAGCAACCTGGCGGATTAATCCCTCTAACAGGGGACACCCCCTCATTAATCAGGCAGGGGATAATGAATCCGGTCTGCAACATTTGCATGCCATGGGTCCTGCTTGTTGGCAAAGACCAGCAGCACGGCGTCACGCATCTCATCTTCATTCAGCATCTTGGTGAGTTCCTCACGGGCATCCTCGATGCGGTCGCGATCATTGCTGTCGACGACGTAGATGAGACCGTTGGTACCCTGGTAGTAGTGGCGCCACAAAGGACGGATCTTGTCCTGCAATCCATGCAAACCTGACTTAGGAAGGGATGGGGGCAACACTTCTTTTGCACTTGCCACAACATATGGCCATGGGTCAAAAGCCCGTACCCCCAGTGAACATCCCAATCTCCACTAAAATGGACTAAAATGGGTGCTGCACCTACCTCAAAATGGTGCCATTGGTTTCCACAGTCATATGAAGTGCAACATCTGGCAGGACCGCCATGTTCGTCGCTCAGCTTTACCTCGAGGGTCCTGACCGCCCACGTCCCAAACAGTGAAGGACAAATTCTTGTACTCGACGGTCTCCTCAGTCGTTGAAGCCAAGAGGTGAAACTTCAGCGGGCAGAAGCTGTCTGTTTCCCGGAAACGAGGAGCCCCCGAAGGGCCGAAGGGGTGGTTTACAACCAACAATGAGGTTCCCAAATGAACCAACATTGACATCGAGCCCAGCAGATTTCCCAAATGAAAGTTGGTCTTCACCCAAGTCACTACGTTAAAGCCGATGGTGGGGATGGTCGTAACGACCTCACCCAGCTTCAGCTTGTAGAGGATGGTGGTCTTGCCTGCAGCATCCAAGCCAACCATCAGGATGCGCATCTCCTGCTTGCCGATCAAGCGCTGCCATATCTTGGTGAAGGCAAGCCCCATGGCGAAAACCTACCAGTGATCTCACTGAAAAGGGAGCCAACTTGGCTCAGTGCGGCGAAAATATTGCTCAAAGCTCACAAGCAAAGGTGAATTCATAGATTCGCAGAAGACACGGGCAGACCATTCAAGACAGAACATTTGTCACCGGACTGAGCAAGCCAGTCGGCCTCACTTCCAGCATGAGGCCCAGACATATTTCTCCACCTCGTCGTCGAAGACTGTCCGCAAGGCCTCGAGTGGATGCAACATGTGTTGGGACGCATCGCATGCTGGGATCAAGCAAAGCAGCAGAGGTGTTTTTCACCGCTGACCTTGGGTTTGTGCTTTGTTGAGGATAGCCTCGTCTGTTTGGTTTAACAGCAATTAAGAGGAAAGCAAACATACACTTGGTTGCTGATATTGCTACAACAGCCCCTCCGCAAAACAAAATGTTCAGTATGATCCGCTACCAGATAGCCGTAAGGAACATCAGCGAGGACTGGTCCTACAAAAAGGGCTGTGGGGTTCCACAGTCTACGGTTACGCACGCTGGGCTGTGGCAGCTCACCAAAGTTCTTCCGGCCGAACGAACAATGTGGGTCGTAACCAAAACCTGATATTGAAATGCCATGCAAAGAATTGAAAAGGCGGCCGCACCCATTTTGGCTGGGATTGTCCCTTATTACCCTCCAAGTACCCGTGTGTTGATTGTGACTCATGTCAATGTCGGAGGCCTTGGCAATCGAGTAACTACAACTTTGACGTAGAGATGAATAGAACGGATCCGCTTCTTCATGTTGACTCCGCATTAATCAATCTGGCGGATTCACAGACAAGACATGGGATTCACTCTAAAGTGGGGCACTACCTGAAACCCAAAAGGAGATCCCTGTAACAAGGACGGATTTGTGTGGTCTATCTCAATCAAGCAGGGTTGGTGGATCCTGGGCTCCCCAAGATGAGCACTACTGCCTGAACAATTTGGGGCGAACGAAGTACTCCATGTTCATGGAGAAGGGGTATGATGCTTTAGCTCTCTAGCCTCCCATCCATGGAACCTGACTGGGCAACGCGTCCTACTTCTCGAGCAGGGCTGGACACCGCAAATAGATGGCAAGATT
The DNA here is from genome assembly GCA_963377175.1 of Effrenium voratum. NCBI lineage: Eukaryota > Dinophyceae > Suessiales > Symbiodiniaceae > Effrenium > Effrenium voratum. Next base: position 411,664 of record CAUJNA010003520.1, on the reverse strand, counting down.
CCCCTTGTGGGTAAGAGGGGAGAACTAAACCACTCTTGGGAAGTTGTGCCATCATTTCGACTGAACTAATCAACCTGGTCCGTAACCACTAGGTTGGTCAAACTATTCCCTGGGCATCATCTCTTTTGCTCAACTGGGGTGTCAAAATAGGGGCACCCCAAGAATGGATTTTGTTTTTCCTTGTGGTGTCCCTTTACACCCACCTTAAACAAACAGTATCTCCGGACAAAAAATAAAAGAGAAAGAAAAGAAAACACGATAAACTAGAGAAACCCACACGGCCCATTCCATCCGAACGTCCGCCTGCCTGCGCCACAAAGGCGACAAGCACCCCGGAGAAGAGGCTGGAGGCAAGCATCACCATGACGCAGTAAAGGCGCGCACCTCGGGTTGGGAAAACCCAAGTGGAGCTCAGTACGGGTGGAAAATACCCAGCAAACCAATGGGAAAAACGGGTCGTAGCGCGAAACCGTGAAACAGAGCAGATCGTTCTTTCGGAACTGGCAAAAACCCGGAGGTTGCGGCTGATCCCTCTGCACAAAGTTTAACTTTTGGTGGGTTTAGTGGAAAACCCTTGAATTCCCAAAAATTAAAGTCTAAAGATCCAACTCAATAGCAGTCAAGAAACAGGGTCCTTGTTTCGCGCTCGATACTAGGATGTGTTTAGCCAGGTTGAGGCTAAGGGGCACGGCCGTCTAAATGGCCGCTGCCCGTTCACTGGCCTATACCACCCAAACCCAGTTGCCAAGTGGACAAAACACATCTTGAAGTG
>CAUJNA010003520.1:393392-405892 GCA_963377175.1 Effrenium voratum | reverse complement strand
AGGCACGCCGGGCTGAAGGCCGTGGCGGACAATGAACCAGCAGCAGCCCAGCCTCGGGCGGGCTGGGTTTGGCTAAGCCACCAGTAAAAGGTTCCTTTGGGAGGTTCTGTGCGGAAAAGGTGGATCATGGTGCTTCCAAAAAAGACAAACCTCTTCAGGGATCCTCAAAATCACTTTTTGCGGCGGGGATGGTCCCTTTAAACCATCATGCGGTGAGAATGGCAGATTCGGCCGGGTCGGTTCCCCCTCCTGCCTGAAAACAACAAATGTGAAACCAACCTTTGGCGAGTGTTCACACATCCACATGTCCTGAAACGCAGCTCAATCCTTCAGCAGCCATGCCCACATTGACCTGTCCACACCGGATCAAGTGCATCAGAGAGAACCCAGGCCAAGACACCTTCTTGGTGCTTGCTGCCCGCTTTTTCGTGTTCTTGCAAAAAGTCGTAGCTGGCATGTCATGCGCTCCCCTCGGTTGCCTCACTCCCATCATAATACCAGAGGATGCAACTACCGAAACGGGAGCCCTGCTGAAGGCCTTGGCAAAACCTTGTGCCTCCAAAAAAGCAGAGAGTCAGAGGCTCAGCGATTTCAATGCACTTCATATTCCAGAAGAAACCTGCGGTTGATTCCGAAATACTGCGAGTACAGTCCAGTAGCCAAACAAATTGGAGAATTATGATAGGGGTGTTAAATGTGGCTTTCTCCTTTGTTGAAAGCCCCAAGGACAGCGGCCATTTGGGGGGATCTCAACTGTTCACATCGAGCCAAAAGGAGACCGAACGGACGTTGTCAAGGGTCGCCTATGAACACAAGACATCCACTTGAGCAACGTTGACTTTTTGTTCTAATAAGGAGGTTATACTGGTTCGTATACGAGTACCAATAAGCCCAGTTGAAGCAGGTAGAAGAACCACCTACTCAAGTGGCCCAGACATCATGTCATCGTAGGAAATCATGTCCAAGTCCAAGGGGCGAGTGCACCAGCAGCAGCATCGCTCCAGACATTTTCGCCCAGGACCTCGTGGCGCAGACCGACAACCTTTGATAAGATTCACCGACCTGGGATCCCCTTTTGGGGGTCCCTGTCTTTCGGGTTCCATGTGCATTTGCGGGGTCCGGTCAAACACTGTTGCCACGAGCAGCTTTGCCAAATTTTTCACAGCCACTCTGGAGCTTCCCGAGGGAAACCCCGGCAACTCTGGGCAACCCGGGCGTTTTCTTGCTCTGAAACTGGTCTTCCAAACGTGGGATCCAGTACCGCATCTTCAGCACCTTCACCAGCTTCAGTAACCTCACGCCCAAAGGACTGCACGTGGCTCGCCCCGAAATCCCGTCTCGGACGAAATCCTGAGGGAAACCGAGGTAAACCCTTGTCCAAATTGCTTCCCGGGTATGGTCTCATCCTATTTGCTCGGAGCATTACTGATGCTTGCTTTGACAAAATGACAAAGTGTTTTTGTGTTCGTGATGTGGCTGTAGCCGTTCGGCTTGTGGTTGTAGCCGTTCGGCTTGTGGCTGCGTCAGTGGTAGAGTGTCTGCTCTAACGCAACCTGCGTTCAAATCAGCCTCTTAAGGAGAAGCACCTCACAATTTCATACGTGACGTCAAAACCTTGCGGGGGCCAAGGTCAAGCTTCCCTCAATAGGAATCCATAGCATGGTTGTCTCAATCCCTATGGACAGGTTCACCAAATCTATACCAACCTCAATCAAAAGGGTGACCCGGGGTTTTGACCTTGGCACACATGGCGGAGTCTGACTCAAAAGACGAGCCGGCCGGTGGGCCCGAAACCCACTTACTACGTGAAGCCACCCGCTCGCCTAAACAAACACGGCCGGGTGTTGTTGACGCTTCCCCGGGAGTTGACGGTTCCCTTCCCAAGGCAATGGGGCGATGGCAGATGGCAGATGGGCGCACTTCCGTTGGCCAAGTTCCAACGTCTCGCTTGCCATCAAACTGGTCCAGTCCCAGAAAGTGCCAAGTCCAGCACCTCTTGTGTCGGATTGCTTTGGCCCGGCCAGCGTGGCAACTGCAACCACACCACACCAACAGCGACCTCCGAAGCATGTAGTCCAGGAACTCAAAGAACCGATCTTTCACACGAAAAAGCGAGGCTTCGAATGTCGGGCTCACATTTGGACGGGTGCTAAACGGTGTGGATCTTGATAGGGGGACCACCTGGCGGACAACTTTTCGGTTGGGGTTTATGTCCACCAACCCCTTTTGAGGTGGTTCCCTGTACAGGTGTGTGGGTGTGTGTGTGTGTGTGGCCGTTGCTTGATGGTACCCTTGTCAGGTCACTTGAAAGTTTAAAGGAAGGCCTAAAAGAAAACCCACCCTGTGTTCCTCTGTTTGGACACGTACCCCAAGGTTGTCTGAAAGACCTAAACAACTCACTTGTGGATCTTGGGAAAATCACCCTGTGATAGATATTTAGCAACGAGCCAAGACAGAAGGGCCTTTCTGAAGGTCGTTCACATGCCCCGCTAAACATGTCTCATGCCGGCGTTTCCTTACCCTCAAAACCGAAGCAGCGAAACATATCTGTGGTGCACAAGGCAGTGGTTCAACAAGCAGTTTACTTGGTGGACGTTACAAGGGGGAGCAAAAATTTAAATTTTAGCAGGTCAGTGGGGATTTCCCACTAAAACCACAATAAGCAAACCAATAAAATGTTTCCCAACAACAAGCATGAAACACCCCTGACTGAGGGGTCACGGAAGACTACTTTACTTTGAAATGGAACCTGTGGTGGGTTCCGTGGGGAAGGTCAGCAGAAATACACCTTCCCGATCACCTGCAGAACATCCTTGAATTCCAAGCCGATGTTATCTCAGGGACTCGACGCTTGGCCGCCACGGCTCTCCTGTCTGTGCTAGGTCGCCGGTCCCGCGCTTGCTCGCTCGCGCGCGCTTTCGCGATCTAACGTGCTTTTCAGAGCTGCCAAGAAATTCTCTGGGACAACAACTTGGCTATGGGTCGCATTTGTGATTTTGACAACATGTGACAGATGTGATTTCGACCCTAGCAGAACCAGAAACGACTCGCCCGGCTCGCCCTGGTTGCAGCCCCTTCCCCCGAGCGAGCTGAGGCCAGGAGCCGATGTACTATGAACCTGGCGCAGAGGTTCCGATACGAGCCGCGAAACGACAACATCCAGGCCTGGCACCAGTTGGGGTGGTTTATGAACCATGAAAACTCAACACTGGGATGAACCCTCACCTAGGCGGATTGAGTGAAACAAGCCCAAACTTGTATTGTTTTTCCACTAGAGGTCTTCCAGAAAAGCAGAAGGTCAATTGGGAAGTGAGCCTTGGGCACCCATGGCAGCAAGATACCCGCCCCCCAAGACACCCCGTGACTGAAACATGAGCTACTTTGGGCGGCTTGCAGATCAGAAGTTTGCTATGCGTCATCTACGCGGCACCAGGCCTAAGACTGGTAACACATTGGATGCCCGTACGAATCAGAGGAATCAACTTGCAACCGATTGGATCCCTAAGTGACTAATTGAAACCTGGCGTGGCCATTGAGCCTATTCTCTCTGTTGATGGCAGAATAACAGCGTGTCAGGCGGCCAAAAAACGACGAACTACAACCGGCACCCCCCCACCCACCCCAAACCAAAAGCGACCCCCACCCCAAGTGGGCGCTTCATCTAGGGCCGCTTTTTCTTGGGCCGCTTCATCCCCTCCCGCGCTCCAATTTTTTGGGCGTCCCGGCCCGGGCGACTGGGGCTCGGAGGTGAGGAGCATGGGCCAAATGGCCAGCAGATCCACGAGCAGCCAGCTCCTGGCGTAGTGAATAGCCACCTGGCCAGCGGGTTTCAGCCGACAGACCGCGATCAGAACCCGAAGCTGGGTAACATGCGGGTTGAGTCGATTAATATATGACCAAGATCAGCCCAAGCTCAGTTTTGAGCGCATTGGCCATAGTTCGAATCCGCCTTAAACAAAGGCTTGGCCCGAGCCTCCTCACAACCCAGAAGGCTTGTTCTTGGTTAGGGTTTGCCCAGGGTCGTTAGACCATATTTGAAAGGCACCTTTAGCGGAGGGTGCCCTTGTGACCAACCGATATTCCTGCATGATTGTGAAAACGTTAAAATGCCCTCAGATTCAACCCATACCAGCAAGCATGTAATCCCTTCCCCCTAACAAAACAAACGTGCCCCTAATAGGGTCGCCGGCTTTCTGCCTTAGATATAGTTCATTGCTTGCTGTTTAGTATTGGAATTGGACTTGTATTGGAAAGTGGATCCCCTTTGATCTGCAGGAAAAAAGGCTCAGATTGCAACTGTTAAGTAAGAACTCTGCAAGGGGCATTCCCGTTGTAAAATTGTTGGAATGTTTGGGGTTGGCGAGCGGACTCTATTAAAACTTGCTTGGGGCTCAGGTTGTTTTTTTGGTTTGAGGAGGACAGTTCTTTTGAGTGTTCGTGCGTGAGCGTGTTTGCTGCACAGGCCTCAGTACAACAATGCTTGGGGAGATGCCCGTTTTGTTTTGGAGAGATTTTGGGTTTGGGGGGGTCAGCCAGATTGAGAGAGAGAGTGCGCCTGAAGAGTTTAGTCAGCTAGACAGCCACTTAACTCCTTAACCAATTCCTAAATATGGTTCGAGGGAGGCAAGCTGGGCAGGGAGACCCTAACAATAAAGCGCGTTTCGGGAGGAACCAAAACTTTTGATTCGAGGACTCCTGGGTGACCCACAAGCTGTTCGTTGTTTAAAACAAAACCCTGTCGCACAAGGCAACCCTTTGGTTTAAAAGAAAACATGCTTAGGATGCAACTTTTGAGTAGCAACTTAGAATTGCAAAGGAAAGGGGCTTGTTTCTTTTGGACACATAGCTTGGAGCCAACACATTACGGAGGGGGGGGCCTAGAAAGCACATTTTGAGAGCTTGGTGGAAAACATGTGCGGTCTCAAATTTGCGCTTCTTGGCGCGGCTGAGAGGTTGATTAATAGGGAGAAGCGACTAGAACCCCTTTTCCTCAACAGCTAGGCATAGGTGTGTCAATATGGCCCTCACATCAAACGAGCTCTGGCAGGGGGGTGTTGGTCCCCTTCCAACGCAAATAGCTTGCCACAATTCGAAAAGCTCGGCTGGAAAGCTTATTGACTAGCGTCGTGACTGTCGTTTTAGGGGACCTTGAACAGCAAATAGCAAAAACCAACAGGGCGCGCAGGTCAACAGGCCGGCTTTGGAAAAAGAACGATGAAGAAAAGACACTGCGACGCGGGGTAACAAAAACTGAGCTGAACCTACCCCGTATCCTTTGGAGGATGCGCTGCGGTGCAGAGCACACTGCAGGCTTTGTTTCTACTGGCATGCTTGATCCTGACCGCAGGTTCAAACAATCCACTTCCTTTAACCCTTGAAGCGCCATGATATGGTTGCGCACCACACGAACTGCCCACAGATTGAGCAGAAATAAACCGGTCTCTGGGAGACGGACATCGTCCACACACCACCAAAAAAAGCGCGGTTGCCTCGAGCGCGACGTGTCCGCTCGCGCTGTGCAAACTCCAGGACAAAACCAACCAAACGAACCAAACAAAAACACAACAACATCAAGCAGCACGGGGAGTTTCATTCCCACCCCATCTTAGTGGGTGCCAGCAGCTCCCTGGCTGGCCGCGCCTCGCGAAACTCCATGAGCTGCAGGGTCTTGCGGTCCAGGGATGTGGTGATGAAGCTGACCGGGACCTCAAAAAACAGAACCGAGCACAGCGTGCATGGATCAAGACGTCCCGCGGGTCCGGGCTCCCGCGGCTGTTCTGTCGCTCGAAATGGGGCCCCGAATGTTAGGATCCACTCATCGATGTGGAAAAAGAGGCCCATGGTAACCTGGAGCCAAACCTGTGGCTCAACCGGAACCTCAAAGCAAGGACCACTCAAAAACGAAGAGAAAAAAAACGCGGCCTTGGCGGCAGCTCGCGTCCGAGGCCCAGGCATCTAGAATCAGGCAAATGTCGGCAAGGACTCAGTGGCAGGCACATGCATGCCGTTCCTCCCGACCAAAATGGGATGCACGAAATGTTGCACGTAGGGAAACCAGGGCGACCTGATACATTACACTCTCAGACTAACATGGAAGCTCCCAGAAGGCCTGTGTAAATGGAACCTATAGTCTTCCAAAAGGGGTCCTGGGAGCTTCCATGTTAGTACCGCGATTGGGTTTTGGCAGGATGTGATTGGTTCACCAGTTCGGGTATGATATTGCATATATACTTAATAGACGCTTTGGCGAGGTGCCAGCCATGATGCATTTGGGTTATCGGTTGAATTGTGGCTTCCTTCTAAAGCAACCCCGAACAAACAGGTGAAGCACAACATTCGCCCACCTGAACTTGAAAGGGGTATCCACAGCAGGGGGGCAAACACCTCGAAGCCTCAACCCCATCTCTTGATGGGCCTTAGAGCAGCGGCATTCAAATGAGGCACCCTGTGCTTGTGTTTTAAGGGATGTCCAACCAAGAGCATGCATTGAAAACATTGGCCAAAAGGTGAGACTTGCGGGTTTCTATTTTGCAAGTGTGTTGTTGTGCAAACAAGTACGAACACCGCATTCCTTCCTGTGCGCCGTCAGGACTTCTTGATCTCACGCTTCAACCCAGTGCCATAACTCACTTGCCAAACAACTACGCACACCAAAAAAAACTAACTTTGGGGGTCAGCCAAGGGCCCAAACCAAACCAAAGTTAAGCTCGCTTCACTTTGGGCCATCGAATTCGCGCGGGCTTGGCCCTGCCAAGCGAGGTGCTTATTGCCGCCACCCAATCCGATGGGAGGGGTTCGGCCCACAGGTAGGTCAGCTGGATCGGGAGGATGCCGGCCAGCCTCAGGCCACTTGCTTTGACTTCTTTTGTGGAAATTGGACAATTTATTGCGCCACTAAGGCAGCCCCAACCCAAAAAGCGCCAACACCAGGACTGAAACCTGGATAACTACCATCGTGACCCCCAACAAGTTTGGGTTGATGGCGACTCGCTTTTTGGAGCTTTTGTTCATTGCTCACATCTTTGCGTTTAGCCCGGTCACAGCAAATGAGGTGCCCATCACAGCGCGAACCATGCATAACCAACAAGATCACGACGTGTTTGCTTCGACTTCTTTGCGAAAGCAACCATATTATGCCAGCTCAGATAGTGCAATTGCGATCAGCAGCAGCTGGTTGAACAACTGCGGCATGGTTGACAGACCTTCTGCGTCCCAAGCATTTGCGGAATGCGTGACGCTCCCAGAAAGAGCCCTTACAGGAAGAAAGAGCCCTTACAGGAAGAAGTGGTTTCCCAGAATACCTTTTGGGTGGTTTTAAAGGGAAACCGAGCAATTTGGTGGGTCCCTTAAAAAAATGGCACCCCCAAGCAGGGCCCCCAGTGGCGGCCCGGAATGCCCTTCGCCAGGGAGCATCAAGATACAGACCATCATGATGAGGTTCCAGCCTCAGGCGACCAGACTCGACTCTTTGAAACTCGTTTCAGCCGCTACTGTTGATGGGGACTTTTCTCCTTTTCTCAACCGTTGCTGCGAACCAACCCCCCGTCTTTCTCAGCCCCCCACTCTCTTTCTTTCTGACCCTCTACCGGTTCCTGTCACCAAAGCTTCGGCAACTGCACCAGGGCTAACAGCGCCGGACGCAGGACTCAATTGACACATCCTGATCAGCACGTGCACTGCCTCATTGAAGCCTACAAGCTAGGGTTGGCGTAGGCTGGGTTTCGGATTGGTTTCCGGCTGAAGGACACATTGGCACAGGGAAGGAATGCAGTTGGCTGGCCGAAAGCAAGAAGAGTGGAATCCTGGGTTGCATGGGTATGTGTCACAATAGAGGGGCCCTCAAAGAGATGCTCCTTTGGCTTTTCTGTGAACTAGTCCCCAAGGGTGCCTCTCAGCTCGACTAGTTCAAGGCCCCCGACCGATGCTGATGACAGAGTCCGGCATCAGCAAAAACCTGGCAAACGCAAGGCTCAAAGGATAACTCGATTCTGCGGCTAACAGCACCCGAGCCCCACGTGTCCGGTGGTTTGGGAGTTTGGGGGTACCTTCCCGCTCGAGGAAGGCAAAAGTCACTATTTGGTCTATCATGTCGCGATATCTTCGTGGGAAACACACATAGCTCAGTTTGTCCGGTTTCGCAGCGAAGTGCGTTTCATCGCAGCTCGTCGCACAGAAGAGGTGTGGCATATCCACTTTGAGGCTAATTTTGAAACATTGGCATCTGATTGGCTCTCGCCCGCAGGCAAGAAACGTAATGAACATCGACACAAGGCGAGCGCATAGAGCTCGCAGACTTGAGAAGTGAATGGCAGTGCACCCAGCTGGCTGTGGGTCAAAAATATGTACCCAAAAGGGAACCCTGGGAAGTGGACACATGGGCCAAAACCTGCGATCCTCTGGTGGACCAATGTTGACCTAAACCCAGCTGGGAAACCCCCTCAAAAACTGGTTGGTGCGCATGAAATCACCTAAATCATGTCCACCAAAGGACCTCACATCCCAATAGTTGCAAACGTTTGCAGATATCACGGTAGCTTTTGCCAAACTCCTACGCAGTTTGCTGAAGTGGGGCCGAGAAGACCTCCGGAGATCAAGCCAAGTGGTCAGTCATGTGAGCGAAAAGGGAAGCTTTTGAGAATGTCCATCTCCAAGAACGTGAATGCCGTGGTCAACAATCTTGTGGCTCATTGGTCTATGTTTCTACCTTATGCCTTGTGAGTAGTTGTCTAAATAGTACTGAATCTATAACCATTCCTGGTCCCCAAAGCAACCGGATCTTCATGGCACATACCCTCACTCCCACTAACATGGCACCTGACAGAGGGTACCTTTAAAAGGAAACTGATCTTTCGGATACCCTCCCACAAATGCTATGATAGTGCGAGGAAGGGTATGTCCAACATATATGTACTTTCCCCTCCCATCGGTTTTACCATTGTCAAAGTCACTCCGTAACTGACTCTCAGGTCAAAGCGAAAAACGACCCCAGTTTCTGCTAACCCTCGCCCCCAACGAAAAAGAAATAAAAGATGCACAAAAAAAAAAAAGACCAACGAAAAAACTTCAAGATCAATGACCCCATCGGTCGGGAGGGACCATTTTGAGATGGTCCGAGGTCCGAATGCGAACATGCCGCACCGAGTATTGCCCCCGCCTGCTGCTCGGCGCGGAGAACTCGCCGCCGGAGCCGTCGTCCTCAGATGGGGCAGAGGTGGCTTCCCCGCTCTTTCCAGGGATCCTTCTTTCTCACAAACCAAAAGCCCTGGGAAAACGGATATGGTTCTTGAGAAGCATGGTTGAAAAGAATGGAAAAGGAATCAACTCAGAGAGGTACGTGTTCTGTATTGGACCTTCAAGCGGAGCTATGGGCCTTGGACCTTCTTCGGGGCGCATCCCTGCCCATACCCGCGCCCCTCTGTTTCCCTGGAGGTCCATGAAAATATGTTTAAACAGGGCCCTTTAAATTCCTAACCTGTAGCTACCCCCACAAACGTCAACGTAGGCATGTCCCCCGAAACCAGCACACACCCGTATTGAAGCATTTTCTGGGCTTCCGCCTTGGTTTCTTCAAGCTCCATCGAAAAGGAACCCCACTTTCTTGGGGGACTTTTTATTTCTGGAAACACCCAAGCTGAATTGCGCTTGACAAATGCCTGCTCTCCATTCAGGAACTCATACACCGTATCAGCAATGGAGAACTGTGGGCGCATCAAGTTGGGGCCCTGATGCTAACCTGGCATACAAAAAACCGGAAGCTCCCCCGGGAACTTAAGCAGCGCATGCTATCATACCTTGTCCGCTCTCTCAACATTCGCAGGGGCGGGGGGGGGGGGGGGGGGCCAAATCAAGCACTCTGGCTCCAAGGCGGTCGTGTTCCACACTCGGAACGGACATCCGTAAGCTTGCTGACTTCTTGTAAGCGACCTCCAAAGGGACCAAGGGCGCAGCAACCCCACACACACACACACACAACCCCCGGAAATGCACCCAGCATGGCGGTTGCGAAACGAATAAACATTTCCTTACCTTGGAGGTGGTCATATGTTGTTCATATAGTACCATGTTCATCACTACCGAGAACACAATTCCTGAGAATGGGCTAAAGTGGAGCTTTGTTGCATGCTCGTCAACCCTTTGCCCGCATGCCTTTGAGTTTTTTTCGCCAGAGTTCATAGCGACATCCGCGCCAAGCCAGCTTGAACTCCGATCTTTCCAGGTGCGGAGCATGCCCCTATGTGAAAAAAAAAGGAAAAGCCCCCTCAGGTCCGGAACATGCCCAAAAAAGAAAAGAAGAAACACAACTCTAATGCCATGGTTTTTGGGGGGCTCTCAGCTCATTGCCAAGCTGAACCACATTTCTCTCACTTCTGGATTTTCTCTGATGCCCCCGGCCTGCCACGCCCGGCTCCGCATGCTGCTCAACCTGCTCGCCTGGCGATGTGCCAAGCAAAATGGTCAAGTTCCATCCCAAAGGACCTTTTCTAGGTCCTCCAGTAGAGAGGTTATTCTTAAGGGTACCCTTGTTCTGTAGTCTATTTTCGTAGGGGAACCCTCCCCCAAAAAAGGGTAAAAGGGCACTACTGGGGGACCTAGTTTTGATCAAGTCCCACGTCTTTGCGGCTTGCGGTCTCGCGCATCTCCGCGCCTCCCCGGAATCGGAGACCTGTGCGCCTTTCAGCGTCCAGTTCTGCGGCTGCTTGGAGCCCTCCTGTCAAAGAACTCGCAAAGGACGCGGCCACCCTAAGGGGGACATTCTCGGGTATGGGTCAAAATTACACCACCAGGAAACCGCAGGATTTAGTCTTTGGTTTCATTTACCAGGATTCCCAAAACGGGTACCTGTTTTTGACCCACAGCCATGTGGGTGTGGCTCAAAACCAAACTGTTTTTTTTTCTGCCAAGGTGCCACGTTGGTACATTTGTTTGACGAACAGCCATGGTTTTTGGTTGGGCCATGGGTGTCCTTTTTAGAAAATAGATGGGTTTCTATGGTAGACCCAGGTAAACCAGGAATTGCCCTCTATTTTTCGACCAAACCAACCAAAAAGGACCCCTACTAGGGTTGGACCCTTCTACGGATGGCGAAATCCGCGAGACTGGCACCACGAAATGAATGGAAATTTCGAAAGTAACAAGGATCGCAGAAGTGGTACCCATCCACTGGCATGGAACCTGACGCTTCGGGGTCCTGAAAGACAATTTTCCTTTTAGAGGGACCCTCTCATCGGTCTACCTTTCTGACCGATGAGCCATAGCACGAAGATGTTTTAGCGGACATGTTCCATTGGATTTTGCAAAGCAATCCTGCTGCTAGACGATACGCTAGGGCTGGCTATGCTCCCAGCAAGCTGATTCCAAGTTAAGGCAATTTCCTTCACTCAAGGGCAGTTGATAACTGATGGTGAAGGTTGACATACCGTCTGCCGAAGCACCGTCTCGAAAAAGCACTCTCCATCAAAGGAAAATCCTTGGCATGGCTGTGGCTTGCTGCACGCCCTCAACAATGGTGGGCAGAGAGTTGGGTGAGTAGTAAATGGCACAGTTTCCCCTTTTTTAGTCCGCGCCATTGCCACTTCCACCATTGACCCCTTTGTGTTTCCCCAGTTCAAAGTTCCACTAACCAACAAGTGAAAGGCTTTATGTCAAGGGCTACAAAGCGTAACAAAACGTGAGAGGCCAAAGATCACTCCAAAATGAGTGTGTGTCAAACTAGGGATATGAACTCCAAAATGGATTTTGGTGTTCCTGTTGATTTTCCTTTAAACATGCAATCGAACTCAAAAAAGGCGCCCTCAAAAAACATAAACCTAGATGGGATTGTGTCTTTGTTGAGGGTACCCTCTTCAGCTTGCTTTAACAGAAAACTAGGAGAAAAGCAAACACACCCTTGGCTGCTGTTCACCCCTCCGCAAAAGTTGAACTTTTGTGGGTCCAATGGAAGATCCACGGTTTCCCAAAAAATTAAAGTCCAAAGATCCGTCACAAAATAGCGCTAAGCGCCCTTCAAAGCTCCTCGCCACCGGACTTCATCGACGGAGCAAGCCTCGGTCCGCGAGCCGAGAGAGCCGACTGAGCCCGAAAGAGGCGGGTGAGGGGGTGACTCCAAATCAGGGAACATCCCCAAACTGCCAAATGGTGTATTTACTTTTGAGACAAAAGAAGAATTCAGCTGCAGAGTCGACAAGCAATATCACACTCCAAAAAATGAATAGCAATAGCTGCGAGAAACGAATGCATGGAGCAAATAGAACGCTGTGTGCAAAGTCGCTGTCTTGGAAGTGTTCAGGCACGTTGGGAGAAGGTTTCAAGGGAGCAGACATCCTGCACGAGAGCAAAGAGGAAGGGCAAAAAATTTAAGTATGTCCCACTCTGCACCGAGCTAGGGTGAACAGCCACCTATCACACTCCCGTTACGCCGCTGTCTCACGTCACCCTATGGCACTCTTGAACCTTAAACCTTGCACAAAATACATCGTGATGCGCCCACGGCATATGCTGGC
>CAUJNA010003520.1:373392-388392 GCA_963377175.1 Effrenium voratum | reverse complement strand
CTTCAGGCACCCCTGTTTATAACAAGGGGCTCAACTACCCTTCTTCTTCATTTTTGGTCACGTGGCTCAAATGAAGTTCGGTCCTTTCATCATGGGGGCTGGGGGAGAGGGGAAGTTGAGGGAGCCCAAATAAGCCCCAAATAAGCCCTTCGTCAGGCCTTCAGCCTCCCTTTACAACCATGGTTGCCCTCACAACTTCCATTGCCCTTGAGGGCGAAATCCCCCTTGAGCCCTTTCCCTGTGTTTTCAGCTTCCCTTTGTGTGGCTTTGCCCTCAGCACGACCATCGCCACGCGCGCCTTGCCGGTGGGCGAGGGCGCCAGGTCGGAGTCGGAGTCGTCGGAGAAGCCGTCCTCCTGGCGCGCATCCGCGCCCCGAAGGCTTGGGGGAAAGACGAAGCTCAAGGCTTGGGTGCTGTGATGACCCCTCCAAATGTGGTTTTTCACTTGTGGGGTCAATCCGAAAAATCTCAATGATCTCAAGCAAAAAGTGAAAGTCCAAAGATCCGTTGCGCAAGAATCAAGAATTAGAGACCTTTGGCGGCATGCGAAGCTTCTTCCAGACCCTTCCTAGCCAAATGTGAGGATTCCGCAAGGGCAGGAATCCTTTGAGCACCTGTTGCCTGTGAAGACCTCAAAGCTCCAATAACCGCTGGATGGCCAAGAAATGGATTCTGCGAGGATCTTTCTGGCGAGGAATCTGCAAATCAGCGCATTCAGCGCCTGGAGCCTTGTTTCCCTTTGAAACAAACATATTTTCCCTTTACCTCCCCTTTATTAAAGACTGATGCCTTGCGGGGTTCTCAAGTGCCTGTGACCCTGGAACTGACAAACCTGGCCCGCGCAAAGCACTCGCCCAAAGCCAAGATACGGCTCTCCGATGGATAGACGCAATCCGCTTCACACCAGTTGGTTTATCCCAGTACTCGCAGCCTTCAGCCATCCCAACTGACGTACATGAGTTTTTTGCCCCGTGTTTTGCCCGCCCACAATTGTGCAAAGGAGCTCCTCCTCTGCCTCATTGCACACCGGCAAAATCGGCGTGAGCGGCTCCGGAGCTATTGGCGGCGGTGCCTGAGAGGTTCTGTGCGTAGGTTCGCATGGCCACTGGCTGCTGCGACGGGTTTTGGGAATGACCCTTCCGGGTTTTGGGAACGAACCTAGGGATTCCCTTCAGGAAACCAAATCGGGGATGGGTTTTTTGGGTGACCCAGGGGTTTGGGAATGAATCTAGGGATTCCCTTCTGCAGGGAACCAGGATATAAGGCACTCTTTCAAGCAACTCCCACCTTCCCTGCGCCCAAAAAACACCTCAAACAAGCTCGTTCAGGGGCACGTACCAGCGGTACATGGTTTAGCGCTTAGATTTCAGGAAGCCATAGGGGTTTATAGGGTTGTTCCCTCATTCCCCTGCCTATCGAATCAGCAAGTGGATTGCTGGGAACATGCGACTGAGCAAAAGAAGAAAATGGGTCGAGTCCGCAAATGACCCAAAAAGTGTGAAAAGCAAAAGACACAGGGAACAAGCCCTTGGCGAACAGCAATAAAGAATGGGAAGCATGCGCAGCAATTAATAGCCCCCAGAACGTCCTTGGTCTCCCTTTGAAGTAAGCCAAAAAGGGGTACTGCGCAAAACGAACATGCCCATGGCCAAGCCCCTTGGCCTTTGGCGCAGTAATGGCCGTAGCGCTAGCCGTGATTACTGCAACTCCCACACTGGACCCAATTAAGTGAAGGCTTATGCCATTGCACTTATGTGTAGTGTGATTCTTACTTGAGACCCTGTCGCGGTGCTTAAAGGAAAACCAAAACGGAAACCAACCGGGTATGTGTCAGAATAGCGGACGCCCCAAAATGCTCCTTCAGTATTCCTTTAAATCACCCCCCCCCTTTTTGGGTGGTACCCTACAGAGACTCACACACACACACACACCATACGCATCCAATCATGTTGGTGGCTCCGCTTTTAAGACAAACAAACCCAACTGAGTCAAAAACAAATCCTGGTATCAGAACCATGTCACAGTAGCTGGGACAATCCCCTACTAACTTTCGTCTACTCGGGTTTTGAGGACGCGGCCCATCCAGTTTTGTGCATACCAGGACCCGGGCGTTCGTGTTAAAGGCCAACGAGGCCCGGCGGGTGCTGCCGCCCGGGACGGGCACGGGCAGGGGCGGGGCCTTCGGCAAGGCGCGTGTGCTGGCTGGGATCCTTCTGTTTCCTGGAATTCGAGGGGATTCACCATGCTTGGGATCCACTTTTTGACAGGGTTCTCCATATCTACCTTTTGAGATGCCAATCAAAAGTCAGCTGTCCACCAAACTCCCGCTTGAGGACCGTGCTGGGTGTCCGAATCCTGACTTTGACACATACCCATTGGCTGGCTCACCCGAACTTGAGCCACTAGTGGCCAACAAGGGGTGCATCTATCTGGCCCAGGCAGAAAGACTAGGGGGAAACAACTCGCTTCCCGAGTGACTTGTTGCTTGCTACTCAAACGATCTGCCCAAAAGAACGTCCATTGCACACATCGCCCAGTGACCCTGGTAGAAAAACAACACGTTCTGCCCTGAGAGTGCACTTGTTTGTACCCAAAAAAGACTATGCTCTCATATTCATGTTTGTTTTTGTGATAGAAATTATGTTTGGGTCTTTTTCCCTTGCTACTGTCTGCTTAATGTCAGCTAGAGATTGAGTAGAATTTGATAAGTAAAATAAGCAGATTTCATAAGGCAAGAATTCAAAGGTCTCAAAGAGGTGCTTTTTGTTCTAGTCCCCGCCCTACCATGGTCACAAAACACCGACAGAAACAGTGTTGTGTAGCGCTTTTAATACTCAATTCACATCTCCACCAATGACCGCTCTCTGAAGTTAAATTTGACTTTGAATAAGACTTAGATGGGACTCAATAAGGAACTACTTGTTCAGAATCCCGCTGGGCATAATATCGCAAAACTTGATTTTACATGGAATTCCTTTCCGGATGAAACTGCAAATTCAATTTGAGTTCAAACATAATTTGATAGGGAAATAATCCAATCGCAGCGTCTGTTTCTTTAATATAATGTTGGATTAGAGTGTATCGTATGTTAATTAACATTTGCGATGGACTTTCATTCCGACAAAATTTCTTTACAAATGAGTTGACATTTAAACGCAAATAATTCAAACATAGTCCAATTCGAATGTCTAATCAGCATGTGGAGGAGAACAAAGGAGAACAACACCCACACACACACACACACTCACAGCGTCCTGCTCTCTGTTTATTGAATCTGTAAGTCTAGGGCAGGGGTTGCCAAATGCCAGACAGCCTGAAATGAACGGCAGTCTCACCGCCTGCTCTCTAGAAGAAGGAGCCCGTTTTGGGCTTGACCATCTGTAGGCCACGAACTGGAGAAGCGAGGGGGGGCACGGGTACTTGACGAGACCTGCAAAAAGCTACGTGTTGAAGGCCAGTGAATACCCCAGACCTCCACTGGATGTTAAAACAAGGGCGCTCTTGATTTTCAAAGAGAGGCCCCTGTGGAGCCTCTGGAGCCTTTTCAAGTACCCTCCTGCAAAAGAAAACCAATCCTGTCTAAAAGAACAAAACAAGAAGAAGAAAGAATGGTAAACCCATCCCAAAACCCAGAAGGTCCAAACCCCACACGCCCGCTGACGCCCGCTGTCGCATGCCTGCACCGCCATGGGCCGCGCGAAAAAGGCGGGGTTGCCTCGGCAAAGGCTCGATCGGAGGCTCGGTTGGGGATGGTCTGGCGGGAAATTGGGGTACTGCGGGAACTGTGGAGTCCTTCAGGCAACAACCTTGGTATGGCTCAAGTAGTGCACATACCCCACACATCGTGCGATGTTTCATGGGCCTGGAATTTGTCTCATCTGGCAGGCTGACAACAGGCAGGCTGACAACAGGCCCCAACCAGGTCCCACCTCCCCACAACCCAAGCCATCTTTGCCAAGCAGCCACCCATGCCTATCGCTACGCTGGTCCGCCTGATGGCACCCAGCATGCCGCCGCCTGACGAGGATGGATTGGTCGGCAGGTGTTTCAGGATTTGGACAGATCTGCCCAACCAAGCCGAAATATGAAAGTCAAGCCTGAGCATAGGTGTCCTTTTAGGGGAAATAGATGGCCCTGGTAGATGATTAAACCACCAGGTAAACCAGGGCCATCTATTTTTCTACCAAAACAACCACAAAGGACACCTATGAGCCCGAGTTGGAGCTTGTTTCTTCCCCAACGACCCCTTTACTCTTGTTTTGGAGGTTCAGTCTTTAGGGATATGTTTCCGGGGTCAGGAGGTGAAATCTGTTGAATGTTGCACTGGGACCAGGTCATGGCATTGACATGCGGCTAAAAAACAAGTGTTCAATGCCGGTCAGGGCTGAACCAAACAATCGAGCTGGCGTTCTCCCGTTTGCCCAGCAGCCAGGGAGGAAGTGCTGGATTCTGGATCTGCCTTTCAATTGCCAGGGGATCTTTGATCTCACCGGCCTGACAGGGATCCCAACAGTGAGCTTCGATTCAGGAGGAGCTCGCCCTGTAATATGACTCGGATCAAGCACGACCCCGGAGGAAACCCTGATACATACCATGGATGTACTTATGCGAGATGGACCACAGCTACACCCGGGGCACCTAGCCCAGCAATCACCTGGAAACTACAATCCCTTCGCAAAGGCTGACATGCTCCATGTCTCATTCCAACTTGGGGGCTTTCGCCATGCACTGGTTGCGGAAGCCCTGGGATGCAGAAACGCCCATGCGGCATGTCATGTATCAAAACTGCCCCCCGCCCGCACAGGTTCCTTCTACGATTCTACAAAGATTCTGACAGGAAAGCAATCATTGGGGGGAGCCCTAGTTTCTACACCATGTTGTTGCACATCCACCAGGAAACAAACAGGTCAAATGACGCTAGATTGTCTTACCAACACCAAATTGCAACCGTAAAAGCATGTTGTCAGGTGTACAGGAAGCGCTCAAACCAAGGCCTGTAGAGATGCAGCCCTGAACGCACTCATGCAGCATGTTATCTGCATTTGCAGCTTTGCGAAGCATGCAATGTGAAAATGGGAAGTACTTGGCCTATACTGAACAAGCCCAGATCAAAGCGGCCAAATCCGCCCCAAGCTCTGGGGAGAATCTTCCAGCTGCACTTCTGATCTTTGAATCAGTACGGTGACTAGGGGTCTGTTTTGCAACCTTCCCCAAAGTGCTTGTCTTCTCTCAGGGTTTGAGGCAAACCTGGCGCTTCCAGTTTCCAAACCGGGTAAACTGGACGAACCATGTGCCCCGCTCAAACCCCCCTCCCAAGCCTCCTGCTTCGCTGGGCGCCTGAGAGAGGCTGCGGGCGCATGGGACTCGTCCAAATTTGGGCGAGTCCCGGATGGGGGGGGGGAAGCGTCTTCCTTGAAACCGCCCCAAAAAGGCAAACCCGTACTCCCTGCACCTATGGCTGGGACTGTCCCTGGAATCGGTTCGGCACCTCATTGGCAATCCACGGATGGGGAGGTAATGTCTCCTCACTTCATCTGTTGGGCCAAACGGAAAGCAACGCCTGTGGCTGTGGATGACCTGTGCCAGCTGTTGCTGGAGCTTCTGACTCCTGGAAAAGGTGTTGAACCAGGTCAGCTTCGGTGTGTTAGTGCACCTTGACCGTGTATTCGGCAGTGTTCGGCTCTTGCACCCGGATGCCAAAAGGCCTGAGAAACCACAGGCTACGTCGATGATTGGGAATGAAGTACCAACAAATGCAATTCACAAACTTCCAAGAAGCCAAGGACCCTTTAGAGACGTTGAACTCCGAAACACCGCCCTCCTCGATTCCAGGTCAGCCGCAGCCCGCCTTCTCAGGCGCATCCAGATTGCCGCGGGATGCTTGCCTCTGGAACCCAGCCTCGGTGAAATGGAAATCAGTGAGAACAGTCCATTACAGTCAAGCCGATTGCAGCAGTAGAGCGCAAGCAGTGTTAGCTCAGCAACAGGCTGGGCGAAGCATCCTCGAAGTTGCAAGCTAATGGAGTGCCCCCCAGTTGCCGCATTTTGGAAATCAAGAAGTAACAATGAAAATAAGCTAACATGTACAACTCTGACGCAAACACACGCTGCACCATGTGAAATAGCTGCTGCGAGTGAACAAGTTGCTGTGCCGTGATAGTTTCCATCATCCACTCGGAATAGGCAGCATGATTGGCACACTCTGGTCAACCAAGGAAAGGCAAATGTAGCAGGACAACGTCAAGAAACGCATACGACCAACCGACCAACCAACCAACCAACAAACCAACAAACAAACAAAAAAGAATAAAACAAACAAACAAAAACAAAACAAACAAACAAACAAACAAACAAAAAACAAGCAGGTAGGCAGGCAGGCAGGCAAGCAAGCAAGCAAGCAAGCAAGGCAAAGCAAGGCAAGGCAAAGCAAAGCAAAGCAAGCAAAGCAAAGCAAGCAAGCAAGCAAACAAGCAAGCAAGGAAACAAGCAAGCAAGGAAGGAAAAGCAAGCAAGCAAGGCCAAGAAAGCCAAAGCCAAGCAAGCAAGCAAGCAAGCAAGCAAGCAAGCAAGCAAGCAAGCAAGCAAGCAAACAAGCAAGCAAGCAAGCAAACAAACAGACACAAACAAACAAACAAACAAACAAACAAACAAACAAACAGACAGACAGACAAAGAGACAGACAGGCCCAAGCACAACACAACAACACAAAACAATGGCAACCAAACAACACAGAACACAGACAAACAAAAGAAAACACACCATAACAAGCAAGCAAGCAAGAAAGCAAATAGGGAAGAAAGCACACAAGGAAGCAAGTAAGCAAGGACGCAAGGCAGAGCAAGAAGCAAGCAAGGAAGCAAGGAAGGGCAAGGACAGGCCAAGGAAGGGCAAGAAAGCAAAGAAGCAAAGCAAAGCAAAGCTCGCAAGCAAGCTAAACCAAACACCAACCAACCAACCAACAAACCAACCAACCAACCAACCAACCAACCAACCAACCAACCAGCCAGCCAGCCAGCCAGCCAGCCAGCCAGCCAGTTAGTCAGCCAACTATATAATCAAACAACCGGCCCACCGGCCCACCGGCCAACCGGCCAACCGGCCAACCGGCCAACCGGCCAACCGGCCACCAGGCCAGGCCAGGCCAGCCAACCACCCAAGCAAGCACACAGGCACACAAAGAAACAAAAAGGCAGATGGACAGACGGACGGACGGACGGCAAACGGCAAGCAGGCAAGCAAGCAGGCAAAACACGAATAGACCAACCAAGCAACCAGCCAGCCAGCCGAGCCGAGCCGAGCCGAGCCGAGCCGAGCCGAGCTAAACCAAGCCCCAAACAAAACAAACGACAAACACACAAGCTAACAGGCAGCAAACAAGCCAAAAAGCCAACAAACAAACAAACAAACAAACAAACAAACAAACAAACCAACCAACCAACAAACAAACAAACAAACAAACAACAAAGACAGACAAACAGAGAGACAGAGAGACGGACGGACGGACGGACGGATGGACAAACAAACAGAAAACAGAGCCAGACAGAGACGGACAGAAACAGAGAGAGACAGACACAGACAAACAGAGACACACAGAGACCGACCGCGACAGACAGGAAGGCAGGCAGGCAAGCAGACAAACAGACAGACACAGGCAGCCAGACAGACAGGACAGGACAGGACAGGACAGAACAGTACCGGACAGATAAACAGACAGACAAACAAATAGACAAATAGACAGCTCGCAAGCGAGCAAGCAAGCAATCAAGCACACCAACCCTGGAAACAATACATATGGCAAAACATAGAGAAGACATGTGAAAGCACGAAGCAAAGTTGCCTGAGACACACTGAATACTGCAAATCAAAGAACGCAAAGAAAACGACATGGAGAGTAAAAGACTGCAAGAAACCTACGAACCAAGACACATCCAATCAAAAGCGATGCCCAACACCCAAAGCCTACTGGGTGCCCCTGCACGTGCGCCCATGAAGGACGGGGCCGGTGCCGGCTGAAAGGTCCTGCCGTCACCCGCTGTTGAACCCTCCCCGCCAGTGATCTCCCTTGTAATCATTTCAAGTATCCAGACTCAGACCTCCGGTGGCGGGAAAAAAGGCAAAGACCTAGTGGCCGGTCTTTGCACCCCTCCAAAAACAAGTTGAAAGAACTTTTACTGGCAATATCGCGGGTGTGGCGTGTTTTCCGGTTTCCCCATTTTTGCTCTTTGGCCTTGTCCGTGGTTGTTTGTCTTCTCTTTTCAATTCCTCGGCCTTTTCCTTTGTTTGTTTGTTCCGCACCTATGGGGGCCATGACCTCCCGCTGGTTTCCCAAACCCCGCTTTGGGCCATTGGCTGCAATGTGAGCCTTTGGACAGAAAGTTTCTGGACCTTTGGCCATGGGTCAAAAGCCAAATCCGATTCAATCCAACATCGTCCCGTACTAACCTTCATCTACCCGGGCTTTCATTGTGGCTCATTTGCCTTTTTCGCCCCCTGAAAATTACAATAAAGTTTTGTCCAGTAGTGATAGATTCCCTTAACACCAAAAATAGGTTGCCTGCCATGCATCTTGTTGCAAGACCCTTTTCAACCAAGCAGGATGCTTCGGCGCTTGGCTTAGTCTCATACTATCCTCTGTTGGGCAGAGCAAGTTGCGTGATCCAATGCCGAAACACGTGTCGTCAAAGTCGTGAATTGACAGATCCACTCCAAGAGGTAACAGTTGCCAGAGAAATCCACTGAAATACGAAAGTTGTCTGACACGTCCAATCCAGATAAATAACAAGTGGTCAAAGTTGTGACTCACTGTCAGAACCCTCCCCACAGGGAATACTGCGCATGCCGCTTTTCAGATCCCCACTGGCCCACCCATGGATGGACTCTTTGATTTTTTTCAATTTCGCATCCTTTCACGTGTCTCAACAATGAGGGGCTCTTTCGATATGAGCTGTTGTTTAATGTTTTTCATTTATGGATGGTGGCAGGGTTGTTTCCATGTAGTTCTACTCAGAGTGGAAGGCCATGTTTCTTCCCAAAAAGGACCTCATCCGGTTCATGTCGTGCAGAATGATGACCATTGCTCAAATGAGTTCAAGCCCTCGATCGTCGACGGGCCAGACATTCGGCTCGTGGTCACGACAAGAAGCTGTCTTCGTGCGCCGACACAATCAAACTACAATTGTTGAATGGTGCTACCGCACATCTGTCCGGATAATCTACACCTTTCTTGAAGAGGGTCGGCTTGCTGCTTATCTCCCATCTAAAGTCGAAACCATCTTGTGAATGGGTGCTGGGAACATGTCACATGTCGCAGCCAGAATAACTTGCACTCGACTTGACTTGCCTCAGCTTTAACCAGCAAAAACGCAATGCTTGATCCGGACCAAACTCAGAGCACCTCAAAATGTCAAACCACCTGGGCATGTGTCAAAGAAGCCGGGATCAAGGAACATGGTGTTCGGATTTCTGTCGGGTTGCCCTTCTTCGACCACCCAGCTCAAGAGACAGAGACGCGTTGCCACGCTGTGGTTCAAAGAACCGGAAGTCCAAAATGGCCTTGCCCTGGCAAATCAGAAACCGATCGGTGGCCAAGACCTGCGGTCTGCCCCGATCGCTTGCTCTTGATTGCCACAGCCACTTTTGAGATCCCTCAGTCCTCGGTGGCGCGGGTGCACCCATGGCCGGGGCAAGTCCCATGGCCATGGGGTCCAGCCTGGGAGGAAAGGCGCGAGGCGATCGAACCGGGCGGGTAAGGACTAGGGACCAAAAAGGCACAGAACCGTGGTCTAGGGACTAGGGGCTAGGGACTAAAAGGCAGGGGCAAAAGCGCCAGGGGTGGGCCACCATCAATCTTTCAAGCTTTCAACCCTTCATTGCAATGGCCACACGTGTCCTCATCTCATTCTTCAACACCTTTCCGGGGGGCTGTAAAACCGCGGATCGGCCATGTCACCCAAGTCTTGTCTGAACAAGCGCACAGAAAGCCAAAGGTTGCTTTTTGTCCCCATTGGAAAAATGGCCGGCAAGCCATGGTATTTTGGGCCTCAGCCCTAAAAACCCGACTCCCGTAAGTCACTCGCACTATTCTCATGCTCTAGGGCATCAGCTTCAAAGAGCCCCAACTTCACCTTGCCACTGGAGCCAAAGGGTGGAATGCCTTGAGCAAATCAAAAGAACAATGGATGTCTTTATGTGGTTCAGGGTGACATTCTCGGGAAAGGGAAACCAAAGGGACGAAAAAATGTGGGGGTCCCCAATCTTAGCACACGTCATGTAGATTAGAGCTAACTCTCTCTCTCTCTCTCTCTCTCTCTTCACGCGGGCGATTGTGGAGCTTTACAAATGAAACGTGCCAAGGGCGCAGCATCGTCAATGATAAAGGTTTCCCAAATCAATGCCAACGTGCTATATGAAGGTCATGCCATCAAACACAGATCCATCGTCATGCTTTCGTTTGGGCTCCCAGAATGAGGGACCCCTTGTTGATGCTGGAGAAATGAAACCGGCCATGTACGGTGCAGTCATGATTACCTCAGCTTTTGCCCCCAAACCAAAAGTAAAGTGCATGATTCGAATGTGAAGTATG
This sequence comes from Effrenium voratum, assembly GCA_963377175.1. Lineage (NCBI taxonomy): Eukaryota > Dinophyceae > Suessiales > Symbiodiniaceae > Effrenium > Effrenium voratum. The sequence goes on along the minus strand of CAUJNA010003520.1, from coordinate 377,810 downwards.
TTGGGCATGTCTTTTTGGGGGGAACCCCTTGGGACCCCCTTTGAAACCTCCCAAAAGGAGATTCCTTTAAAAAACATGTGTGTTGTCTGGCGTCCTTTTCGGGGAAATGGATGGCCCTAGTAGATGATTAAACCCCCAGGTAAACCAGGAATCGCCATCTATTTTACTACCAAAACAACCAAAAAGGACACCTATGGAGATAACCCATCTCAAGGCATTGGTACCCCACTCGCTTTCGGCCAAGGCGCTTCTGCATCGCCGCCCGGGACTCGGCTTGCCCCCGAAGGATGGAGTCGCCTTCGTCGACAGCGCTGCCCCGCAAAACCGGGCGCCGGGGGGGGGGGGGTTTCCGGGGCCAAGGTTGGTGTGGTATCCGAAGGGAGCTTCTGAGGAGGAGGCGCGTTTCGGCATGCCACTTTGAAAAATCAGATGTCACGGGATCAGAGTTGTTGCCGAGTCTTGCCTGGGGTCACCCAACAACTGTGGCTGCCGTGATCTGAACTCAAACTCGAGGCGCGCGTGCGCGCGTTTGCGCGCAAACAAAGCCTGCTGACAAGGTGCTACATCACTAGCCGGTCCAGGAAACACAACCATCTCAAGCCGAAGGTTGATAAATGTCAAGGTTCCTGGCACTGCATGAATTGCCATTCTCCCCCTGAAGCCTTGCCCCTGTCTTAAAGATTCCATTCATTTCTTGGAGCCATGGTCTGTTGTATAAACCACGAGGAACTGGCTGTGCTTTGCTCAAACATCTTTAAACCACAGTGGTTTGACCAAACTCCTTTGGGCTCCGTTCAGATGGTGAAAGGAATTGGGCCAGGGGCTGGATGCTGAAACCATGTTTCGTATTGAGACGGGGGTTGTGACACCGTAAGCCTAAAGTAAGTCACGCCCATTGGAAAGCCCTGGAGCCGCCTTGTGCCGCCTTTTAAAGAAAATACCAAACAGGGCCTATGCTTTTGACAAGCCCCGTCCCCGAAACCCGAAGCCCGATCTGCGGCTCATGTTTTTTGGGGCGCAGGCTTTGGCCCTGCAGCTTCTTCAGCGTCTTCTGGACCTGCTTCAGCTGGTTGGGCAGCTCCTGGGCCGAATGGACTTTGGGTTTGGCTCCCCTTACTTCTCGGAAAAAGATCGAACACATCCCCACACAAATTGTCAACTTGTGGCTAGAATTAGCTGCGGTTGCGAAAGAATAAAAAACGCATCCTCCCTCCAAGGAGAAAGACTACGGGTTTTTGCGGTAGCCTTGGCACGCCGCTTCATGGCCTTCAAAAGAACCCGTCGCAAAGAGGTCTACACATTCGGACGCCAATCTTGCGGCCGGTTGCCGCAATTTCAGAAGAGAAAGGCCACTACTTCGGGGCCAACCAAAAAAAAGAACCACGGAGCGGGGGGGGAGGCCCGAAAGCGGTGAACGAGCCTGGCGGTCAGGATCGGAAGGCAATGCTTGGAGTCAGATGTCTTCGGACAGGTGAGGTCCCGATGCCAAAATCAGACAGGCTGGACTTCTCGCCCCAAAACCACGAACCTTAGTGGCTGTGGCTCAAAAAACTGGTACCAAAATGCAACCCTGGAAAGTGGAAACATGGACCAAAACCTGCGTAACCCCTCCTGTTTAATTTTGAGCCACACCTTAGTCACTTCTGGCAGACCTCAAAGCCAACAACCCTGTCCTTCAACGCGTCCAAAAGCTGCGAGACGTTCTGCAAGGAAGGGCTCCTGCGCAAGCGAGGGTGCTGAGCGCAAACATAACAGGTTGTCATGAAGGAAGGTTGCCATGTCATGGAAATAGAAAGCACACGGCCTCAGTGTGCGAAAACCTTCATGCTCAGGGCTGCAAAACCAACTGGCACTCAGGAAAGCCATTTTGCACAATGAAGTACACACCCGAAAGCCTGTAAGCAATTCAGTCATGGAATCCCTCGCCGTAGGAATCGCCAGCGAGCCAACCACACCCCGGGAAACGGGTCCCCGAAGCAGAAGACAACAGGCCCCAGGTTTCAACTCATGGCCCAAGAAATGGTCCCATTTTCACCTGGCTCAAAGCCGGAGAACATGGCGGAGCTTTATTTGCTCCGGGCCGACGTCAAATGTCAACCTAACAAGCGGCCCTCAAAGAACGCGCTAGCTGATATATGGGCGGGTCTGTCAAAATGGCCCAAAACGGGGCTTCCCATGATGTTGATTTCCTGGGGCCAACAAACGGGGGGATTGGCAGCAATGCAAATCAATACGTAGACAGAAGTTGCATGAAGGGGATAGAGGGGCAGCAAAACTAAGCAATACTGAATCAAGAGAAGCCCCCCAAAAGAAGTGTCAGGTGAAGTCATTGTTGGGGGAGGGTCTCACTATTGCACCCATTTCTGCAACATCAGCACACCTTGCCGTGCCATCTGTTTGAACTTCTGCACAGCCGAGGACGATTTAACTAACTCCCCGCGCTTGCAATGCTCCGGCTGACAATCAAGAAACAGGTGCTCCAGCTCGCATCTCTTAAAAAGGTGCTCATAAACCTGTGAGGCCTGTGGGATTGATTGGACGTAGAAACACTTTAACCCTTGAACAAATTCTTGGATTCCCCCCACGCACCATCCTCACAAGGGTACGCTTCTGGTGCATTTCCTTTGCTTTCTCTTTGCAACCCCAAAAGGGGCGCCCGCTCAAAATTTGGCGACCCCAACAGTACCCCAAGAACAACACCTCCTGATTCTGCTTGATAATTTGTCAACCCCGAAAAAACAACGTGCTTGAAGGACACCCCAGCAAAAGCTATGCTTTCCATGTGCTCAGGTCTCAAGCACCGCACTCTCTCGAGCTGGGCTCTCTGACTCTGAATCCACAGAGATGTAGGAATGCTGGCTGGGCCGACCTCACAGAGGGGGGGTGTAATAGGTGGCTGGAAGCAAAACAGCGGCCCATCCCTTTGGGTTCCTTTTGGAAAACAAAAAACGCAGGGCACTTAACACCCAAATGAGAGACTCTCTTCCAATTTGACCTGCGAAAGTACAGAGACTTACGTCACGCGGCATCAAGTGATTTAATGGGGGGCAGCAGCCTTGCAACGAATCCTGCCATCGAACATCGAAGCCAAGGCCAAATGGAACGCTACGCATCCCAGTTCCTCGGGTTTTGATAAAAATGTTGCGTGATCCAACCCCGAAACGATTCACTTTGTCAATGAGCCCGTCTGAATAGCGATGAAAAAACCATGAAACGCAAAGTAGTTTGGGCCCAGAACCAACTAAGCATGGCAACACCAAACAGCTCGCACACATCAAAGTGCCAACAAACGGAGACAATGTCGCAAGGAATTGCCCCGAGCGAATGGGGTGCAAAGAACACCGAACAACCCATGGGTAACACCACTGCTGTGTCAAGTCTTTTCCATGTCATGGAACACCAAAACCGCAAATAAGTGTCATGGAAATTCAAAGCGGCCGCGCAACCAGGGGAAAAATAGCAGGAAGACAATCGTGGAGACAAGCGGGGGGACAAACGCGGAGACAAGCCGTAACCAGGTTCGAGTCAGCAAGCAGACAGCAAGCAGACAGCACAGCAAGCAGACAGCAAGCAGACAGCAAGCACAAGCGGGGAGACAAGTGAGGAGGCAAGCCGTGACGAGGCCCGAGTCAGCAAGCAGGCAGGGAGACCAGCGGGGAGACAAAGCCAGCGCAAGCAGAGAACCAATCGGGGAGACAAATGAAGAGACAAGCTGAGACATCGACAAGCATAAGTAGGAAGAGCAGGGGTAGTGGGCACACAAGTAGGGAGACAAGTGGGGAGACAAGCCGAGACAAGGTACGAGTGAGCAAGCGCAAGCAGGGAGAGGGGTAGGGAGACAAGCCGTGACAAGGTACAAATGGGGGGACGAGGAGGGAGAGAAGCGGGCAGGCAAGTGGGGCGAGAAGTGGGGAAGTGGGGACACACGTGAAAAAAACAAGCTGTGACAAGGTCCGAGTCACCAAGCAGCACCAAACGCAAGCAGGTGGGAGACAAGTGACAAGTGGAGAGACAGCACAGGTTGGTGTTTTGAGCGTGTTGAGTGTGTCTTGTGTGTTTTGTGCGCGTGTGTGCGCGCTGTGTGTGTGTGTGTGTGCTTGGTGTGTCTTGTGTGTTTTGTGCGCGTGTGTGCGCGCTGTGTGTGTGTGTTGTGTGCTTGGTGTGTGCTGTGGTGTGTGTTGTGGTGCGTGCGTGCGTGCGTGCGTGCGTGCGTGCGTGCGTGCGTGCGTGCGTGCGTGCGTGCGTGCGTGCGTGCGTGCGTGCGTGCGTGCGTGCGTGCGTGCGTGCGTGTGTGCGAGTGTTTGTGTTGGTGTGTTGGTGTGTTGGTGTGTTGGTGTGTTGGTGTGTTGGTGTGTTGGTGTGTTTGTGTGTTTGTGTGTTTGTGTGTTTGTGTGTTTGTGTGTTTGTGTGTTTGTGTG
>CAUJNA010003520.1:269534-373292 GCA_963377175.1 Effrenium voratum | reverse complement strand
GCGTGTGCTTGTGCGCGTGCGCGTGCGTGCGTGCGTGCGTGCGTGGGTGGGTGGGTGGTTGGGTGGGTGTGTGTGTGTGTGTTTATGTGTGTTTGTGTTTTGCAAGTTGTTTGTGCTTTGTGCGTGTGTGTGTGTGCTTGTATGTGTTGTGGGTGAATGGTGTGTGTCGTGTGTTTTGCGTGTTTTGTGTGTGTTCTGTGTGTTTTGTATGTGCATGCTTTGTGAGCGCCTTGTGCGTGCTTTGTGTGTTTTGTGTGTTGTTGTTTGTGTGTGTGTTGTCTGTGTTGCGCGCGTGTGTTGTGCATGTGTTGTGTGTGTGTGTGTGTGTGTGTTTTGTTTGTGTGTTGCGTTGTGTGTGTGTGTTGTGCGTTGGTCTGCTTGTGTGTTTGTGTGTCTGTCTGTGTGTCTCTGCGTGTGTGTGTGTGTGTCTGTGCGCCTGTGCGCGTGTCTGTGTGTGTGTCTGTCTGTGTGTGTGTGCGTGTGTCTGCGCGTGTCTGTCTCTGTGTCTGTGGCTGCGTCGTGTTTGTGTATATGCTTGTGCTTGTGCGTTGTGTGCTTGTGTGTTTGTGTGTGTGCGTTTGTTTGTGTGTTTGTGTGTCTTTTGGGGTCGTGTTTGTTTGGGTGTGTCTCTCGGGTTTGCGCGCGTGCTTTTGTGTGCGTGTGTGTGTGTGTGCGTCGTTGTGTATGTGCGTTGTACGGGTGTGTGAGTGTGTAGCTTGTGTGTTTTGTGTGTGATTCATCTGTGTGCGCGTAGTTTGCGCGTATGTGGTTTGTGTGTTAGTGTTTGTGGTGTGGCTTTGTGCGTCGCTGGGTTTGCAGGTGTTTGCGCATGTGTGTGTGCGCATGTGTGTTTGTGCGCGCGCTTTGTGCGGTTGAGTGTATTTCTGGGTTTGTGGTGTGATTGCGGCTGTCCGTGTTTGCGTGCGTGTGTGTGTGTGTGGTTATGTATGTAAACGTCTTTGTGTGTGTACGTGTTTGTGCTTTTGTTTGTGTGCGTGTGTTTGTGTGTGTGTCTGTGTTTGTGTGTGTGTCTGTGTTTGTGAGTGTTTGTGTGCGCGTGCGTGTTTTTCTGTGGTTTTTTGTGTTTGTGTTATTATGTGTCTGTGTGTGTGAGCGCGCGGCGATGCATGCGAGCGTCTTTGTGCGTGTGCATATGTGCGTGTGTTTGTGCGTGCATTTTGGTTTGTTTGTGTTGTAACTGTGTGTTGGTGTTTTGCATGTTTTGGCTGCGTGTGTGTGTGTGTGTGCTCCGTGCTTGTGCGTTTTGCATGTGAGCGGTGACCAAAATTACAGGGACAAAAGGCCATAATATCGGACTGATGTCCGCGCATCTTCCGCTGGCTTCCGCGGCACGGCTTTCTTGCTTCCCCACAAGTACTTTGCTTCGCGGCTTCCGCGCATGGTCTGTGTGAGTTCTGTTGGGCTTTGCTGGTGTTGTTTGTGAGTTCGAGCGCGACAATTTGCTGAAGGCCCGTCTTTTCTGGCACGCAGGAGTTCCGGGCGCTCCTCCAAGTCGCTTTTGTTTCTTCGCAGCTAACCAAAATTCAACAAAGGAGCCAAAATACGTTTTATCCAGGGCAATTTGTGGGTCAAGAGGCTGCGTTGGCAAAACACTTGTCAGAGCCAATCTTCTTCGCAGGCCGGAAAACAATTTGTTTGGCGCTTTTGGTGCAGTCAGGGTCAGGGCAAGAACGTGGCGCAGAAAAAAAGAATTTGTTTGTGCCAAACAAATCGCGGTTGGTTTTTCCGACGTCACCAAGGAGGGTGGGAAACGTGAGGCTTTCTCTCCTTTTGGCCAGAGGGCCGGAGTGAATCAGTGTGGAGCGCAGACCCACTTGTTTGGTTTTGGTCCCTAGTTGGTTGGACTCAATAAAAACGCTTCGTTTGGTCCCAACAAATTGGCTTGCAAGCTGCGCGGTTCTTTTTCTCTCCAAGAACCCGGTACCACAAAAAGCAATTTTCTTGAGCCACATAAATTGTTCATTTTAATTGCCATCTGTGAAGCTAGCTTCCGCGGGCTTCTGCGGCAACAAAGCTTGCAATGTGCTCCGCAGAAGTTTCCGCAAGCTTCCGCGCCCTAAACAAATCCTTCCGCGAAATCCCATTTTGGCACCCCACGACTAAGTTTCTTCATAGGAAATTTGATCACCGCTCATGTGTGTCTGTGTTGTTGGTTGGTTGGTTGGTTGGTTGGTTGGTTAATTGGTTGGTTGGGTGGGTGGCTGGCTGGCTGGCTGGTGGGTCGGTCGGTCGGTCGGCTTGTTGGTTGGCTGGCTGGCTGGTTGGTTGCTTGGTAGGTTGGTTGGTTTGTTTTTTGTATGTGTGGGCCTAAAGGAAAATCAAACGAAACCACCAAATTTGTCGGGTCAGCCTGTTTTGAGACTCCCAATAGATACCTTGACTAGATGGCCGACTCAGCCCCACCCCGGTCCAGCCTCGGATTCGAGGTGCGCTCTCTGAATCTGGCCCTGGTTGAGCCAGGCAGTTCGTGATCATGGGTTGTCTCAAAATACGGGCCTTGTTGGCTTCCCTTTCGTTTTTCGACAAAGGTACCCTCAAGAAGAAGTCTTCTCAACTGACATGGCAATTTGGTGAGTGACTGCCATGTCTGAATGACATTCTCCGTGTGCAACACGCGGGTAAACAACCGGGGATGGTGAATATTGAGGCCCGTCACTACTAACAATTGATCCATTCCATTCGTTTCTCCGCTAGGTCCATCTTGGCCGCCCAGCCAAGATCCACACACACAAGACACACAACACGCAAAGGACAAACACGACAGACCAACGATACTAGAAGAGACAAAAAGAGATACTCACGACACGCAAAACGCAACAAGACACACCCAGCACTCAACACACAAGACGCTCATCTAACACGCCCGACACACGCGCACACACACACACGCACACCGAGACACAAGGTGCACAGAAAATCGCAAACAAACAACACACCACACACACATTGACATACACAAGAACAAGACACGCAGCCACAAGCGCGCACACACACACACATACGCACACACACACACACAAACACCGGCTCACACACACACACACACACGCACACACACACACACCCACACACACACACACGCAACACCCACACAACAACAAACACACACACACACACACACAACTAAACAACATATACACACACACACGAACACACGCAAAACACACACACAACTACACAACTCACACTCACACACACACATACACTCACACAACTACACAACTCACACCCACACACACAACTACACCAAGCACACACACAACGCAAAACACACACACAACTACAAAACTCACACTCACACACACACACTCACACACAACACAACACACACACACACAACTACACCAAGCACACACACACACAACAAACAAGCACACACAACAAACACGCACAGACAAACAGACAAACAGACAAACACACACACACACACACAACACATACACACAAACAACACGCACACAGACAGACACAAACACACACAAACACGCACACAGGCGCGCACACACAGGCAACACACACAAAACACACCCAACACCGACAGCACACGCACACGCACACGCACACGCACACGCACGCGCACGCACACGCACACCCACACCCACACACACGCACACCCACACACACACACACACACTCACGCACGCACGCACGCACGCACGCACGCACGCACGCACGCACGCACGCACGCACGCACGCACGCACGCACGCACGCACGCACGCACGCACGCACGCACGCACGCACGCGCACGCGCACACGCAAACGCACACACACACACACGCACACGCACACGCACACGCACACGCTCACGCACACGCAGCGAGCTTACAAGTTTGGCCATGTCATACGTCCACAATTCCCGCGCTGTTTCTCACACATGTGGCGTGGGTTTCGCGAGATGCCCTCTTCCCAACGATTCCAAGTAATAGCAATTGTCCGAGGGCATTCTGGAAGTGCATATTCCGAGAGAAGCAGTCTACGAAAGAAGGTTCGTGACTTCAAGGTATGGGCGCCAAGCTTCGATCGACTTGCAACAAATAGTGGGATGAAGCAGCAATGTTTCACAAAAACAAGGCCAACAAAAACACGACAAGTTGAAATGAGATATCCAATGCTTGGTCCGCAAATATAGAAAGGGCTTTGTTTGTGCCATTCTCTAGCACTTGACAGCACCGCCAGGTACATCCGGTGTGGCATCTGACGACCCACCCCTGTGCAACTGTGCCTAGTGGTCCTGAGCTGACGTGCCAGCGTTGTCCAAAGCAGATCTGAATGGGCCGCCACGCCACAACAAGTGTCTTTCTGACTGGATTCCTCAGAAAGTCAAACTGTTTCACCACTAAAACGATCTTCCAAAAATGTATCAAGTCCAGAAACTTGATGAATCGAGCCCGCCGACCTGATCCATCCCCCGGCTGACAACACTACGCATCGCGCCCGCCTGAGACGTGGGAATGCTGGGACAACCGGATCGCACTGGGCGAGGCAGTCCGGAGGTCGAGTTGACAGGAACTTCCCCATTTCGAAACGGTGACAAGCTCAGAAAGCGGCAGGAAACTCCACGGCAAATTCGCCTATCGCACATGAAATGGTGTTTTGGCGATGCTCCCGAATATAGCTCGCTTCTTGCTGTGTATCTGGGTGAATCATGACGTGTTTAGCTGAGACTCCAGATGGAACGGCTTTGAAAGGAAACCAATAATCCTTCCGTGACATCTTCTCCAGTGAGGTCGCTAGAATTCACCCTGGTGCACTCATCACAAACCGCCAAAGTAGCAACAACTTTGCCAGAATCACCCAAATGGACTGTGATCTACGGGCAGCGTTGCCTTTGTATGACGGGCAACGCATCAAGGAGTGATTTGGGCAGCGGCACATTGTATGAAAATCTCAGTCCTTGGATGGTTGATTGTATCAAGTTGACAAATGTTGAAACCCTTGGTCAATAAGCCCCTAAGAGTTGCGCTGCAGGCCAAATCCTTACCTGTTCGTTTGACATTTCAATGGGCTGGGCAAAGGGTGCCTGGGTCGGCAAAGGCTCCCTCGCCCACCAAGTCCCACATTAGGAGCCGGGGCTCTGGAAAGCACTCGCTTAGAGGAAAACGGCCAATTTTCAGACTAAAGTTGCCATGAGGTTGAGGTGGCCAACTTGATGGGCCTTCAAGCGAACAAGGAACTGCCCAAGAGTCCAAAACCTCACCAACGCCACAGTCTCTGATGTCACCTAACAAGGGCTGACACTTAAAGGATGTCGGACTGTGATCCAGCATGTTCATATTGGGCGTGCCTAGGGAGCTGTGAGGGCTTGACATGTTGTGGCAACGCCTCATGTTGGGAGACTGGGAAGTGGGGGAAACCCCGCGAAAGAATCGAAGCTCATTTCTCATCGACTCATATATTGAGCCCGGGCTCCGGATGCCACCTCACCCGCTCATACAAGCACAAAGGCAGAACAAGGCTAGGACAAGCTCTTCACGGGATCTCCACTTGAACATTTCCACCCCCCGTGGGTTTTTTGGTCTGGGGGAAAATGTCGTGCGACACCTGGACCTTCAAACCGCCAGTCTCTTCCCCAAACCAAGCTGCGCCGGCATCTCAGTCTCACCGGGAAGCTGCGTATGCTCCATGGCAGCGATCGATCGGCAATGAGCTCTCAAATCAAAAAGTTCCGACCTCTTTCCTCTCAATATAACTTTCCTTGCTGCGCGCTCTCCAAAGATCTCGGCTGTTGCGTTGAAGCTGCGCTTGCGGACGGCCGGTGGGGGCCATTCAGGCCTGAGAGAGTTGAGAGTACCGTCTTGCCCAGCGCACGCTTCCGCGTTGGCAACTTGAGCCACAGCCGGCCGCGGAGAAGTGGTTCAGCATGCTCCGAGCCTACAAGTGGACCACCCTCGGAATATATATATATATATATGGTGGTTGATCTAAATTCCTTTGTCTGGAAACGGCCATTCTTCGCGAATATAAAAGTTACTTTCGCGAATCTTTCGCGGATTCATCGCCGTGCTCTTTTCATTTCTCGAGTCGGAGAATCGCAGCTTTTAAGTGCCAGCGTTGTAAGCGAAATGACGATTTCCCAACTCCAGCTGTAAAGTCGCAACTTTTCATCACAGGGGTAGTACATGACATGCGCCGGCTGGAAAGTCGCAGCTTTTCGTTTGCCGTGCAGCTCCAGCTTGAAGTCGCAGATTTCCAGTACCAAGCTAGTATACTGACTAGATCGGCGCTCAGACTATACCTCCCCTTGCAATCGAAGCCTGCGCTTTCGCGCGGGCTTTCGCGGATCTTTGGCGGAACTTTCGCGAAAAATCACCCACGTTTCAGGGCGGAAAGCCACCGACTAACACCCACAGACACACATACACAGGCTTGGAGCACTAACCAGCCAAGCAGGGTATCAAACTGTAGCCTCGCCAGGCTAATTTGCGCAACATCAACAAAGTGTTTTAATCAGAATAGAAGGAACCCTCAGCAGAAAAGATGAACGGTTCCACATATCATTGATTAACCAGATACAGTTACGCAAAACGTTCGCGAGAAAAAAAGTTACTTTCGCAACTCCATCGCGAATCTTTCGCGGAGCTACCTCAACCAACACCGATGGTCACCGAATACTAAACTCCTTACAAGGACCTTTAGAACGACTCCCATATGTATATGTATATAGCCTGCAAGCTGAACCAGAAACCCGGTGAGGGACAAGCGTCTGCTCCCAAGCGTTTCACCTCGCTCCAAGACCGCTTCTGGCTATCAAACAAGAATTTGACTGCGGCACACGCGCACAAAGCACGGCACCTGTGAAAAGGGGCTCGGGGGGGGGTCGGTCCAACGATCCGATCTATCCTGGAAGCAGTCAACATGTTCTAAACACACGTAGCCACTTGCGGAGCCAATCGCCGGCGGAAAGTCGAGGTATCCTGACGAGGCTAAAGGAGTGTGCTAAATGAGAAGTGTCGACCATTGTCTACTGGCAACAATCTACTGCTTAGTCACAAAGGCCATGAGGGATGTGGTTAGAAACTCTCCTGTTCGAATCTGCTTCCGCAAGCCACCCGCCCCCTCCGCCCACAGCCCTCCCCCGGCTTGCACACTAGACTGATACCTTCACTGGGTGTGAGGCCGGAGACACGCAAATAAGCCCTTAAGCTCCCCTGACAAAAGGTCAAGGAACATGGAGGCTGGCAGCGCAGGTGCCATGCTGCCTAGGGGAAGACAAGGACACCGTTGATGAGAATCTCAATAGGGGGGACAAATGAAGACTTCCGAGCTGCGAGCGGGGAAATTGCCAAGCAGCTGTTGCAAGAACCAGGGAGAAACGGAGATAAAAATCATAACACCTATCAAGCAGCTCAAAAAGTGATCAAACAATCACAGTCCAATGGCAGCAATTAGACAGTGACAAAACCAAGCATGAAGTAGTCCGTTTGCGTGCATCACTTTCATCACCAACACCCTTCTCAAAAGGAACCCTCACCCTTGTTCTTGCACAAGTGGATGCGGCATTTGTCAAGCTTGCCAAATCATTCGCCCATGTCGCAGTTCCTAACATCCGTGAGGCCACGATTACATTAGTCGAACATAACACTTGAATATCGCTGTGTTTCATTGATGCTTCCTTGAAATCATTGGACCTTGACCAGGCCTAGACCCCTGCAAAAAGCTGGCTATTTGCTGATTGGAAAGGAAAATGATGGGAAACCACAACACAAAAGATTGAGCAAAACGGTGCGCGCCAAGTCTGGCAATGGCAGGCGCCCGAACCCACGAACCCGAGCCTAGCTTTGAGCGCACCAGGGTGGTGCCTTCGGCGGTATGGCAAGCAACGCAGAAAAAGTGGGCAGGAGAAGTGCGTGTCTGTGTGTTGCGTCTGTGTCTGTGTGGCTGCGTCTGTGGCAACAAGCCGGAAAACGAAAAAGGACCGGCTCCGCATAAAAGGTCCAAGAAAGATAGTCTTCATGTCCCCAAGACCAGTCGGACATCTCTCTCGCGATCGACGCGAGAAGCCCCTTCCCACCTCCTCCTGGGAGTGAGACGGCGGTAGCGAATCCTGAGCACTGTCGCGCTCGAAGGGCAACGCAAGAAGCTGCACCTCAAATAAAAAAATCATTATTTCTTGCAGCCTATGGGCGGTTCAAAATGGAGGATTGGCCAACTCGATGTTCAATAATCCCTTTTGGGGAAGCCTCTACAAAGGGGGCCCCTTGCGTAAACCAAGGTAAGGATGAAGGATTTTGAACTGCCCGGATTGCCTGTGTTCGGTGCTTTTGTTGTGTGTAGCTTCCTCAAAGCTGTGTATGATATGGTAAAAACTAGCGTGGATCATGGTTCACTAAGCCTCACAAAGACGGTGTAAACTCAAGAGGAATTCGCACCTATCGATCCCCGGGTCAGTGGGGTCATTCCCTGAGCAGCAGCAAGATAGGGAGGCAAAGCCTGGCATTCCAGCAGGCCCATGTTCAGAATCCACCGGGCGGCTTCCGCAATGGTTGGGACTGTCCCCTACTTCTACCAAAACTTTTGGCTTCGGGCAGGGAGCTCTCTCCCATTGCACTGCCACCTACCGGTGGGCTGCGAAAGAAGCAGTAGGTGGGCGATTCCCGGAAAGCATCGGTAGGTAGCATCCACTCGGCAAACTTTGCAAAAAAAGATGAAATGAGGAAAAATAAGGGGTCCAGGTATGAGATATTTGCATTGGCGGGGTGAAAAGTCTTTGTGAGGGTGGAAGAAGCGGAGCCCAACCGAAAATCGGTCGCTTTGAACCAAGGCTCCAGTTACTTCATCTATGACCGGCGTCGCCTATCTGAGGTCATCTTCCAACTCAAACGACAAGCAAATGGGTCTTTGGGCCACGGGTACCCGTGGTAGGTGGTTATGAAAGTGTAGGACGGGCGCATGACAGGCCAACGTTTGAGAGTCACAGGGATGTTCGAACATCGAGCCTAGCCGATCTCTGGAACTTCGTCTTGCCTCTCGTGATAAGAATGGGTGTCTGCCAAGAGGGTCTGCATGTGGCTTTTCGTGCGCCACGTTCAAAAGGTGGCCGCCAAGGGTCGTTTTGCAACCCCGCCCCCCTCCCCCCATGTTCTCAGCCAAGCAGCATGCGCATCTCCGCTGAGCTCGCTGTCGACAGCACCTATGCCGGTGCTTACATTCTGCTCGGCACAGTTGAAGGCAAACGCGGAACTGTTCTGAATACACAAAACACAAACGCCACAGAGCTTTGACAATTCAAGCTGCTTTAAAACTTATCTAGATGAGACGACTGAGCGGGTTGTTGAAGCCTGGGCTCCCCTACGCCGCGAAAGTCAGTGCGTGACAGCCACAACCAAAGCCGCATGAGAACCGCGTTGAGGAAGTCAGAGGGGTCAGTGCACAACACCGCCGGGCCGCAGCATGTCAAGATGTCGGTGCTTCAGTACTGGCCTGGACGGCGTATGTGTGAATTCCCATTGGACGCACTACGTGCAACTGGGAAAAGAATCGAGCGGGAGCACTGGAAGCAACACGTCTCCATGGGACCCCGCATGGCATGTAGAGACTAAAGAAGCAGCACCACCAAAAGACAGGTTTGCTCGGAGGGTCCAAACGAGGTCCCGAAAGAGGTTGGAATCACGTCCTGCTTTTGCCTGTTGCTCCTGTGACTGGAGCCCCGCTCAAAACCAGAACTTTTCTCTCAGCACGCCTCCACAGTTCGCTCCATTCCAAGTATGGCAACCAAAAGCATCGCCCAGCACCTCGACGTGGCTTTTGACTTCAGCCGCGCCAGGACGCCAGCACCGACTTCCGCAATGACCGCGCATGGCGCTCAAATTTGGACGCGGACGTAACAACTTTACACGGCAGAGTGTCGGCGCTGCTGGGAACCCCCGAAACTCAACACGCAATACGATCTATCTATGCGTTATCCATTCCATGTTTCCCCTCGCGTGGTGAGAGGCGGCTGTGCCCTGCTCCGAGTGACTCGCCAAGCTTCGGATTTGGCCCAAGTAAACGCAAAGTCGCCTGACGTAGTAGAAAGTCCCCCATTCGCATGCGATGAGCTTAAGGGAGTTTTGAATCCACCACCGCCACAGCCACAAGCACTGCCAGCATCACAACAATGGTGACGACAACGACAACCAAGAAGCAAAAACTAGAGAGCATGCAAGAGAGCAAGAGAGCAAGCAAAAGAGCGAGAGAGCAAGAGAGCAAGACAGCAAGAGAGCAAAAATGCAAGCGAGCAAGCAAGCCAGCAAGCAAGCAGGCAAGCAAACAAGCAAGCAAACAAGCAATCAAGCAAGCAGGAAAACAACGCACACCAGCGAAAAAGAACAAGTGTCAAGAAACAGGCAAACAAACAAAGAGCGACATGGCAGGCTTCGCGATAGAAGCCGAAACTGGACAACCTAAACTGCATAACAACTATGTACAGGTGTGTACAAATATGTACAGTGGGTTAACTTGTACAGGTATGTACAGATATGTATCGGTACGTACAAATGTGTGCCGTTGTAGATTCTGTACGAGTATGTACAGATATGTACAGCTATGTGCAAATATGTGCAGATATGTGCAACTATGTACGAGTATGTACAGGTATGCACAGGTGTGTACAAAGCGTTCCGGCTTGAAGAAGCAACACATGGTCGAAAACAGCCAAAAGCTTCACTTGGCGGGATCATTGGAGGAGCCGTACAGCTTCCAAGGCCAGAAAACAAAAGCACGAAGGCCACACAGCCATAACTAAGCTTCACTTGGCAGGACGAAGGCCCCAGACATCATGCGCATGTCGCAAGTCACTTGGCAAGAAATTATGAAGGCACAGTCAGTCAAGGAGGATGCAAGGCAGGGAGCGCGTACTGGAGCCTGAGAAACCTAGCACGCTGCCTTGAAGGTTCAAAAGACGAACCTGAATCTGAGCACCAAAGGTGCAGTCTGAACAGGACTTGAGGTGATACATTTGGGGCCTGAAGAGGATCCCTCCGAGCAACCACGGGACTAAACGGGGTCCAGCCTTCACCGAACACACTAAACGCTGACCTCGATCTCGGAAGGAGGTCGGGGTGTTCCCCCGTCAGGCTTGACGGACGTGCCAAGCGGTTGTCGCACTTTTCAGACGCGTACGGTGCAGCTGAACGCTGAGGGGCCCTCACGAACACGACTCTTGGTTCAAGCCAGATCTTTGCTATGGACACGGACCTAGCAACCAAGTGAAAAAAGTCACGGCGGGTCCGTGATGAAAGCGTCCTCTGATCATATCCTCAGGTGTGTGGCCAGCTTCGTTAGTCAGGCGACCACACACCCTGCCTGGTCCAATGCTCGAAAACGGGCTGCAAACCCATCTTCCATGAACTAGGCAGGTTCACACACACACACACACACACACACACACACGCACGCACGCACGCACGCACGCACGCACGCACGCACGCACACACGCACAAACGCACACACGCACACACGCACACACACGCACACACGCACACACGCACACACGCATACGCACACAAACGCATACGCACACAAACGCACACGCAACACACACACACACACATGGCTTGAACTAAGAACATGATGAAGTTCCCTTCTGGTTCCCCTTGAACCAACCCTATTTTGGGGGCACCCTCAAACCGCACGTACACACACACCAAAAAAAAACAAGTACGAGGATCACATCCCCACCAATGTCCAAGTCACCAAGGGCTACCTGAAATATGACCCCCTCTGACCGAGAAACCACGAAGCTGCGTCAACGCCTCGTCTTCCGCGCCTTCTGCGGCCTCGCGCGCAAAGCGCAGCTCACAGGCGCAGTGGCGCAGCAAACGCGCGCAGGCCACTTCGGCCTACGAGAGACGGCTGGCGGGGTCTCCCGATGCCCTGTGTAGCAGGCGCCCGGCCTTCGCTTCTTGAAGCCGTACAAATGGCTGAAAACACAAAGACTCCAAACTGAAAAAAAAACTCGAGAAAAACAAACAACCGCAAAACTGCGGTTGTTTGTCAGATTTCGTTGTCTTCAAACACTTAGGCCCCGTCCAGCTCTGCCCCTATATGGATATGTGTCAAATTAGGGGTTTGGGCCCAACAGATTGTGGCGTTCCTTTTGGCTTTCCTTTGAACCCACCCAAGAAAAGGCGCCCTCAAAACAAACTCCCGTATAGGCGGTACCTGTGGGCGTAGTTTTTGGAGTTGCGATGATTTGTGGGGTCGGTTCAGAGGGAAACGAAAGAAAACCGGACTCTGTTTTGGGGGTCCCCAATATAAAACCACCCATATGGGGCTGGGGTTGTCTCACAATGGTCAACCTCCCCCTCGCCTCACCCCCTCCCCCCCCCTCGCCTCACCCCCTCCCCCCCCCTCCCACAAAAAAAAATACTGGCTGGCTTTAGGTTTCAAGGGGTGCCCGAATAAAGCAGCCCCATATGGCAAAATTAGGGGCCTCCTCTTCAGGTGGTTAGTTTGGGATGGGGTTCCCCTCGCAACCAAGAGGAAGCTACGTCAAATGGGCCCAAGAAGGTGATGTTCATCCCAAAACGAAAAATCTGCGGACCCTGTTCTTAGTAGAGAATTTCAGGGCTCGGGAAAGCAATAAGGAGGCCCTCCAAGAAAAAAACATCTCAGGACGCTTGTTCCATGACCTCCACTGTCCTTTCATGTCAAAAACTACTCGAGCATTCCAAGCACAACCTTCCATGGAAGGGTCTGGATCTCCATTCGACACAAGGGAATGGTTTTTGTTCATACTGAACATCGAACTTGACCCTTTAGCCGCCGCTAGCCACTAGGGTTGCTGCTTCCTTCATGCGGCATGGGCCTTAGAGGCAACATTTTCCTTCTGGCAGGCAAGCGCTCCGGAAGTTGCGAGCAGGACTCGTTGGCTGAACATGTGGCTGGTGAAAGAATCAACATCATGCCGGCAACATCTTGAGTCGAGCCGCCGAAACCTGAAACCGAATGGGTACCTTCTCAACCATGCAGGCTTGTGTCAAGCTCGGGGACCCAAGCCCAAGATGATTGGTTCCTTTTAGGTGTCCCTTTGAACCCACCCCCAAAGAAACAGTACCTGCCAAAAACAGAGAGAGAGAGAGAGAGAAAGACCCATGCGTGCAGCAGCCTGCCTCAACTTCGCGGGCCTCCACCCTACGTCGCACTCCAAAACATTGGGGGCCGTTGGAGCCGAGAGGTTCGCAGGTGAAACGGTTGTGACACCTTCGAGGCAAAATGGGTACCGGACATGGGCGTTTCTCGTTGGCTACCCACTTCGGCTTGCTGGCTTCCCTTTCAGCCGAGACGGTCTCCATTTTGACCCCGTTTAACCCCCGCGCGGGCTGCGATTGAAGCCTCTGTCCCGCGCCTCGGGCACCATAGGTTCCGCCAGCTCTTGCAGAAGGCAGCCCAGCTCCTGTTAGCTGATCGGATTGGCTGGCTGGCTGGTTGGCTGGCAGATGTTCACCTTCATGTCACATCGTGGGGCTGCTGTGGATTGCAGGACTCCACCACTCCCGCGAAAGTGCGGCGCAACTCGCAACCAAATGGCATGTCCACTGGGTATGTGGGGGAACCCTGTTTCATGGTGATTTGCTTTGGGTTTCCCTTTAACCCAACCTAGACAAGAAGGCGCTGCTCAAATAAAAACGGGACAACTCGCCCTTTTTTGAGCCTCTCTGTTTGAGCTTCCTCCAAATATTTTCGTCGCTCCTGGAAGAGCTCGGGCGCACGGGCGTGCAGCATCAGCAACATGTCCTCGCACATGCGCCCGGCCTGAGCGAGGCTCACAAAAAGAAATAAACAGAGGGCATGGGTGTGTCTTTTTTTTGAGGTTTTGGTGGTTTTAAAGGAAAACGAAAAGGAAAACCACCATTTTGAGGGGCCCCCTGAAAGAGGACACGCAATCCTGGCTGGCAGGGATTTGCCTTTGGCATGGGTAGTGCTCCTGACATCCTGGTTTTGGCGGGTTGGCAAATCTCCTGCAAGGCAGCCGCGGGGAGACTGTGTGTGTGTGTGTGTCATTGTTTGAGTCAAGGTAACCCTTTTGGGGTTGATAAATTCCTTGAAACCAAGTAAGGAGTGACTTCGGGTTTTACTAAACATGTCAATGCTTTCGTCTTTACAACCCCCCCTTAAATTGAGTAAGATCACCCAAAGTGGCCAATCGATTTGGGTTTTTTGAGCGCCGCTCATTTGGCATTTGGCGCCCGCGCCAAAGCTTTGTCTCTGAAAGACCAACCAATTTCGGGAAAAAAAACAAAGAAAAAAAAACAAAAAACGGGGGGTTGGCGCCAGACGTCCCGTTTTCACACTGAACCCTGCGGGTTTAGTCGATTCCGAATCGATTGCCCAAGAACTGCCCAATTTATTTCATACTGTTTGGGTGTCTCGCTGACTCTCAGAAAATAAAACATGGAATCACCGCCATGTTTCCTTTTATGGTTTCCTTTCTGGACTCCCGAGGCAAAAAATTACCCAAAGTGAGGAGAAATCCAATTCACGTCGGCCGGTTTTTTTTCCGGCCCGCGCTCGGGCGCTCGGGCCTGGCGTGAGCTACTCTCACCTTTGCGCCGGCCTGGGTCCCATCCTGGCGGCTTTTTCTTCTTTTTTGTCCCCCCGTGCTGGTTGACATACCAAAACTGAGCTGGAAAAAAAAAAAAACGCGAGGGTCCATTTTGGGGAAAATAGAGGGACCCCCTCATAAGGTGTGGATGTGGCAAATTGAGGGATATCTTTGGCCTTGATTTCCCTTGGACAGAGCCATGAGGGAGTGGGAACCTTGTTCCTCCACTTCAATGAGGCAGTAAAGCAAGCAGGCAGGCAGGAAGGCAGGCAGGAAGGCAGGCAAGCAAGCTAGCAAGCAAGCAACAGGCACTATTTGCAGATGGAGACAGGGCGGGAATCGTCCCAAAATAGCATGGCCGAACATGGCTTAGGTGGAACAACTCCAGCAGTGCTTTCGTGAATTGCTGGATTCACACATTCGCCTGCAGCTAAGAGAGCAACTTCGATTCAGTGATTCAACCCGTAGCCACAACCAATCGACACCCCTGCATTTGTTACACGGAGAGTGTGTACAGAAAAGGGGAAACAAAAACTCGCTTGCTCTTCCTACCTGCGACCCGGAGTGTTCATTTATCCCCTCCAAGGTTCAACTGACATGACCCTAAATGCCTGATCCAGTGGATTACACAGATGTCCTTTTGGTTTTGAAAAGCAGAAGGTGCTGGTAAACAACTGGAACCGAACTGTATCCAGTGTCATCCAAGCAAACTGACCCAAAAAGGATACCCATGTGAAGCTGGGTTCCCTTTGCCATAGGGTTGCAAGCATCCATCACCTAGAGAGAAGGGTGCCGAGATGCTGCGGTGCACATTTGGGCCACAACTTCAAGGGACCCGAAAGAAAAAAAAAAAAAAAAAAAACGCTACAGGACGTTTCAAGGGAGCTCGAGCAACAACATCTGGCATCTACGACCCGGATGCATCTGAGATCAGTTTGGTGAGATAAGATCACGCCTACTGTCATGACCGGCCAAGAAATGACCATCATGGCATGCTGTACGCTAAGTGTTTGTTTTGCTTGCCCGTTGTTCGAATCCTCGGCGTCATGAGATTTTTCGCTGTGTTGACTCGGCTGAAGGTCGCAACCAGGATCTTACTGTCTGACGTTGGAATCGACGTCCAGCTGATTGGCTTCAAACTGCGCCATGATCAGTCTCAGCGTGGCATGTCGCAGGAGTGGTCCTTCAAAACATGACCGTTGTTCAGCATTCATCTGCACCATGTTTGTTGCATCAAACAATTACAAGTTCAAAGAACAACCCAATAAACACCGTCACGTCCGTGTCCGTCTTCTAAACTACATATCGCGCGGCATGGCTGATCAATGACAAATTCCTTCCAACTGTTCGCCATTGAGGTGAAAACCTGTCTAAAGAAAGCCGCGACGTCCGCGAAAGTCCAGAATTTCCGGAAACACACAAGCAAGACTTGTTCAAAATCCTTACTCCTACTCAAAGTCTCAAAGTGCTTGATCAAACATCTTTCCCATACAACAATTGCATTATTCTCGGGAAAGAGCTCTTCAACTGCCATGAAGCTGCAATCTCCGATCCTTCCACAACTGGAAGCAGCAACCAACAAATTACCCACCGCAGCAGTCAATGCAACAGAAACGCAGGCATCCCCCTCAAAATGAATGCATGTGTATATATGTATATAGATATATAGAAATGTGTGAGTGTGTATGTATACACACATGCCCCCCCCCTTCCAAAGATCTAAACCCGGCTTGTCAATGCTCAAAACATTGGCAAACACATATGCTTTCAAGCATGTCACAAGCATGTTGGGAAACCGAAGCTGGCGACCGATTCGGTTGCATTGTTAGGTGGGTGGTTCTAACAAAAGCTTGTGTCTTGATGGTTTTGCAATGGTTGCATTGGTAGGTGCGTGGTTTTAACAGAAGCTTGTGGTTTGATGAACTTGCAACAGGGTTCGGTTGCCTTGTTAGGTGCTCGGTTTTAACAGAAGCTTGCGGTTTGATAAACTTGCAAGAGGATTTGGTTGCATTGTGAGGTGCGTGGTTTTAACAGAAGCTTGTGTCTTGATGAACTTGCAAGATGATCGCGGTGTTAACAGAAGCTTGTGTCTTGATGAACTTGCAAGATGATCGCGGTGTTAACAGAAGCTTGTGTCTTAATGGATTTGCAAGATGAGTTTGTTGCATTGTTAGAAGTTTGTGTCTTGATGAACTTGCAAGATGATTTGGTTGCATTGCTCGGTGCGCGGTTTTAACAAAAATGATTTGGTTGCAGAAGGAAACATGATGTCAAACTCTTGACACCTAGTCCTGGCAGCGTCAGAGCAGATGACCTTCGCTTGAGGAACCTCGCTCGGGCCAGGCGCGCGCTTCTTAGCTTGAGATGAAGCGATGCTTCCACTAATGTGACCCTGGATTAAACCCCTGTTTTATTAATATGGGGGTGTCCCTGGTTTTAGTGGGGATTCATCACTTTTGGAGGGGATTCATCGGGGGTCACCATTCGTTGGCGCCATGGTTCCCGCTTGGTGTTGATGTTGCCAGGGACGCCCTGGCCCGCCATCTTGCCAACGTCGACTTCGTCCACCCCCACGTCGCAGTTGCCTCCAAAGCGGACACCCGTCTCCTTCCTTCCAACGTACTTGGCGCAGGCGACCTCCAAGTTTGCCTACATGCGACAGGGTTGTGGTCCATGTCAAGAAGATGAGTGGACTGCACATGCCCCGGAGTACAGCCTCCTTGCCGGGCGTAGGACTTGCCAGAAGGCAACAAAATGGTGCGGGAAGAGGGCTGGAGCCCCTGTGGCCCATCTTCGTAGCGCCAGTTTGATCGGATTTGGTTCTTCAGCTCAGATAGGCAGCCCTGGACACTACAAAGGCCGAAGGTTCTTGGGCCGAAGGTTCTTGGGCCGCAGGGGTTCAGGTGTGGATCTTGGGTGATGTTTTAAACAGCTGCAGAAGACTCTTCGGCAGAAGGGGTCCAGATATGGATCTTGGGGAGACATATATTCCGATACATATGAACCATGTGTATGCATCTCTCTCCATATATATATATATATATAATATATATATATATACGTGGAATTACAAAAATCTCAACACATCCTTCCAAAACAGTGGACACTTGTGACCCAAGTCAACTCCTTCTTCCCCCTGCTTAAAGGCGGCCACTTCATGCACTCGGCCCGTTTGGGCCTCGCCCTGCAAAGCTTGCACTGCTGGAGGCAGCAGCCAGACTACCACTCTCCGACCTGGCGTTCCGAAGCACCGGGCAGAGGATGAGTTGGGTGGTCTGGACATTCACGTAGGGTGTCATGTCCAGAAGCAGGGATCCTTACATCATACATCTGAACATTGCCTTGTAAATGGTGGTTTCCCCATATTTTGGTGGAAGAAGCCATGTTTCAACTGGGCTAAATGTATCTTTTAAGGAGCCCTGAGAAGGTGTTGCCTATTGGAACTCATAGCCAAAATTGGAATGTGGGAATGCGTTGAGCCTTACACGGAAAGACAACATTCGGGATTTGCCGGCTTGGTGTTTGCCGATAATGAGGGACCCTCGTTTTAATGCTTGAACGGAAGCAAAGGGACCTCTGTTTCCGGGCGCCCTCCTAGAAAGAAACACCCTAGCCAAATTGCCCAACCTTCTGCCTTGACAGACCTTTGCGTTTGGGACAAAGACGGCTTGCCGTTCGTTCGCCATTCGTGTGTTTTGAGCGTACCATATGGCTATGGGTCAAAACCCCGTACCCAGTGAACATCCCAATCCCCAATAAAATAGACTAAAATGGTTGGTGCACCTACCCCAAATGGAACCATTGGTGTTGAACCTTGAAGTCCCCCTTTGACACACATGGAAGCCGAGCTGTCAGAATGTGCTGGGTTTCCCATCGGTTTCCCTGGTGCAACTATCCCTCGGGCATCAAATCCCAACGGCTTTGTCCCCTTTCCTTCGCGCCAAAAGCCCCAACACGCGCACGTTTTGATCATCGACTTCTCCGACACAACCAAACATAAGATGGGTGTCTCTCTTTTCACGGCAAGGTTTTCCTTTTGGCTTCCCACTCGAAGCGCTTAAGGGGTAACGTCACACATCCATATTCAAACCAACACACGGGACAAACACGACCCATGGACCACCGCTGTTTCCTGTCGCCCGACACCTTTCTGCGAACCTGTTGGCGCTAGCACTGAGCTCTGTGGTCTCCGAGACCTGAAAGCGGGGTCTTCGGTGCGGAAGGTCGTCCATCGAGAAAAACTTGGGTGCTGTAGATCCCCCAGCAAAAAGCTCAACTTTTGGCTGGTTAAAGGGAAATATGAAAAGAAACCGAAAAGGTAAAGTCCAAAGATCCAACGCAAAGAGACGAAAACGCGGGCCTCCCTCTGAGGGGTTGCAAGGGGCACGTGTCTGATTCTGCTTCTGGCGTCGCTTTTTTTCGCGGCGAGGCCACCGCTTGTTGCATTTTTTTGGGGTTCAACGTCTCGCGCGGTGAAATCTTGGACACCTCACAAGTGAGGCGTTGACCCCGCATCACTTGAGGCTACGTCTTTCGTTGGGTGTCTCAGGCCAGTGGACACTGCCAAGCTACTTCACTGTCCGGTGCTTGGTGATTGAAAAACCATATAAAGCGAATTAAGCTGGATATGCTTAGACCAGGGATTACTGCGGGCACGCGGACCATAAGGTTCAGTATGCAAGTAGCTGGAAATGTGATTTCGTTGGCAGCTTAGGGGCCTTTGTCAGGGTTAGCCTCAGGGAGCCTTGGTCATAACCCACCCACCCACCCCCAAACCCACGTTGCTAAGGGAATCCAATTTGAGGGTTCCATGCTTCCAAAGCTGACCAGAAGGTTCCTCCCTCGAGCAAGTCACTTTACGAGCAAAATGGTCCACCAGGCCTCCAGTCGAGTTGTCATTCGAGCCGCCTTTTTCTTTTTCGTTTCTCGCAGAAGAAGTCCCGTCAGAAAGCTGGCCAGCGGGCCGCTGTCTCTCGCGAAGGCCGCGAGAGCGAGGCGTCGCAGCGCCAAAGTCACTCAAGGGCCCCTTGACCTTAACTTGGACATGACAAATTCCACCACCAACCGGCAATCTACGCCTCCGCCGGCATTTGAGACTCTCTGGCGCACCGGTGGGCCAGGACTCTTGACTACCAATCATAGCACAAGGTCTCAGAATGCTCGGAGTAGAACTGGTCGTACCATCGCATAAAGTCCAAGAATGGCCCGTCGCCCGATACCTCGGGCGAATCGAAAGAACAGCCCGCGGCTGGAAGCTTCTTTCTCCCGGCAAGTTCTGAGCCAGCTGGTGACTAACGATTGTCGTTCACAAACCCAAAATCGAGGACTCAATGAGATGCTTTGAAAATTGACTTTCTCAAGAAGGCACGCACAAATATGCTTTGATCACAACGTGGACATGGGAAAATTGGGTGGGACCTTTGGTTTTGTGTGGAAATAGACTACAGTACCATTGTGTGCTCACATGAGCCTCCATCCAAAGTTCGAGCCACAGCGTGTACGGAATCCAGTTCCACGTGGACCCCCCCCCCCCCCATGTGACGACGAGTTCCTGCCGCTTTTCTTTTCTCTGGGTCCCTCAAACAAGGGACCCTTGGAATTTCATGGAGTTCAAACCCAAAGCGGCGATTCCCCGATTCAGAATACTTGTTCCAAGATCAGGCCTTTGGTAGCCATTCGAGAAAAAACAAAAAAAACATGCATAGGTGTCCTTTTTGGGGAAATAGATGGCCCTGGTAGATGATAAACCACCAGGTAAACCAGGGCCATCTATTTTTCTAGCAAAACAACCAACAAGAACACCTGTGAACCCATCCATTTCGCCTCTTGGCACCCACACAAATCGCACCTGAGCTCTACCTCGCCGTCCCAGCGGCGAGCACCGGCTTCTTGTGGTAGACCTTGTTCTCCCACACCTCCGGGACCAGGCCTTCTGAAAAACTGGAATCTTCTAGGGGTTGATTCAACTTGTCCATTATTTTCAGCCATCGTTCTTTTCAACCGTTCGCCATTTCCTCAGGGTTTTTGGTTTTCTAGAAGGGGAGTTACCCCTAGAAATCTGGCTCTCGCTCCAAACCTGCGACAGCCAGGAAGGTGTGGGAAGGCCACTTTCCTTGGGAAAGATCACCCTCCCTGCTTGCATGATTGTTGCTTGGTTGCTGTTGACCCCTCTGCAAAAACTTTAACTTTTTGTGGGTTTAGTGGAACACCCCTTGATTTCCCAAAAAGCTAAAGTCTAAAGATCTAAGCCAATAGCAGTCAAGGTTGGAAGGAGGGTACCAGGCCAACCACTGAAGGAGCTCTAAGAGAGCGATTGCAACAACTATTGCTGACTAAATCCCTGCCTATGTGCCAATTCGATTGCTCCCACTGTAACAACATATAATCATCGCTGGTTGCCAAATGTGCTGGGCGGCTGTCCAAACAATGGCGACGTTGATTGAAAAAAATGTGCAAATTCCCATTTCTGCTCTTAAGGGTCGGTCCTGCCCAACGGACAAACAACCCACAGTTCTTGGTGTACAGAAAAAGACGCAGATTCGGCCATTTCATGGACTGGTCATCACCGGCTCGAGACAATTAGCAGCTGCAGTCCACCTAGCGGATGATTCACCGAAAAAAGTACTTGGACCCTGCCCAAACGTCAATACTGCGGAAACCTGCGTGAAAACCCAAGGAAACCCGCGGCAAACTGTGGAAACTTGTGCGAAACCTTGAGAAGGAAACGCGAAGGAAACCTGTACGGTTGCTGGCACCACTTCAAAGCATTGTCTGTTGGTATATACAGGAGAAACATGCTTCCAGGGCCTCTTGGGTGGTGCGGGATTCGTCCATCCACAGTATGGGTGCGTGTTTTGAGGGCACCCTTTACCAACAGGTTCCCCCTAGTTCACACATGCCCAATGTGCCGGCTGACTGCACGACTTACCATCATTCCCAAAGCCCGAAGTAAGAAACCGCAAGGACTCATCACGGACCCCACCAGATGTACCCTTTCAGTGGTTGAATCCCACACTTTCTTGGGCCCGCCCCCCAATTATTTGGATGGGTCTCATCCGGGGTTCGCATTATCCCTGGATATATCACAGAACAAACAAGGGAGTAACAAATGTTAATGGATATTTAGAGAAAAAAACATGATATGTCCTGACACCAAGGTATCCTTGTAGACGAGTGAGGCACACGCAGCAACCATATGTGTCCTTTTAGGGGAAATAGATGGCCCTGGTAGATGATTAAACCACCAGGTAAACCAGGGCCATCTATGTTTCTACCAAAACAACCGAAAAGGACACCTATGGCAGCAACCTTTTTCCCTGCCCGGGGATCGCCTGGCGGTCCTGCTCAAGCGCGCGGCCGCCTATGCAGGCGAGCGCTGCGGCTATGAAGCCTCAGGCCATGACCCGGACTAAGAGGGTGGGCCTCCCCCAAAGGGGAATTCAAGAAACCCACAACGAGGTTGACCATAGGCCTTTTTGGACAAAATCCGTGGGCTTCCCTGGTAAATGCCAGGTCCTCCAGGTTTCTTTTCTGTAGTCTATAGGGGAACCCTCCCCAAAAAAAGAAACGGTAAACGGGCGCTACTGGTGGCCCCGGACAAGCAAAATCCTGCAGGAAGTCTCGAGGCTTTTTGGTGGGTGTCTCGCCAAAGCAGAACTTCCTGTCGCTGGTTCCTATGAGTGAAAATTTCCAACAAGGGGTCCATTTGTGTTGGTTCCTACATCCCCAATGCTCACAACTGGGAAAAAGGGAATTCATCCATCTCAACAGGTTTCTCCAGCTTGCACGCAACTCAAGGAGAAGCTTGCGATCAGAGAATCACACAAAACCCACTTGAGGACCTGAAGGCTATGTGTTCCAAACATACCGGGGACAAATAAAAAAGCGGCGGCGGCTCTTCAACCATCCTGAAAAGAGACAACCCACTCGACTTGTCCAAACTAACTGGCCCTTGCAAAAGGGCATGGGTCCATTGCCTGGGGAGGGAGCCGTGGGCAAGTGCCAATTCAGAGTGGCAAAATTCCTTGACTTTTGCTTCTCCCAACATGGGCGTGTCCTTTTTTGTTGTTGAGGCGGGGCCATTCCCGTTTTGCAGGGATGGGGTGAAGGGAACCAAAGGGGACCCACCGTTTTTTGGTGGTTATTTGCTCTTGAAGCAAACGCCCACGGCTGTCTCCGGCTCTGGATCCGAGACGCGGGGCACCGAGTTCTCCGCGTACCAGCGGGCCTCCACGTAGACCTTGAAGGGTTCCACGGGGAGAATCGTCTTCACCTGCGCCAGAGCAAAATACGGCCGCACCTAGGCACTAAAAAATGAGCCGGACGCGTTTCAGCCGGCCCCAGCCA
Organism: Effrenium voratum; assembly: GCA_963377175.1. Lineage (NCBI taxonomy): Eukaryota > Dinophyceae > Suessiales > Symbiodiniaceae > Effrenium > Effrenium voratum. Next base: position 350,400 of record CAUJNA010003520.1, on the reverse strand, counting down.
AGGCAGCCGCATCGGTGGGCGCTTCTAAATGAGGCTAGGGAGGAGTCTTATGCGGGCCGACTAACGCTGGCGCCACCGGGCTGGAGATCGCGCTGAGATCGGCCTTTTGTTGGATGTGCAAGCCTTTCCCCAATTTCCCTGGCTGGCAAGCTTTCCCGGCGAGAAGTTTGCGGCGCGAAGCACGTTGTGTTGATGTGAAGCACGTTGTTTTTTTGCACATGCTGCATATTTTGTGCGGCACCGACAAGACGAGTTCTTCGTGTTGGCGCGCTTTCTGGCCTGGATAGGCGGCCACTGTTTTGCGTGGAATTGATGATTCGCGTGAAGCGGCACTTTTGTTTCTGTGGTGGGCTTGGCCGCGCGGACGTGGAACGGCGTCGCTGTTTTGCAAGGTGTTGCCGCGACTCATCCCTTGGCGCCGGACTGGCCAGAGGATAGCAGCCTTCCAGAAGCGACCCTGCTGTCCTCTTGCCCTTTCAACCCACAGAGGGAGGTTCCTGCGCATGCAGGCAAAGGCATGATGTGCTTTGTCCCCGGCCAAAATGAGGAATCTGTTAGACAGCCTTTTGCCAACACCTTCAGGAAGCTGATTTGGGCCTCTTTCCTGGGTCTCGTCCCTCATGAGATTTTGTTTGTGGGTTTGTTATTGGAGGGGTTATGCAGACCGCACACCCTGGGTCCGCCGATGCCTTGATGAATATCCATGTGGGAATGCAGGGGTGCATCAGGTTGGCCCAGGTTGGTGTCCCGCATTCCCCCAACCCCCCCCCACCCGCACCCCCCCACCTGCCGCAGAACCCCGATGGGCGTGCGGAGGCGGAAGTGCACCACTGTGGGCCCCTCGAAGGTGACGTTCGTCTCGATGGAGGAGGCCACCGAGGCAGAGAAGGGCACCTCAGCCACGTGGAAAAAAAAAAAAGAACACCGCCCACCGAGGCAAAAGTTTGGCACTACCAACACCCATTTGCGTACGTCCCCTGGAAAAATACAATAAAGTTATGTCCAGTAGTGATAGATTCCCTCAACACCAAAACGCTTTGTCTCCTGCCACGCATCTTGTTGCAACAGGCGGCAAGTGCGCAAGATGCTTCGGCGCTTGGCTTAGTCTCATACTATCCTTTGTTGGGCAGCGCGTAGTTGTTTCTGTGTTGAAACGGGTCACCATCAAGATATGTGTGACTAGTTCGATTGTGAAATAACCTCATTGCGTCTAAACAGCCATGGCTGTCTAGGTCGCCAAACTCTGCGTTTACCAATATGGATAGTATTGGATAGGTTCAGCACTGTCTGGTTGATATGAGATTTGGCGCGTAAAATGCACCCAGCCAACTTTACCCGCCTCTCATCCAATTGTTGGTGGGAAAGGTTTGACTTGTCTGGCTAGTTGACTAGGGAATGCTGTACGGAGGCGAGTTCATAGACCCTCGAATTTGTATGGCGCCTGTCTACACGTGTGGTTGGCGACTTTAAATTTCGTCATAGCCCCGCAATTGGAAATCATCCAGGCTGTACAACAGCTTACCTTTGGGTCACTGTATCATAGACGCTGCTACTTCTTTTTTGTGGTGGGATCCTGCCAAAACAGGGCGTTGCGAAACTTTCCTTCTGCGGTCTACTGTGTGGTTTCGATTGCTTCCCAGGTACGTCGCCTCTTGCGCAATGTTCAAAGAGGTGTAATCATGAAAGTGTATGCTAGCGACACGATTCGCAGTGATGGCGTGGAACCTGGCTTGATTTGTAAACCATAGTGCGTGGAACAGTCTTCCAATGTGTTCGAGGAGTGGATCACACTCTAGTGTCGTCAGCGTACTAAATAGCCAGTGTCGAATTGAACCCAAGGAACCCGCGAACCAGCAATGTGACCAGATCACGCATATTTCACATCACCATCATCATCAGCATCAGCATCAGCATCATCATCACCACCACCATCATCATCATCATCATCATCATCAACACAGGTCATCACTAGCAGAAAAGGTATGGGCTTGATGGGCAGCCTGAACGGACTCCTGTACTCTGTGTCTTGAGTAAGGATGCACCTGAACCTCTCCTGATTTATGCAATGTAGATAAGCAAACGTGAACAACTAAATTCGCATGAGTTGCCCGAACTTGTGTGAGCTGGTTCGAGTCATTCTCTGCATGTGATCTTTCCTGGGGCGAAACGCAACCACTGTTCATGGAGCCGTGCAAATAAATACGTCAAGCCCCGAAGGCAAGGCACCCTGTTGAGATCTGCATGACTAGCTAGGCCAACAGCATCTCTGACCATGAACTAGGATTCTCCTAGGCACATGCTCATAGTGGTTGAAGTGGAATCGAGCGCATTCTATTAGCCTCAGGCTTCTAGGTTGGGAACTACTTCTGCAGTTGTGCTTGGGAAAGAGGAGGGTCAATCATAGTCTGTAATTGTGGCTTGGCATTGCATACATGTATGATATGTTGATATGTAGGTGTGTATGTATATATATATATATATATATGTATACATATATACATGCATGTATACATGCACACATGGGTGTGTGTTGGGGGGGTCGATGCCTCAAACATGAAGCGAGGTAAACTGCAGCATATGAATAGAGACGTGGTCAGTGCCGCACATCCAGAATAACAAACGCTACTGCAAGTGCAGTGTAGTTGATAGTTGCCAGCTGGTGAAACGGAACTGATCAGATTTCAGGCACTGGTAGCCAAGGACGGCCAAAGAAGAAGAGTCCGTGGGTCCTCTCCTGACGTTGCACAACACCGGATACCGTTAACCTCACTCACAAATCCTCCATAGACCCTCTCTCCACACCTTTGTCACTGTTTAGCAGGCGGAGCGGGCTTCATTTTCCCAAGAAAAGAGGGCGAGGCTGTTTGGCTGAAAGTGGGGGGGTGTCCTCGAAGGAGCACATCTGCCACTGGTCTTTCAGCTCCTCGTTAACCACGCCCTTGCCGTACTCCTGGGTGGCAGTATGATCAGCGGTGATCACCTTCTCGAGCACCGGCAGGGGCAAGGGCGCGTGCAGCGTCTTGAAGTGGAACGGATCTGCGCTGTTCCTGAGCCAAAGACCAAGAGACACACACACACACACACACACACCGCGGCGGCATGGCAGGATCTGAGCGTGTCAGTCATTTGTTGGAATTCTGTCGTCCTTGGCACGTGGCCTCGTTCCACAAGAGTTGAAGATTTGAAGGAGTAATGCAGTCACGCAGCTTCATGTAAACCGTTGAGGCCGATTGGGGTGGCCGTGAATCGCAAAAGACACTCAGATAACCGATGTCTGTGATCCTGGTGTTTATGTGAGGGGACAACCCCAAATCATCACAAGTTTCAACATTTCAATCAATGCAGTCTCCTCAACATAGATCAAACTTGGTTGAAAGTCGAAGCATTCTCAACTTAGTAAATGTGGATGGGTTTCCACGCCCGCCATTGTTCCTCTCGGCGCTTAAACAACAACCCCTTGCAAAACCGGCAGGTGAATCTGTTGAACATGCCCGTCAGAAGATTCACGTCTTGTCTCGCCGCAGTGGAGGGGCCCGGCACGCCCATCCAACCAACAACAAAACGGCGCTTCCCACACGAAACCCGGTCGGCTCTGACGCGGGTCATGTGCATCTCACAGCAATGCTGGTCGAACTCCATCTGGCGGATGGCTGCCAGGTAGAAGGAGCCTTTCCTTGCTCGGGAAAGGCGATCGATTCGCTGGAGAAGCCGCAAAGGATTCCAAGCCAACTCCGAACCCCAACAGCCACGCTGCAACGCCTCGAACTGGGCCCATTCAAGTGACCTCCTCTAAATGACCCTCCTGTTCTGGCATTTTGAAGCAAATTCCAAGCCCAGCTACTTTCTCGACTGCCTGCCTCGCCCACCTTCAGGGAACCCAGTCTCCCTCTCTCCCCCCCCTCGCCCCCGAGCCAAGCGGCTGCAGGTCCTCCTCGAGCCTCCGGTGGCACTGCAGCTCCCACAAAGGCGCGCGGCCTGAAGAACCCCCCCCAGGACGCCAGAGGGGGTATGAAGCTTATGTTGTTTTTTCTTTTGTTTCTGAAAAAGAGGACACCAATCACTTTGGGGGGGGGGCCTATGAAACTTTACATTGGTTGCCCTAAAATCCCAGGGTGATGCCACTACCCCAAATGAAAAGGATGCTTTGACATACCAAATGGTTGGTGTGTTTGAGGGGGTGATTGATGTCACGGGCTGATCGCCTAAGAAAAGGTACAACAACACCGTTTCTGTGCGCATTGCGCAGTAGAAGTCCTGGCTGATGAAAAACTCCTGTGTGGTAAGCTATATTGAGTGCAAAGAACCCTTAGCCAAAGAATCCGACTGACCAAATTGACCTGCCTTAAACAGGCATGGACCACTCACCTTTTCTAGCATGCTTCAGCCACCGTATCAAAACATCCCACGGTCGGTGTCTTCTTGACATGTACGTGTGACTTTCTTGAGGGACCCATTTTGGAGTTTGAATAGGGACAATCGAACGGGGAAAAAAACTCTGTCCGCTATTTTAACACCTATCTATTTTGACACGTACCTAATGTATGTATATATACAACATATCGTAGCTATGTTGGCACGTACCTATTTGTCACATACCCACTTTGACACATAGCTATGTTGACACATACCTATTTTGACACACGCCCATGTTGAATCATGTTGACACATAGCTATGCTGACACATACCTATTTTGACACGCGCCCATGCTGAATCATGTTGACACACACCTGTTTTACGCATACCTATTTTGACACATAGCTATGTTGACACATGCCTATTTTGACACACACCCACGCTCAATCATGTTGACACATAGCTATTATGACGAATACCTATTTTGACACATACCCATGCTGAATCATGTTGACACATACCTATTTGACGAATACCTATTTTGACACATAGCTATGTTGACACATGCCTATGTTGACACACACCCATGGTTAATCATGTTGACACATAACTATGTTGACACATACCTATTTTTACACACACCCATGTTGAATCAGGTTGACACATACCAATTTGACGAATACCTATTTTGACACATAGCTATGTTGACACATACCTATTTTTACACACGCCCATGTTGAATCATGTTGACACAAAGCTATGTTGACACATACCTATTTTGACACACACCCATGTTGAATCATGTTGACACATACCTATTTTACGCATAACTATTTTGACACATAGCTATGTTGACACATACCTATTTTGACGCACGCCCATGTTGAATCATGTTGACACATAGCTATGTTGACACATAGCTATGCTGACACATACCTATTTTGACACGCGCCCATGCTGAATCATGTTGACACACACCTGTTTTACGCATACCTATTTTGACACATAGCTATGTTGACACATGCCTATTTTGACACACACCCACGCTCAATCATGTTGACACATAGCTATTATGACGAATACCTATTTTGACACATACCCATGCTGAATCATGTTGACACATAGCTATGTTGACACATGCCTATGTTGACACACACCCATGTTGAATCATGCTGACACACAACTATGTTGACACATACCTATTTTGCCAGACGCCCATGTTGAATCATGTTGACACATAGCTATTTTGACACGTGCCTATTTTGACGCATACCCATGCTGAATCATGTTGACACATACCTGTTTTACACATACCTGCAACTCAAGGAAAAAAGCCACCAGTCTTGGGTCTTGGCGGTGAAGAGCGCCACTGGACATCTTTGCCCTCGCCTTCCGCGTCGAACCACACAAAGATCCGCTCCAAATGCTCCCGGACCTCTGGGTTGGTGGATTTTAATGGGAACGCATCCCCGAGTAGCGCGCCCTGTTTGGAGGTAACAGGCTGGTAAAACACCTGGTACTTTTGGTGCAGTTCTTGCTGTTTCTGTTGTTAGGCTGATATGTCGAGTTGCAGTTGTGAGCTGGGCTGGGGGAGGGAGAGGGGGGGGGGGGTGGGGAAGGGGAGGGGGGGAAGGAGGGGTGCGGCATGTTACCGTCGTTGTGAAACACGAGTGCACATGGAGAGCCACCATGTCCATCCCAGCAAACATGTCCATCCCAGCAAACATGAATTTGCTAGAAGAGTCTCTGTAGCGAGGGGAGCACGCAAACGACCCGCTTGCTTTATAGTGGGGATTCAATGTATAGACAAATGGTATCATTGCAAGACGATATACCAACTCAGCTGCACTCTAATGTGTTTCGCTACATGCATCGCTTCTTTTTTTGAGTATCAGCTGCGAGAAGGAATTCTGCCGTGCGGTGGCTGCAGTTTGTTGATTCAGGTTTTTGAGCAATTGAACTGCAACTATGCAAAAAAAACACATTGAGTATTTGACCATTGTTGCATTCTCCGAACCGCTCAAGCCCGTCGAAATGGCCCTTCGCGGCTTATCACTTGTTCAAAACAAAACCTTGGCACGACTCCACTCGCGAACCGAAAAGGGGCCAAGAGAAACTGCTCGAACGGTCTTTCCGGGTCGGTTCATGCAGAGTCGCTTCCTCAACCAGCGAGGGACGTCCCGTGCTTGAGGGAGAAGGTTCTATGAGCTCCAAAGGTGACCTGCTCTTCACAGCGTTTCGAGAGGCACTTGGACCCTATCGCTTACCCTATCGCTTGATCCCCCGTTCTCAGTTCTGGGAAACCACCCAGATTCCGAACCCGTGGCCTTTGGGACAATGTTCAACGAAAAGAATCCGGTCGCCAGAGAGGCTGGGGGAAAGCTGGCAAGGCAACCCATTCTTCGAATAGTAAGTATCCCTAGAATTGGGATCCCTAGAACATATGGCTCCAAAAATATAGGGGCATAGGAATTTCGCCCACCGCGCCCTTGTCAAATCCGCCTCGTACGACTTCAGCTTTGCCCCCTGCGGCATCTCCCGCGCGGTACGGCGATAGGGCACATGGCCACAGCGGCCTGTGACGTTGCGAGGAACAAACACTGGTCTCTGCTAATCAAACGTGTGAAAGCTCCCTTGGTTCCAGGCCGCTTCTTGTTGCCGTGGCTGGTTCTCGGTTTCGCCACATCTTATGGCCTGGTGCTGGCTTATCCTAAGGGACCGTGCCTGGCAACACAGGCACTGTCTAACTCCTTCAATTGGCTCTGAACTGAATGGGGAACCGCCTCCAAAGCGGCTGGCGAACATGAATCCGCACAACAATGATGTCCATGAAGGGCTCCAGGAAATCTACCCGTTTGGATGTGTTGAAACTACCCTTGTGCTGGTGTTCAATCTTTTTTTCGCGGGGATCTCCGAGCCTGAGGCATCGAAGGACCAGTGGTGGAAGGGGCAGCGCAGCAGATTGCCCACCACCATGCCGCCCATGCCCAGGTGGGCGCCCATGTGTGGGCAGAAGGCGTGCAGGACCCCCACCTATGCGTCCAAAAATGGGATCCGCGGGGAGGAGGAGGGACATCTGGAGGTGCGCAGGGCTGGAGCCCAAGAACCGCTCCGCAGGGTCCGTGATGGAATGCAGCTGGGCGAGTCTTATCTCAGATGTGCAAATTTCGACTTCAAGGCGAGAATGGAAAAAGCCCGGAGCAAGATGCTTGGATCGCCGGTGGCCGCTACTTTCATAACAACCTCCTTTGATACTTTGTTGGGATTCGATGATGCTCAAGAGGGCAATCCACGTCACAGAAGAGGCCCCTGGAGGTCATATGTCAAAATAATAGCCAATCCCGCAAGCACCACGGGGAGGGAGAGGGAGGGGGTGGCCTACGACATGTCAAGCAGGCAAGGACATTGTCCAGGCAATCTGCAAAGTTGACATAAATACCAACTGGTGCTGGGTTTTTCTCCATCCACGATGGCATGTTTGCAACAAATACATTACTGTCTTCTTCTGTTGTACTCTGCATTGGAAACGTGGCATGTTGGCAAACGCAGCACCCTGGAAAGAAGTCCTATAGATTCAAGGATTCGAAAGCGAGGGACTTTCAATTGCTTTTTGTTGCACGGCAAGCCCCAGCCTTCCCATCCTGCCCACGAAACGCCACCATGTAGGTGCCAAGAGCGGAAATGCTCTTCACGCGTCCTGACCGACCGCGGCGGGGGCCGGGCACCGTGGTCATGTCGGCAAACATGAGGATGCTGGCGGTGCCAAAACCCCGATTGGTGCTGAAGAAAGCCCAGAAGGAAGCAAACCGGTAGGTTCGACCTTCCCCCTTCCGCGCAGAAACACGCTTCTTGCCTTCCTGACGCCACAACTTGTGACGACGCATGCATCCCATGTGCCGCCCGTTTGCTGCCCGTCCGTCCGCCACGTCGGAGGCGTTGCACACGCAGTGCCAGCCATCGGGGAAGCCAGGCGGGAACATCTTCGCGCGCAAGGCCTCTCGGTGCACCCAGCTCTCAGGGAGAACCCCCCATAAGCAAAAGGCTGGACTGCGGTACTGGGGGTCGGGGTTGGTTCCAAAGGCAAACCCATTTCTTGGCTTCCCCATGTCTCTTCAAGCCTCGAAGCGAGACAATCTGGCGCCTGGTTCAATATTGGCACCGTCTGAAATGTCAAGTTGTTTTTCCCTTGAAAAGGACATCCACTGCTTGTTTGATGTATAAAAATGAAGACTGGGGACAAGTAACCGCTTATAGATGGTCGCCTCGACTGTTCTGATTGCTAGGGGGGGCATTCAACAGGCTACCACATTGCCCTTTCAAGTTGGCTCGTGCCTCTGACAGCTGTAGAGAAGCTAAGGCCTCAATCTTCCAAAGAAGGCATTGCACCATCCCCCCCAAGAAAACCACATACTGAGAGTGGTTCCCTTTCTGCCTGAGGGAGAAAACACACACACACACAGCCGGCGCCACAGCCCATTCTCTCGGTGCGATTGGATAAGGAAAGTGCAACACTGGCTTGTTTACAAGAATGTTTGGTTCCCCTGTACCCTCTCCAAAAACATGGGAGAGGAAAAGAAAGGTCCTGGAAAACAACTCTCCTTCAAAAGGCACGCCCGATTTGTGGGTTCCATGGCAACGCGGACCAACACTCACAAGAGCACAACCAAGAATGAGCCCAGGTATCCCCAACAGCCCCGGAACCACCTGGCCATGGTTCAAAAACAATGGTACCATTTTGGGATAGGTGCACCACCCATTTTTGTCTATTTTGGTGGGGATTGGGATGTTCACCGGGGGTACGGGGTTTTGACCCATGGCCATCTGGGCAAAGACCAGCTTCCAGCTGGTCTAAGAAAAACAAAAACGCCCCACTTCGCCGGCCTTGAAATGCCGGGAACTGGGGTCGTGGTAGTCTTTGGTCCTCCGCCTCACCGGCAGCAAGGCGAGCCTGCGCAGCGTGTCGCCAAGCAAACTGGGGGAAGAGCCAGGCTGTGGTTTTCGAGTCTAGTCTTTCTATGCTCCATTTAAAACGAAACTCAAAAGGACAATCACCATGTTCAGCGTGCCATCAGAAGCTAGACATGGCCAATAGGGGAGTTTGGGTCTCTATTGAATGTCGGGCACGCCCAGGTGTGCGTTGAACTGGGCCGACTGAATGACCAACTCATCATGACCAACTGATCGACCCCGTCTCGCTCCATAGCGCGCCCAGTAACCCGCACAGCGACTAACCGAGCGACCGACAAAGTGGCAGGCAACAAACCAAAATGGACCAAACAAAATTCATCACCAAACCCTTCTGGCCGAGCATCTGGTAGAGCCCTGCTAAAAAGGCAGCTGCCAGCAGGGAGGCAGTGCGCACTCTCTCGCGGCGCAGCAGCAGGGCACCATGGCGGAAGCAAAGTGCCAACCTGAGCTCAATGGAAGGCTTACATTCAGGGGATGTCTGTTTAATCATATGATTCTATGATCTTGACTGAGTTTGGCTTGAAGAACCCCCGGTACGGGAACCCAGTTGATTTAAAAACAAAAAAAAAAACTCCTACAAGCCCCATGCCAGAAGAAATCTTTCACTTTTAGGGGCAAACCCCCTAGAAATCCGCGAGGTTCATTCATCCAGGGTTCGACATGCGTGAGGACCCCTTGTGCCCCGTACAGCAGGAAAAGAACAGAGATGAGTTTCAACTTGTGAGTCGAAGTCAACCACCAAAGCAGGTCCACTCTCCCATCCACTGTCCCATCCCGCCAGAGAAATGCTCCTTCGAGGCAAATGGTCTTCCATGAGTGGGAGGGTATCATCATGTTTGCAAGTAATCCTGAATTGGTGGCTTTGATTGGCTTGGAGGTTTTAGCCCACTTTTGCAATTTGGAAACCACGAAGCCTCCAACCCAATCCAAATCACCAGTTGGGAGTCAGGTGATTTACAAACCAGCAAAAAAAGCCAAGGAGTCTTCATGGTCGCAACGCAAAGTTGTTGGTCGAAAACCAAGCCTGCCGCCTCGCGAGGCCAAGCCGCGCTGAGTGGCGCAAGTCTGCTGTCTCCTGCCACTCCTCGGAGCATGGCTGCGGGACCACCACGCAGACACTTCCTACCCCGCGGAGAAACAAGCGTGCGGCTTTTGGCAACCATGCTGATGGGTGCCTGTAGGCCTACAAGGCAGCACAAAGCAGCCATCTTGCGAGACGGCAGTTGCAACATTGTGCAACCTACCCGCAAGCAAAACCACCAACAGCTGCAAACGTAGGAACTAAAGGGGGGGTCCGACTGACTGACGTGATTGCCAGTTGCGGCTGACGGACCCATCCGCAAACACATCCCGTTTGCCCCACAGAAGCAAGCGTACGGCCTTTGGCAACCATGCTGATGGCCTGTAGGCCGCCCCCGTCTGGGCCACTGCGAAGCCGTGCGCTCGTGCTGTGCACTTCAATTTTGGGAGTGTTTTGTGCACATCATTCACGTGAAGGTTCATGTCCACCAACATCTGTTGAGCTCACCCCAACCTGCTGCATGTTTGGAGGGAGAGCTCCAAATGTGCAACATCACCCCAACCTCGCGTCGAAAGATGGCACGATTCTGCTTGTTTGTGTCGGCCAGCAAAACTGCATCTTCAAGCAAAGGAAAAAACATCTACGACGCGGTCTTACGGCGAGATCTTCCGCCGAGGCACGAGTTGCAACGAGAGCAGCCCGAGGAAACTTGCGGTCGCGAGGCACCAGGCTCCATGCCAGTCGCCCATGGCAAGAGGGCGCTGCGAGTGAGTGGCGGTTTTGCGCGAGAGATGCTGAGCGCGATGGCAATGCTCCATTTGGATGTGGCTGAAAAGAAATGGAGCCCGCAATGGCACCTGGGTAAACGGAACCAAAGACGAAAATAACATATATGCGTAACCCTAGCTCGTTGATTTTGAGCCACACCCATGAGGGGAAAACCATTCTGTTTCTGACAGGAAAGGGCGATTCCACGAAACCTGCAAAGGCAAGAAAAGCTGTGGCGCTCGCCTGAAATCGTTTGAGCCTGTGCTTCTGGTTGTTTCGGCGCACGTGTGCGCCCACTGCAATGCTGCTTTCCACCCGCAGGGCCATGCCAAATGGCTGAAGCGGGCGAGGTGAGGCCAAAAGCTTGATGCCTTGAAAGGCACACCCAACAGCCTGGTCGCAATACAAACCACTCAGATTCGGGGCAAAAACCCATTTGAGGGGTGGTCTATTCTGATTTCAAGGGTATCGAGATTCGTCCTGGGTTTGGCTTCCCCACTTGTCACAGACTTCCCCCACTGACCTAGACCAAACCCCAAAGACTACATATTGCGTTTAAACCTTAGTTCGGCCCTACCCCGCACTTGCTCTTATTGTGTATGCTGGGGCATGTTCCAGGTGTCCGGGCGCACCTTGATCTTAGCATTAAATTTACGAAGAGTCACTGCGCATCGACACCCGAAAAAGGGGGACGCCTCACTACCCATGGCCACCAAAACCCAAAACCCAAACCCCCCCCCCCCCCCGCCCGGCCTCGCCGTTGCCGGTGGCCCGGTCGTTAAAAATTGGTGGCCTCCGTACCAGGCGGAATCAGAGACGAGCCCAAGGACGTCAGCCCAAGGGGCAGGAGGCTCCCTGAGAACCTTAGGGGTCGGAAGGGTTCCGAGAAAAAGATCTGGTGAAACGTTTCGCCCCGAATGTCTCTCCCCTCTGCACATGAGCACCATGAGAGTGCTGCAACCGGCTTGCCTGGCTCAAGCCTTTCATCCTAATGGCGGGCGTGAAGTGCACGAAAAAGCCATAAAGCAAGGTTGACTCAACCTCCGGCTACATACCAGTTCGATGACCTACTGCAAAAAAGATGATCTGCCTGCAAAGGGATCTGGCAGCTTGCATGTGAGGCACATGCATGCGCTGCCTAAACGGTGCACCAACGCTTGTCAAATTCGTGTGAATCATAGTCCGCTGGAATGTATACAGAACCGTCAAGAAGCATCCCAAGAACAGCAACCTCTATGGCCGGGAATGGCCGCTTAAAGCCTCCAAGGGGTGCAAGGAGTTCAAAGCAATCAATCTCACACTTGGCTTGCGCTTCTTTTGTAAGGAATCCTCGATTTATACAACCCGTAACAAGGTTGGGCCGTTTCTTTGGTTGGACATACGGCGACCACCTGGTGGTTTCGTCTCCCAGGGAGGCCTCAGGCGCCGCCGCAGCTTCACGGGACGCACGGCCTGAGTGAGAGGGTGGTTTTTTTGGTTTTTTTTTGGGGGGGCTGTCGACTCCTTTGGGTGTGGCAAAAGGGACCCTCCAGTGATTGCGTTTCGTTAGCCTCAAAAATCGAACCCAAAAGGAGACAAAATGATCATTCAAGGCCCTAGTCGGAAGAAATCTGGAATAAATGGGGTTTGGGGGAGGGGGATTGGATGCCATGAAATTGGGGACCCCTCCAAGTGATTGGTCTTCCTTCGGCTAAAGATCTCTAGCAAAAACAGTTTCCAAAGAGTTGCGGACACACGCACACACACACACACCTAGTTGAAGGGGATTCTAGCCGACTTGTTCTGTTGTTCAGCCAAATAATTGGGCCCGTTTAGGAACCACTCTTTTTGTGGGAGCCAGCACAAAACAAAACCCATCTGAGGAGGTCCCTAGTTTTGACGTGTAGACACGTCCCCCTCGCCGTGGCAACTAGAGATTTGGGTCTGGCTTACAATAACGCTACCTCCTCAGGGGGGGAGGGAATTTGAGAGAAACACTCACCCATTTCAAGCGAAACGGTCTTTGGTTCAACATCGGAAGAGGCTTGTTGCCGGGGATGTCCGTCGATGTGAGTCACAATCAAAACCTAGTCGGAGCCCGTTGGTTAGAACCTGCATCTTTCGGGTCGCCTTCAGAATAGGTCCTCCCAACACAATGTTTACAGCCCCTGGGCTTCGGGCTGAAGACCCCATCTCAACTGGTCCTGTTTGGTATTTCAAGGGAAGCCGAAAGGAAAAGAAGTGTTCTATGGGGCCACTATTTTGAGAAGCTCCCAGCCTCCCCCCACCAAAAGGCGTGATCTGCCGCTGAATGGCACGCGCCGCATCTCCGCCGGACTTCGCGGGCTGCATCACCCGCGAGAAGAAATCCTGCGGAGCCCGATTCTCATGAAATGGCTTTGATAACTTGGCATGGGGTGGCTACTTTTGAATCAAAGGAACTCAAAGGACAATCAGGTGTCCATGGGTCAAAATCCCGGCCCCGTACCCCCAGTGAATATCCCAATCCCCACTAAAATAGACTAAAATGGGTGGTGCACCTATCCCAAAATTGTGCCATTGGTTTTGAACCATGGCCATGTGTGTAATGATGTTCGCCCTGTTTACCAAACACAAATCCGGTGCCAGCTGCCAATGCCCAACCCGAATCCATGCTCCGCGCCTGAGTCGTGAATATCTAAAAAAGTGCCAGTTGCGTGCCCATCCAAGTCATTGTGTGAGGCAAGCGCAAGCAAGAAGGTCAGGACTCAGGATGTGTAGCATGCGATGTGAGTATTCATGGGGCTGGGGGGAAGGGAGGGAGGGGGGGGGGAGCCCCAATAAGCCCCAAATATGGCCTTATTAGGGGCTTAATAAGGGCTTATTGGGGCTCCCTCCCCCTCCCCTCCCTCCCCCCAAGCCCCCTGAAGTATATAATGTTTTTCACTGATTATGGGAACGGGGCATCCGCCCGCGCGCAATCACGCACACACTGAAAACCTCACCCGGCAAAATGATGGGTGTACCCAAAAAGTCGCCCCCTTTTGGGGACGGAGTTCAAAGGGAGCCACGAGGCCACGCGCTTGAGACATCCGATCCGCAACCAGAGGGCGAATATGCAGCCAGGCCATGCGCAGAGCACCTTTTCGCTTACCCAAGTTCTGTGGTGTACTGCCAGTTCTCATTTAAGACAATGGCGAGCTAGAATCTCGGGAACTTGCCAACTGTGCTAAGCAACTCGAAAATGTCTCTATACGGTGTCCTTTCAAACAAATAAATAAACAAATACAAATAAATAAATTCATAAATAAATAAATTCATAAGTAAATAAATAAACAAATAAATGACCGTATTATATATATACATGTATTTATATAAGCAAATAAACCACCCGCACCACACGATTTTGGGACCAAGCCAGCTTTGCCAGGCGCCTCTCGAGCGCCTTGGTCCAAGCAGCGCCGCTGGGCGAACAGTGCCGCCAGCGCCACGTCGGCCTGGCGGGAGCTGGGGACCCGGAAGCGAAACATGCTCCATGTCTGGCTCTGCTCTCGAAGCTGACGATCCGAGGATTTTGGAACGAGTTTGTGACGAAGCCCCCGAAACCCACTTAACCCACTTCCATGCTTGTTGGAAAGAGGGTAGATTCTTTGCGTGCTTGCCTTGCGAGCAAGCTTGGCTCGATCGTTGGTTTGCTGGCTTGCCTGCATTCGCTCCCTCGCTTGCAGGCGAGCGTTTGCTCACCTGCTCGCTCGCTGGCTTTCTTGGCCTAGCCTCTGCTCCCTCGCTCACTTGCTCCCTGGCTGGCTGGCTGGTTGACTGACTTGCTTAATGTTGTGTTTGTTCGTTTAGTTGTTCGTGCGTTGCACTTGTTCGACTGATTAGTTGAATGATTGGTGGCTTGGTTGGTTGGGTTGGTTGGGTTGGTTGGGTTGAGTTGGTTGGGTTGGTTGGTTGGTTGGCTGGCTGGCTGGCTGGCTGGTTGCTTGGTTGGTTGGTGGGCTGATTGGTTGGTTGGTTCGTTGGTTGGTTGGTTGGTTGGTTGGTTGGTTGGTTGGTTGGTTGGCTGGTTGGTTGGTTGGTTCGTTGGTTGGTTGGTTGGTTGGTTGGTTGGTTGGTTGGTTGGTTGGTTGGTTGGTAGGTTGGTTGGTGGGCTGGTTGGTTGGTTGGTTGGTTGGTTGGTTGGTTGGTGGGTGGGTGGGTGGGTGGGTGGGTTGGTTGGTTGGTTGGTGGGCTGGTTGGTTGGTTGGTTGGTTGGTTGGTTGGTTGGTTGGTTGGTTGGTTGGTTGGTTGGTTGGTTGGTTGGTTGGTTGGTTGGTTGGTTGGTTGGTTGGTTGGTGGGCTGGTTGGTTGGTTGGTTGGTTGGTTGGTTGGTTGGTTGGTTAGTTGGTTGGTTGGTTGGTTGGTTGGTTGGTTGGTTGGTTGGTTGGTTGGTTGGTTGGTTGGTTGGTTGGTTGGTTGGTTGGTTGGTTTGGTTGGTTGGTTGGTGGCTGGTTGGTTGGTTGGTTGGTTGGGTTGGTTGGTTGGTTGGTTGGTTGGTTGGTGGTGGTTGGTGGTTGGTTGGTTGGTTGGTTGGTTGGTTGGTTGGTTGGTTGGTTGGTTGGTTGGTTGGTTGGTTGGTTGGTTGGTTGGTTGGTTGGTTGGTTGGTTTGGTTGGTTGGTTGGTTGGTTGGTTGGTTGGTTGGTTGGTTGGTTGGTTGGTTGGTTGGTTGGTTGGTTGGTTGGTTGGTTGGTTGGTTGGTTGGTTGGTTGGTTGGTTGGTTGGTTGGTTGGTTGGTTGGTTGGTTGGTTGGTTGGTTGGTTGGTGGGCTGGTTGGTGGGCTGGTTGGTTGGTTGGTGGGCTGGTTGGTTGCTTGGTTGGTTGCTTGGTTGGTGGGCTGGTTGGTTGGTTCGCTGGTTGGTTGGTGGGCTGGTGGGCTGGTGGGCTGGTTGGTTGGTTGGTTGGTTGGTTGGTTGGTTGGTTGGTTGGTTGGTTGGTTGGTTGGTTGGTTGGTTGGTTGGTTGGTTGGTTGGTTGGTTGGTTGGTTGGTTGGTTGGTTGGTTGGTTGGTTGGTTGGTTGGTTGGTTGGTTGGTTGGTTGGTTGGTTGGTTGGTTGGTTGGTTGGTTGGTTGGTTGGTTGGTTGGTTGGTTGGTTGGTTGGTTGGTTGGTTGGTTGGTTGGTTGGTTGGTTGGTTGGTTGGTTGGTTGGTTGGTTGGTTGGTTGGTTGATTCTTTGCGTATAGCCCCAAGTATCCAAGTCAGGATCAGGGTAGCTAGATTGCTGGGTTGTCGTGATTGTTGCACCAAGTCGCTAGCAAGGCACAGAAAAAGAAAACCCCGCCCGGAAGGATCACTCGATGACCCCTGTTCACAAAAGTGGAAAGGACCCTGATTGGAAAGAGTCTCAGTTTCCTCCGGTTCCCTTTGAAACTTTCGGTGGCAGTTTCTATGCGCAGGGCGTCAAGAAGTCTACCATTTTCTGTGCAATGATATGGACGCATCCTGCCAACCGCAGATTGGCCCGTGCCGGCCTCATCGCTCATAACATTCCGATGTGCAAGTGCACCATGTAGAAAAGTTGCAGGCTGCAACTTGAGGAAACTCCGTGAAAGTGACGCTTTCATTGTTGCCGATTTGAGGCCCGGCAAGGGCCAAAGTGCTGCCACTTGTTTGCGAGTGCCAGCGTGACCGGTTCGACTGCAACTTTTCTTCTGGCTTCCTGCTACAGATTTGAACTGCAGCCATCTGACTCGGATGAATTGAAGTGCTGCAGCCCTTGAATGGAAAGATGCAAAAGCTGCGAATGTCGCGCAGAGAGCCAGCTGTGTCGCGGTCACGAAGCTGCAAAACAAGCCAAGTAGACAACCGATTAAAATAGAATAAAAATGTGAACCCCGGTCAACATGTATGTGAATGAGAGCATGCGAAAGTCTGTCTTGACCATCTGTCTGGGTAAATCGCAAACATGGAGTCCCTAGGTGTGGCACGTCCTTTTCTGCCATGAGCACCGCATCATGTTTCTCCTCATCGCTCGGTGAAACACGCTGGCTCAATCTTTTGCAGGGTGAGAAACACAAGGCGCTCTTCAGAAGGGAAGCTGAAAGTCGTCGCACTTCTTCCCCTTCGTTGGAGCCACCATGCTGCGGAGAGTTGCCCAGTTGCCGATGGCTGCACGCAACACCGCCAACAGAACTGCCAGCTGCATGATGGTTCTGAAGACTGAGGTGGACCGTTTCTTGGTCTCCTGCACGTGCAGCACTTCCTGAGAACTCCACACGATCTCCTTCGGCAAGCTGTCCTCCTCCTCCGCAGCCGTGGAAGCAAGCTCCGATCGAGTCTCCGGCTCCACAGACACTTTCTTGTTTGCCCAGTGGGAGGGTGTCAAAGTCTTGGCTTCCAGGATGTGTGGGTACGGGCACTCGTTCGGAAAGGCGTAGTGGAGCCATTCCGAAAACAGCCGTCCATGCAAAGGCACCCCGCCACCATTCTGGTCAGCAATGCTCTTCAACCGCTGGGCCATGAAAACCGGCAGCTGCCTTGGAGTGTCCACCGTGGATGAAGACATGTTTCCCACCAGCCGCAGCAAATGCATGGGATCCACCGTGGGAGCTCCAATCTTTGCCTCCAACTCATTCAACAAGCCATCGCACTCACTGAGACAGCAAATCGAGTAGTACGTCGATGAGGCAATGCAATTCGAGGGTCCTTGCAGGTAGTTTGAAATGCGCACCTTCTTCTCTGATCCACTCTCGTCCAGTGCCCCAATGTCCTGCAAGTACTGCAGGGACTCAGTGAACTGATACTTGGTGTTATCAGAGCGGCCATAGAACTTCCCGATGGGAATGCGGCCGTCACCATCACTGTCCAGCTCCATCAAGTCATCCTTCATCTGCCGACACTCCGTGTTCTGCCACTTCCCGTAGCCGTGGGCAAGCTCTTCCACAATGTCAGAGCTGTCCTGGCAGTGTGGCAGCGTGCTCCACTCTTCTCTCCTCCCCCATCTCCGCTCCCCTTTCTTAAGCAAAGAAACATCCCATCAACGCCGGGATGCGCCAGTGGTGCTACACAAATCTCTTTGGAAGCGCAAACCTGAAAAATAAAGCGCCCGCCTGGAAGGTATAGAGTGGCTCCACAAATGGATTGGAGCGGGACTGCTTGGCAAAGTCATGGTTCAGCACGGCATCTCTCTGGAATTCGTCAACCACGAGCCAATCATCCCTCTGGGACACCCGCGCCTTCAATGCACGGTGAAGCCTTGCATCAGTGAGGTTGCCCTTGTTTCCCAGCTGGAAAAGCAGGAGGTAAGAGGTGAGGACGTCGTGAACGCTCTTCTGCTCTACTGAGCCATCCATACTCACACCGTTGAAGTTGTAGGCAGCTTGAAGGAGGGTCGAGGACTCGTCAAAGATCAAGCGCTCTAGAGTGGCAATCATGGTGACGACATCGTTCAAGGCCAGCCCATGATTGGATCGTCTTGCCTCCAACAGCGACTCGACCAGCGCGGGAGCCTTGTCTTGCAAGATGCTTGCGTCCTGCACGTCCGACACTTCATCCTGGTTGCCGTGCGGGTCCAAGCCCTTGATCAGCCAGCCGTGCTCCTTCATGAAGTAGCTGTGCACAAGGTATCGCACACCACGCGGAGCCAAACGCCCCACTTCGTTCTTGGGCAAGGCCTGGAAGGTCTGCCACACACGCGCCTCAATGTTGGCCACGCGCTTGGACGCAGAATCCCCACGTAGCACCGCCTCCATGGCATCTTGCAAGTCCGCCTGGACATCCTTTACCGCAATGGTTCGCCCCTCCTCCCGGCCGCGAATGCTGCCAGCTTCAGCCGACAACAGGACCAGGCTGACCACCACAGCGAACATGGTAAAAACGGAGGATCGTAAAGAACCGACGAGAATGTAGAACTTGTTACGGTCTTTTGACCGCAAAAGAGAGACCTGCTTAGGCTCGAGCTGGAAAACCAAGGCGTAAATCGTGTAAACAGCAAGCTTGCGCCAAAACGGGCAACTGTTTCGTGTCACTTGCACTGGACACAGCAAAGGCGGCCAGGCAATTCTACCCACTAAAAATATATGCATCCCTTCTGCTTGTGCACATGCTGGCCACAATCCGATTTTCTCCGCTTTCGGTGCACGATGGCTCAATCTTTTGCAGGGTGAGAAACACAAGGCGCTCTTCAGAAGGGAAGCTGAAAGTCGTCGCACTTCTTCCCCTTCGTTGGAGCCACCATGCTGCGGAGAGTTGCCCAGTTGCCGATGGCTGCACGCAACACCGCCAACAGAACTGCCAGCTGCATGATGGTTCTGAAGACTGAGGTGGACCGTTTCTTGGTCTCCTGCACGTGCAGCACTTCCTGAGAACTCCACACGATCTCCTTCGGCAAGCTGTCCTCCTCCTCCGCAGCCGTGGAAGCAAGCTCCGATCGAGTCTCCGGCTCCACAGACACTTTCTTGTTTGCCCAGTGGGAGGGTGTCAAAGTCTTGGCTTCCAGCATGTGAGGGTACGGGCACTCGTTCGGAAAGGCGTAGTGGAGCCATTCCGAAAACAGCCGTCCATGCAAAGGCACCCCGCCACCATTCTGGTCAGCAATGCTCTTCAACCGCTGGGCCATGAAAACCGGCAGCTGCCTTGGAGTGTCCACCGTGGATGAAGACATGTTTCCCACCAGCCGCAGCAAATGCATGGGATCCACCGTGGGAGCTCCAATCTTTGCCTCCAACTCATTCAACAAGCCATCGCACTCACTGAGACAGCAAATCGAGTAGTACGTCGATGAGGCAATGCAATTCGAGGGTCCTTGCAGGTAGTTTGAAATGCGCACCTTCTTCTCTGATCCACTCTCGTCCAGTGCCCCAATGTCCTGCAAGTACTGCAGGGACTCGGTGAACTGATACTTGGTGTTATCAGAGCGGCCATAGAACTTCCCGATGGGAATGCGGCCGTCACCATCACTGTCCAGCTCCATCAAGTCATCCTTCATCTGCCGACACTCCGTGTTCTGCCACTTTCCGTAGCCGTGGGCAAGCTCTTCCACAATGTCAGAGCTGTCCTGGCAGTGTGGCAGCGTGCTCCACTCTTCTCTCCTCCCCCATCTCCGCTCCCCTTTTTTAAGCAATGAAACATCCCATCAACGCCGGGATGCGCCAGTTGTGCTACACAAATCTCTTTGGAACCGCAAACTTGAAATAAACGGCGCCCGCCTGGAAGGTATAGAGTGGCTCCACAAATGGATTGGAGCGGGACTGCTTGGCAAAGTCATGGTTCAGCACTGCATCCCTCTGGAACTCGTCAACCACGAGCCAATCATCCCTCTGGGACACCCGCGCCTTCAATGCACGGTGAAGCCTTGCATCAGTGAGGTTGCCCTTGTTTCCCAGCTGGAAAAGCAGGAGGTAAGAGGTGAGGACGTCGTGAACGCTCTTCTGCTCTACTGAGCCATCCATGCTCACACCGTTGAAGTTGTAGGCAGCTTGAAGGAGGGTCAAGGACTCGTCAAAGATCAAGCGCTCTAGAGTGGCAATCATGGTGATGACATCGTTCAAGGCCAGCCCATGATTGGATCGTCTTGCCTCCAACAGCGACTCGACCAGCGCGGGAGCCTTGTCTTGCAAGATGCTTGCGTCCTGCACGTCCGACACTTCATCCTGGTTGCCGTGCGGGTCCAAGCCCTTGATCAGCCAGCCGTGCTCCTTCATGAAGTAGCTGTGCACAAGGTATCGCACACCACGCGGAGCCAAACGCCCCACTTCGTTCTTGGGCAAGGCCTGGAATGTCTGCCACACACGCGCCTCA
Organism: Effrenium voratum; assembly: GCA_963377175.1. Classification (NCBI taxonomy): domain Eukaryota; class Dinophyceae; order Suessiales; family Symbiodiniaceae; genus Effrenium; species Effrenium voratum. The sequence goes on along the minus strand of CAUJNA010003520.1, from coordinate 329,553 downwards.
ATGTTGGCCACGCGCTTGGACGCAGAATCCCCACGTAGCACCGCCTCCATTGCATCTTGCAAGTCCGCCTGGACATCCTTTACCGCAATGGTTCGCCCCTCCTCCCGGCCGCGAATGCTGCCAGCTTCAGCCGACAACAGGACCAGGCTGACCACCACAGCGAACATGGTAAAAACGGAGGATCGTAAAGAACCGACGAGAATGTAGAACTTGTTACGGTCTTTTGACCGCAAAAGAGAGACCTGCTTAGGCTCGAGCTGGAAAACCAAGGCGTAAATCGTGCAAAAAGCAAGCTTGCGCCAAAACGGGCAACTGTTTCGTGTCACTTGCACTGGACACAGCAAAGGCAGCCAGGCAATTCTACCCACTAAAAATATATGCATCCCTTCTGCTTGTGCACATGCTGGCCACAATCCGATTTCTCCGCTTTCGGTGCACGATGGCTCAATCTTTGCAGGGTGAGAAACACAAGGCGCTCTTCAGAAGGGAAGCTGAAAGTCGTCGCACTTCTTCCCCTTCGTTGGAGCCACCATGCTGCGGAGAGTTGCCCAGTTGCCGATGGCTGCACGCAACACCGCCAACAGAACTGCCAGCTGCATGATGGTTCTGAAGACTGAGGTGGACCGTTTCTTGGTCTCCTGCACGTGCAGCACTTCCTGAGAACTCCACACGATCTCCTTCGGCAAGCTGTCCTCCTCCTCCGCAGCCGTGGAAGCAAGCTCCGATCGAGTCTCCGGCTCCACAGACACTTTCTTGTTTGCCCAGTGGGAGGGTGTCAAAGTCTTGGCTTCCAGGATGTGTGGGTACGGGCACTCGTTCGGAAAGGCGTAGTGGAGCCATTCCGAAAACAGCCGTCCATGCAAAGGCACCCCGCCACCATTCTGGTCAGCAATGCTCTTCAACCGCTGGGCCATGAAAACCGGCAGCTGCCTTGGAGTGTCCACCGTGGATGAAGACATGTTTCCCACCAGCCGCAGCAAATGCATGGGATCCACCGTGGGAGCTCCAATCTTTGCCTCCAACTCATTCAACAAGCCATCGCACTCACTGAGACAGCAAATCGAGTAGTACGTCGATGAGGCAATGCAATTCGAGGGTCCTTGCAGGTAGTTTGAAATGCGCACCTTCTTCTCTGATCCGCTCTCGTCCAGTGCCCCAATGTCCTGCAAGTACTGCAGGGACTCGGTGAACTGATACTTGGTGTTATCAGAGCGGCCGTAGAACTTCCCGATGGGAATGCGGCCGTCACCATCACTGTCCAGCTCCATCAAGTCATCCTTCATCTGCCGACACTCCGTGTTCTGCCACTTCCCGTAGCCGTGGGCAAGCTCTTCCACAATGTCAGAGCTGTCCTGGCAGTGTGGCAGCGTGCCCCACTCTTCTCTCCTCCCCCATCTCCGCTCCCCTTTCTTAAGCAATGAAACTTCCCACTAACGCCGGGATGCGCCAGTGGTGCTACACAAATCTCTTTGGAACCGCAAACTTGAAAAATAAAGCGCCCGCCTGGAAGGTATAGAGTGGCTCCACAAATGGATTGGAGCGGGACTGCTTGGCAAAGTCATGGTTCAGCACGGCATCCCTCTGGAACTCGTCAACCACGAGCCAATCATCCCTCTGGGACACCCGCGCCTTCAATGCACGGTGAAGCCTTGCATCAGTGAGGTTGCCCTTGTTTCCCAGCTGGAAAAGCAGGAGGTAAGAGGTGAGGACGTCGTGAACGCTCTTCTGCTCTACTGAGCCATCCATGCTCACACCGTTGAAGTTGTAGGCAGCTTGAAGGAGAGTGAAGGACTCGTCAAAGATCAAGCGCTCTAGAGTGGCAATCATGGTGATGACATCGTTCAAGGCCAGCCCATGATTGGATCGTCTTGCCTCCAACAGCGACTCGACCAGCGCGGGAGCCTTGTCTTGCAAGATGCTTGCGTCCTGCACGTCCGACACTTCATCCTGGTTGCCGTGCGGGTCCAAGCCCTTGATCAGCCAGCCGTGCTCCTTCATGAAGTAGCTGTGCACAAGGTATCGCACACCACGCGGAGCCAAACGCCCCACTTCGTTCTTGGGCAAGGCCTGGAATGTCTGCCACACACGCGCCTCAATGTTGGCCACGCGCTTGGACGCAGAATCCCCACGTAGCACGGCCTCCATGGCATCTTGTAAGTCCGCCTGGACATCCTTTACCGCAATGGTTCGCCCCTCCTCCCGGCCGCGAATGCTGCCAGCTTCAGCCGACAACAGGACCAGGCTGACCACCACAGCGAACATGGTAAAAACGGAGGATCGTAAAGAACCGACGAGAATGTAGAACTTGTTACGGTCTTTTGACCGCAAAAGAGAGACCTGCTTAGGCTCGAGCTGGAAAACCAAGGCGTAAATCGTGTAAAAAGCAAGCTTGCGCCAAAACGGGCAACTGTTTCGTGTCACTTGCACTTGACACAGGCGACCATGAAACTCTACGCATGTGGGCTCGAGCGCCTCCCGACCGCATGGACCCGAGGTCTCATCTGGACAAGCATTCATTGCAACGGCGGTAGAAGCTTCACTAAAATTAATAAATGCCAAACCAGGGGGGGCCCAAGAATGGGTGGTTCCTTCTGGCGTCCCTTTAAAACAACCCCAACAAGCGAACGCACACCCACATGGACACAGGCCCTTGCCCCAGTTGCGAGCATGCAGAGCTGATGTGTTCAGGCCATCCAACCGCGCCCATCCGGCGAAAACGGCATCTCATACGTAGGCTAAAAATTGCAAAACATGTTCCATGTCTGGCTCTGTTTTTCAGGTTCCAGTCTTGTTGCAGGTGCAAATCTACTACCCTCCCTCCCTCCCTCCAGCAAATCATGGAAGCTGACGATCGGAGGGTTTTGGAAGACTACTTTCATTTTGAGGAAGCCCAGGATCGTCCACTTCCATCATTGTTGGACAGAGGGTACACAACCCTGATCCCGAACTATCCACATGGAAGTTGGAATGCCATGCGCAGTCGTTTTTGGCCCGTGGCCTCACTCGCTCACTCCTGCGGCAGGCCGCTATTGGGCGCCTGTGCGTTGGAAGTCTGAGGGAGGCAGTCTCTCATTACGGGGAGGGAGGGAGGAAGGGAGGGGAGGGGAGGGGAGGGGAGGGGAGGGGGGGGGAGGGGGAGGGGAGGGGGGAGGGGAGGGGGAGGGGAGGGGAGGGGAGGGGAGGGGGGAGGGGAGGGGAGGGAGGGGAGGGGAAAAAGGAAATAAATAAACAAGCACGAACAGAATTGGAAGGAAAGGGAAAAAAGGGCAAGTATGGGAAAGAAAGACAGAGAAGAAGAAGAAGAAGAAGAAGACGAAAAAGAAGGAGGAGGAGGAGGAGGAGGAGGAGGAGAGAAGGAGAAGCAGCAGAGAAGACGACGACGAGAGAGAGAGAAGAGAGGGAGAGAGGCAGAGGAATACAAGAAAGAAAGCAAGAAAGAAAAAAAAGGGAAGGGAAGGGAAGGGAAGGGCAGGGAAGGGAAGGGAAGGGAAGGGAAGGGAAGGGAAGGGAAGGGAAGGGAAGGGAAGAAGGAAAGGAAAGGAAGACAGGAATAAAGAAATAATGAAAGAAAAACAGGGAGAGGAAGAGGGGAAGAGAGAAAACAAAGAAGCAACAAGGCCTGAAACAGGCAACAACAGCAAGAAAGAAAAGAAAGAAAGCAAAACCCAAGAACAAACCAACAACCTGGCTGAAATCCATGGGTCCGCGCCATGCCCGGTGTGCCTGCGCAGCCTCCGGACTTCTGTCCGCGCCTGGCAGTTTCAATCAGTGGCCACAATGGAGCTGGCCACTTCTGCTGGCCAAGGAAAACCCCGCAATGTACGTGTCCCAATGGGAAATTCGCTGTGTTTCAGCTCAAGCTCCAAGGAGAGTGTGACTCACACTTCGATAAACAAGCGTGGAACCTGACCTTGCAAAAGAAAATGTCAGTGGGCGACTATGAGGTCCCTCCTTTGAGAGGAAGCTTCCCCATGGAAGACTTGAAGGAAGGTCCTCCCAACCGGAGGGAGTAGAAGGACGCATGTGGGGCCCCTACAACACGACGTGGTGAACCTAAAAAGATTCGCAAGTGATTTCTGCTGTCCCCACATGCCTTGGGATGGCCATAGCACGTCCGTCGCCACGTGACAGCGGGAAACATGTCCCGTGAGGAGCTTCATGGCTTTCCCTCCATTTCCCCCTGAAGTGGAATCGCTCCAAGCAAAACTTGCCGGTGCCCAGTCGGGAATGACCATTCCGGGTCTTGGGAACGAACCGGAAGTGGCTTCCCTCAGAGGAAAACAACACAAGGATCGTTCTTCTTGGGGTCATTCATGGTCATTCCCTTCATTCCCTGCCTAGATTTGTTTAAAAAAAGAAAAAGAAGAAAAACAACGACAAGGCCAAATCGTCTCAGCCGATCCCGGCCGCGCCCTGGCGCAGCGGCACGCTGCCCGAGGCCGCGATGATCTGTGCCTCACCATGCGCGCGCTCAGGCGGCGGTGAAGCAGCCCCAGGGTTTTTGACCCAGGCGGTTCATGCGACAAGTTGTCTGAGCCGACAAGAGTTCACCCCCCACTTTTGGGCACTGAAATTGAGAAGTGGTTCTGATGTCCGTGGGAAGGACACATGCTCACTGGTGTGTCTACAGGCGCAGTTTCCGCTGGCTTGCGCTGGAAGACGCCCACCGGCCAAATGCATGTAGCTCTTCAAGACTCCGCCAAACGGGGAGTCCGCATTTGGCAGCTGAATGTTTGCATGCCTTACCCTCTCAGGCTGCCGCTTCCTCACAAGGCTCGCCCAGTGTCTCGACAGACTCCTGGAGTGGAAATCGACAGAACAAATGCTGCTCCAAATGGACAATCCGCTCCGGGGCAGGGTAAAGCGGGCAAACGTAGGGCAAATGTAGGGTCAAACAAACCTCTCTATTAATGTTGACCCAGGAATAGAAAGCTAACAGCAAACTCCTTTGCCGATGTCGTTCTGTTGCTTCTCAACCTGTCCCTACGAGCAACAGCACATTCTCTGCTTGCTCAGCAGGCAGAATCCCTGACATGTTCAGCGCACTTTCACACGCGTTCCTTGAAGGGCGAGTGTTTGTGGCGCATACGGCTTTGCATCAGCATTCGGAGGCTCTGCAAATGCAATTGGCTTGCTTGCTCTTTTGATGCTTCAGTAAGCTTCACCAAGAATAGTGCAATTCTTGGAAAGAATTCAGCAAGGCGAGGAGATACACAATTCAGAGGCAAATCTGTCCGCAGAGGCTCCTCCATGCGTGCGTTGATCATCGCGTCCATCCTGGCCGGCCTCGCAATCAGCCACATCTCCGGAGTCAAGCTGTATCATAAGTTGATCAATAGGGTGCTCCACAAGCCTCGATCAATGTCGTACAGCTGGGTATGGGTCAAAGTGAAACCACCAGCGGACCGCAGGTTTCAGTCCATGTTTCCACTTACCAGGGTTCCGTTTTGGGTACCTTTTTGTTGGCCCACACTCAGCTCACAACTGAAAGCCGTATGCGAGCTATGCATCAAGTCGCCTCTTCCGGGGAAGCAGCTCAAACGCATTCCGGACCAAACTACTAGTGACAGGGCCTGGCCATGTGGCACCTGGAACCGCCTGCGAAATTTGCCGTCCGAGACTCAGTCCGCATAAAGCCCCCAGCCTGAGCAGCCACGCCAGAAGCAAAGTCGCGAGAAACCGGCATCCCACCTGCGCCGCGGAGGGTCGCCCGTGCGCAAAAGCGCCGCCCTCTGATTGCTCGAAGGCTGGAGCTTCAGCTGGACCACGAAGCAAGGTTCTTCTTGATGGGGCTACGTCGCCCAACACCACAAGCGCCCCAAGCGGCTTCCCCAACTCCCCCGAACCGGCCGACGGTCCTGGGAACACTTCCGACGCGAAGGGTCCGGCCTCGGCGCGGTCCACGTACTTGGCACGGACCCATCTGGCCAGCATGGATGCCAGTAGGCACACCAACGGCAGGGTCAGGAAGTACCTGAGCCGCATCTGAACCCCAATGGGTGTGTTGATATCTTGATGCTTGCTTGAAAGAGAACCCAAAAAGAGAGGCAAACCCTCCTTTTCTGGGCTGCCCTCAGATCCCCCGCTAAAAGCGGAAAACTCTTAGTGGGTTAAATGGAAACTAGCACTAAGCACTACAAAGCCAAAAGGCTGAGGAACCGGATGGCCTTCGGGAGCCAAGTTTTGAGAGTGTCTGCCTCTTCCCGGCGCACAGGATCGAGACACCCGAGACGTAGACCTGGCGAGCTGAACAATTTCAGCTAACGAAAGTAGATGGCACCAGTCCTTGGCAAAACTAAGTGCTGAGGATGAACGCCTAGATCATGAAGGGCTTCTCAAAAGTGGTCCGCTTTTGCAACAAAAACCGAGGGGTGTTTAACCAAAAGGAACCAAAGCGCCTGGAGGGCTCCAACTCATTTTGAGAAACGAACTGAATCGCTGCCATCCACGTCACTCGAAGTCTCGGACGCTGCTGTGACAACTTGTTCAGAAAGTTCTCAAATTTGGCATCAAAAAAGCAAAGCAAGCCGGCGCCGAGCTGTCAGAGCTTTCCAACAGCGCCTCTGGCAATGATACTCCAAACATCTTACTTTCTGCCTAGTCCAACGCCACCACATTAGCATGTATACAGTAGTATATACGTATTCATATGACCAATGAACCCCTAGAAAAAAGGAGAAGAAACAAACATGTATTTTAAAAAAAAGAAGAGTAGAGCCTTTCTTGGGGCTTCCACGTCACTTTCACGAAACGTCCCCGTCTGAACCACCGCCGGCGCTGCGTAGAAGCGGCGCATCTCGTCGGAGGTCTCAGGGCAGACGCTGAAAGCCGACGGACACCCAAGCTCTAACGTAGTTCTACGGCTAGAATCACCCCTGTATACGTAGAGGTAAAGTATACATTCATGGTTTATATCATGGTTTGTATCATAGCTTTACCACTATCACTATGAATACTCATAGATTATATCATAGTTTATATCATGGCTTTACCACTATCAAGATCAATACCGTAATACCCTGGTAGATTTGGCTTTGAAGTAGCCCGAAACCCCATGCCATTCTTGTTCGGCCTACGTAGGTTCCCCTGCTGGGAGAGACTGATTAGCAGGCCAGTACGCCAGCAACGGCCAAGCAAGTGCTTCTGAAAGTGTTCGTTGGGGCCCTGGGGAGCGTTCTTGCTGGCTGGTGGAATAGGGCAGAAATGTGTGGTGGGATGAGGGTTTCTTAAACAGACTCGCACATTCCCTGACCTCCAGCAAGAAGGTCTCGCGCATAGACCGCCAGGCCTCACGCCGGCCAAAAGCGAAGCCATAGTCAGGTTGTTGCAGGTTGTCTTGCTTCTTGCCATTTGGCTGTGGCTCAAAAACCGGGACCAAAATGGAACCCTGATAAGTGGAAACATGGAGCAGCACCTGCTTCAATTTTGAACCACAGCCATTTGTTTTCATGCACACAACCACTTTGCAGTAACCATCACAGAGAGAGAGAGAGAGAGCAACAGCTTGCTCCCATGCACCTCAAAGGATCCGACACCAAAACGCCCAGAGATTTGGCCGATGTGTAGTTGGCCATCCAGCAATCCAACAAAAGTAGTCATAATCCCTGCCAAAAAACATCTGGTAAGTGGTCTACCAAACGAAAGTGAAAAATCAGAAGGCAAATATCCTCACCGCTCTTTTTTAAACGTGCCAACCTTCGCCAAAATATGCCCCGCCCACTTTGGGGCCATTTCCTTCGCGGTCCGCACCATGGATCCCTGAGAGCCTTACGATTGGGACAACTCAATTCAGAATGAATGGCCATGGCCAGCCAACCACCTGGTTATGTTATGTGACTATGTGTGCTTTTTCTTAAAAGGCACCCTTGGATGGTTGAAAAGGAAACCATTTACAACGCGCCCTGGTTTTTGCCTTGGCCGCTCGGGCGCAACCGGCTGTACCAATCCAGCCTCCAAGAAGATGCAGCAATTCAGCATGAGGATGATGATGCCAGACCAGTTCTGGCAGCGTCCGTGGGCAAGCTCCGGTGACTTCTTGATCCCTCCAGTGATCCGATGGAGCGCTTTATGCTCTACTTCACGGCAGTTGTCCAATCCCTAGCCGCAAACAAGTTGCATCGACTCTTGGAGCCAGCGCCCGCCGGCTCTCGTGAAGGTCCCAACATATGTCCACAGACGCATTCCTTGACATGGTCGCAATCAACAGCCCGCTTCCGGCCTCGTACATATAGATCTGAGCGCTCCAGTCATGGAAAAGAACCTCGTGCAATTCGCCTTGGCTTCCAATCAGAGTTTGGTTGGGTCTTTCAAAGAATACATACCTGGCCTGAATCACATTGTTGTTTGCCACGATGATTCAACCATGTCAGGATCATCAAGCTTGTCCAAATTGCATGGAATTACGTTGCGGGATCAAGGCCTGCGAGATCTCAAGTTAGAATTCAAGAATGCTCGTCGGAGTTCCCGGGTATCATCTTGGACGCGTTTGTTCACCTGCAATGTGCTGCCTCCTTGATAAACCTGAGACCTTGGCTGCAAAGTAACATGAACTTGTGTAGCCGTAAACTACTGTGCAAACCGCAAAAGCAACACGGAACCTCGATCTCATAGCACACACACACACACACACGTTCAGTCACGTGCTCCCACCATTGGTCGCAGGACTTGCAAACTCCTGTAGCCACCGTAAAGCTAGGCATCGGGCAGAGGACGGAAAGGAGGATGATCAGGAGCACAGCACCCATGAGAACTTGCCTACGCTTTTGTTTCAGCCGTTGATGGGAGCATTGCAAAGACGAGGAAGCAGAATAGCATGGCTGCCAGGTTTCAACTCAAATCCAGTGCTGAAACAAGTCAATGTTGCCAGAATCCTGAGCTGATGCTTCGGCAAACGCAAAAAGGACATGAAAATCGTTTAGGTCGACCTGGAATTGCAATTTACCCACTAGCCAGTGACTCTAGAATCGGACTTGGGGTTGACCATCGGAGAGCTACATCACCAAACCTTCAAGGGGCGTCGAGGCCGCAGTGGATCTGTGTTTCGGCGTGGCTTCGAGCTTCGGCACCATGTTCAGCCGGGATGTTTCTTTGAACGGGGTCGAGCAGTGCGACAAACGCAAAGATTACCTCCTGCCAGCCTCATTGCTTTACCATGGTTCAAGTCACCCCTAAGTGGTGGGTTGAAGGGAAACAACCCCATTTCTGACTCTGATAACCCCAGAAGCCGTCAAAATAATGACGCCTGTCCTGGTCTGGGAAGAATGGCTGGTTTGCTCGCGATGGCCTTTGGCAGACCAAAGGGATTCTGTGCCCGGACTGGCCTCTGCAAGAGCTGCTGCGGGGAGTAAAACAACGCCCAACCTGGCGAGGCATGGGCAAACCCAAAGGCAAAACATGACAAAACAGGTCTTACAAGGCAGGTACAAGCATCTTCACCATATCGAGATTCCCTCCGCGTGGAAAAATATGATCGGGGCTAAGAAGGGAACCGAAAAGGTATCTTCTCCAAGTTGCAAAGCTTCTGGCGTTGCTGCTTCCGTCACTGTGCTACCTGGAGTGTTTGGCCAAGTTCAATGCACAAGGCTAACACTCTCTCAATCAAGCCGCGTTGATAATTTTATTCTATGAAATGGTAACCCCGCCTTTAGGACTCCAATGTCCACTACATTGCATTCCTGTGGAGTCTTCCTGGCCAACTTTTCCCCAAGACCTCCCTAAACTAGTTTTAGCATTCCCTTGAATTTCTAGCCCACTTTTCCCCAAGAGCTCCCCAAGCTGGTTCTAGCGATCCCCCTTGAATCCTGCCGAATGATTGACGCGACAAAGTCGCTTGACGGCGGCCGTCCCAATGACGACACTTCGGATCAAGCAAGCCGGGCGCTGGGGCCAATCAGGCTGCATCGGGCTATTCGCTGACTGCTGGCATTCATTCTGTGAGTCGGAGAAAATAATCCACATTCGGATCAGAGCGCCCCTTTGAGTCTGGCAGGGGTCTAAATGTTGGCCCCCTTTGAGGGGGTTTTATAAGGGACGCTTTGCTGGGAGCTAGTGTTGACACCAAAAACGCACCGCGAAAGAAGCCGCAAAGCATCTGCAATTCAGTATACAAGAATTCAAACCCTGAAAGACAAACGCCTCTATTCATGCTACAGGCACTTACAGCTATGCAAATGGGGAAACATCGGCCTGTATACAGAATCCACAAATCAAAGCGGTGGGCGAGCAATAACTTTCGAAGTCCCACACTGAATTTGGAGCGAAATGTGTAGTGTCTATGGTGACACCTAAGAGAAAAACCAAAAAGATGTTTGCTACTGTGGATGGACGAAATCCTGAAGTTCGTAGGCCGTTTCTCCCACCATTTACAGGGCTTCATCTATCCCAAGTGGTGCAGGATTTCGTCCACCCCCCACAGTACCACCTCTAAAGTGATGTTTCTTGCAATTCCAAAACCATCCTACCTACATGGCCCACCTGCCCTGATCGCGAAAGCGCTCGCTCGAAACTTCAAGAAATGGTGAGCTCGTTTTGCCCATAAAACTGGCTGTGGGTCACAATAGGTACCCAAAATGGATAGACCCAAACTTGCGGTCCCCCGGTAAAACTTGATGCCCAAAATGGATCCGAAGCGCATGGATCCCAATCGGCTTGAAGCCAGGCCTTTGGCAAGCAGCAGTTGCAAGATGGCGAGCAGGGACTCGGCACGATTCGATGAAACCACCCCCAGCTGACCATTTCTTGAGGAAAATCGGATGATCCTTGCCATATATGGGTATGAATGAGAATACGGAACCACCTGAACGTTCAAAGCTGCACAAGGCGGAAAGGCATGGAACATCGAGCCTTCCCCGCAATGCAGTCTGTTCCCGATGAAAAACCCACATTCCAGTGATTTCCGGATCTCTCACCGAACTCCCTGGGTTGCGATAGCACGAACCGTGCACCTACCCTTCCTGAACCCTTAACATTCACACCTGAGCTCCATGAGCTCTCTCACTCTCTCTCTCTCTCTCTCTCTCTCTATCTCTCTCTGTCTCTCTCTATTCTCCACTTGGGGGCTCTAAGGCTTGATCACTGTCCTGATTTCCATGCTCAAAGTTTGCATTTCTCTGTTCAAGCCTTCTCGAGGCTGCATCAAGTTGCCAACACTCGTCCCTGCAAGCCCCGCAGTTGCTTTTCGAAAGGGTCCGATCTCGAGGCAAACACAAACAAACAATTAAACAAACAAACAAACAAACGAGCAAAACAACACGCAAAACAAACAAACACGCGCGCGCAAGCACAATCGCCGCACACACATAGCCACGCGCATACGCTCGCCGCACGCCTTGGCACCTGCCAGAAGGCCAACGCCCGCAACCTGGGGGCGTTACGCGCGCTTCCCGGCCATACCACCTTCAGAACACCCGGCAGAACACCCCTTTGACTGACTCAGCGTTCTTTTTTGTTGGCCTTGGACCACTCGGAAGGGTGGTTTGGTAGCTGTTCTCTTGGAGGTCCGAGTCGTTGAGTGGTACAACTCCCTAGCCTGAACAAGGCATTGACTCTCAGGCCCATGCAGATCGACATCGCATCTAACTGCTCTTCCCACAGTTAGGCCACTTGGGTTTGTCTCAAAATAGGAATCGGAACCTCCAGTTGTTCTCTGGTTTCACCGTGATTTTCCTTTGAACCAAACCCGAAAAGGGTATCCCAAAAAGACACGCTCACTTCATCTTGGCCTTCTACAAGGAAGACAAATGCCATCCACCTCGCCGAGGCTTGCAACAGAGTTTTGCAACAGAGTCTTGCAACAGAGTCAGGGGGCATGATGAAATGCTCGGCACGGCGTCGTGTGGCATGTCCGTTCTTCTCAAGGTCTCCCTCATTTCATCCACTTGGCCCCATATCGCTGTGTGTGTGTGTGGGTTTTGAGGGGATCCATTTTCCGTATTCCCAGGTTGGTGGGGTTTGACGCCCCATATATTAAACGGGGGCGTCTGACCCCATGTTCACCATAATATTTCACTGTCGTCTGACCGCCATATTAGATGGGCCAAAAAATGGTCCAAGCCACTTTCCAAAAATCCCGTGCAGCCTTTCTGTATAAATTTGCTTAGACGAGTTTCCTTCTAACCCTACCCATATTGTATCTCCGGTAGTACGGGGTATGGGACCCCCCCGAAACTGACGACATTCTTTTTGATTGCCCTTTAAAGCCGACCAAAAACAGGCAAAGAAAAACACACCCATCTTCCGGCGGCTCCTCTCCCCGCCTGCAGGGCCAGCAAGCCTTCCCCGTCGGAGGCGAAGACCGACCAGTGCAGGCAGAGGCAGCACGCACCTGGCCATGGGCTCGTGCGGTTCTTGAGTCACCCTTCTCACCTTGGTTTGAGGGGAAACCAATTGGAAAACCAAAGCCAGGTTGGCTGAGGGGCTCCGATTTTTGTTGACACGTACCCAGATGGGCTGGCACAAACCTGGGATCTGCAGTCAAACCTTTCCACATGTATGCTTTTTAATGGCAAACAGTTGGATCAGTGGAGAAATCCACCTCCGCCCCAAAACTAGGAACGTCTCCTTTGGCCATTGCAATTCACAGCAACCGCAAAGAGACGCGCCCGTGCATGAAGCACCTTACTCTCTAGACGCAAGTTGCGCAAAGCGCTTGCCAGCCAAGCAAGAAGCGATGTCAAGCGATGGCGACGCCTCAGCCTTCAGTTGGGTACTGCAGAACCAATCGTTTCACCCGCAGCTCCAATGGTTCTGACATGCCGCGCGCTCTTTTGGCATCCTTCCAGCCCAGGAACCTCCCCATCCGTAGCCTATGGATGACATGGAAGCTGAAACCAGCAGGATCCTCAGTCAAGGTTAAATGACGCCCCGGTTGCGTCCGACACGACAGCGCTAATGCTGCCCAGAAAATACACATGGCGCAGTTCACAACTAAGCTTCACGCCCCACAAATGGCTGGAGCCCTTTTACCTTGAAACATCCAAAGCGGACCCCTCTCCATGGTTTGGACATGTTTTTGTTGGACAGTGAACATGCCAGCAAACTCCGCGCGATGTCAGTCCCAAAGGGAGCAACTGAAAAATGAGCCTTGAACCCTCTAGGGCGCTGAATGTACACAATGTCATATTCAGACTCTTCGTAACAGGCATATTCACACTCCTGCAACAGGCACGTTCCAAGGGCTAACCCTTTCCGAAATTGAAAGGACCCCTCAATTAACCCCTTTCCAACTCTTCTCAGCCTTTGAGACTCACCTCGACATGCGTGGATGTGCCGTCATGTGTTCCCATAGACATAGCGAGTAGACCTACGCGAGTCGGCCAGTTGACCTTCGAATCTATGGCAAAGGCGTTCCAGAGGCAAACCCAGTCTTGGTTCTTTAGGGTGCGAGCTGCGCTGATCGATTACAAAGGTTCTTCCATGCACCTGAGCATTCCCGCCCCCCAAAAAAAAAAAAAAAACGGTGTTTAAGGTTTTGAGTGGCCAATGTCATGACAACCCGCCTTGTATGGGGGTTCTCAAAAAGTTGGAACTCACAAATTTTCCCCAAGCCTCCAGAACTTCCGGGTGCACTGGGAACCAGGGCCGCAAGAGCGAGCGGGACCTCAGGGCCTCGGGAGACGGATGCTCGAACTTGGTTTTGGCAGCACTGGGGTGGGCTGACTTGGGCGACCCAAGTTGAACATATGGGCGGTCAAAATGAAACCTCCATGCGACCGCAGGTTTTGGTCCATGTTTCCTTTTACCTGGATTCCATTTTGGGTACATATTTTTGACCCACAGCCATATTCTCTCCGTTTTGATCTCGCTCTGTCGTGGGCTTTGGCGCAAATTCGCGGGCCATGGAGCACGCTGAACCAAAGTCACGCAGAGCCAACTAGGGGAAGAGGGCAAAATGGCTCATAACAACCGTCAATCAGCTGCAACCGCAAAACATTCTCTATAACAATGCGCACTGAGATGGACTCCCTTTAGCGAAAATCATTGGAAAAAAATCAGCCTTTCGGGTCTCCCCAAAACAAAAACAACAACCTGTGAGGTGTAAACAAAACCTTTTGGAGCGCTCCCCCTTTGGCCTCGCTGTTCCTCCCTCTTCCCGGCCCCTGTTCCTGGCCTCGGATCCTGTGGCCTGGTTGGCCTGCCGAATCCCCAGGAAGAGGCCTCGGCGCGAAAACCGACCCTTTTTTGTTGGGCCCGTCCAAGAGGAAAGTCCGGCGAAAACCCGCGGCTTTCAGGATTTGACCTCATCAATTGGGCCCAATGCCATAAAAATTCAGAGAAATCGATGGCACTTCTCTCTGATTGAGGCTACCCTTTTGCGTGGCTCATGTCAGGAACCAAAAGGAACCCAGCAAATTTGCTTGCAGGTCAAAGGGCGCCTGGTCTTGATACACCGCCAAGACCCAACGGGAGAGAGCTGGAAAGAGAATTGCAAGAGGATGAGGGCGGCTCCAAGGTGCACTTCCATGTGGGTGTCATGCGGGCTCTGGGGTCCCATGTGGGTCCCGTGCTCATTGTGCTTAGGAAACCCCCAGTCGAAATGGGGACACCCATGTGTTTGCCAAATGAATTGATCCAGTGACTGCGTGACATCAACCAGGGAGGGGCCAAAGATCGCAGCTCGACCAGGCCCGCAGCCCGCGCTTCTAGTGTTTCCCCAATTGCACGAACTGCAGTACTTGAACAAGAGGTCGACTGTTTGTCAACCCCGAAGACAAGTAGCGTGGATCTGCTGCGCCACTGTTGCTGGTTCCAGTAGCATGCTTGCTACCAATGGGATGAAACCTCTCTGAAAGACAGCATTGACCTGCAACAGCGGACCTTCCCGCCATACGCTGGCCGCTCTGTGGGCAAACGAGGCAGGACTCCAAACCCGGCCACTCGCTGAGCGACGGCCTAGAACTCATCGCCGTAGCCTGACGAAGGATTGAGCGTCTTGATCAAATTACTCAAAGCTTTGGAGGAAAGTAGCTTTGGAGGTTCCACCCAAGAGAGCTTCTTTGGAACAGCCAACAACTACCCCAACCCAGAAAGCTGCCCAAAACAACCCGCGCCTTCCTCTTCGCCCTCCCCTTCAGCCGTCTCGATGCCCACCTCTTCATAGTCCTTCTCCAATGCTGCCAAATCCTCCCGCGCCTCGGAGAACTCGCCCTCCTCCATGCCCTCCCCCACGTAGTGGTGCACGAAGGCACGCCTTTGATTCGTTTCAAACAGCCACTCAAAGGCTCCATGCGTCTGGGGATTCCAGTCCTATGCAGGAGCAAAAGGGAGGAGGCCACTCACACACGCAAACAAGGCATCAAGAGAGCCAAACATGCTGAAGTGAAACAAAGGAACCAGGACGAAATCTCGAGGCAATCCAAACATAAAACAAAGACTCGGCATGTAGCCAACCAAAGACATCAGAAGACAGTGTTCTTCTCTGTAGATGTTTACACAATGTACACAGCACACGCTGGGCAACAACGAATTCTCGCGTTGGCGTAAGATGGCTTAAGCAAATCAATGTATCAGTTGCGGCGAAGCGAATGTTGCAGTGTTACACACACAGAGACACACACCAAAAAGATAGCAGCGAGGATCTTGCTGTACATCAGATCGAACTTGTGGTCAATGCGTGAGAAGACTTCGGCGATGGCCGTGCTGTTGGAGATCATGCAGCATGCGCGCATGACCTTCGCCAAATCACCACCAGGCACAACCGTGGGAGGCTGGTAGTTGATGCCGCACTTGAAGCCAGTCGGGCACCAGTCCACAAACTGGATGGTGCGCTTGGTCTTGATGGTGGCAACCGCCGCGTTCACATCTTTCGGGACGACATCCCCTCGGTACCTGCGCATTTGTTTTAGTAACTCACTCACACAAGCACCCATGCACACACACACACACAGACACAGACACAGAGACGCTCACACACACACACACACACACACACACACACACCTACACACAATTCTGGCCGAGACACATCATGCAGCAGGCCATGTACTTGCCATGACGAGGATCACACTTGACCTCACGTGTCCAACAGGGCTGGAAACAAACGGAAACCTTTGTGGGACTGTATTTCAGCCACAAAGCAATAAACCAAAAGATTGAAAATACCACTGTTGGAGAACTGAGTGGCCATCATCGAGGCAGGCTCAAACACGGACATGGTGATCTCCGCCACGGAGAGCTGCTCATGGTATGCCTTCTCTGCCGAGATCACGGGCGCAAAGGAGGTGAGCATGAAGTGGATGCGCGGGTAAGGCACAAGATTTGTCTGGAATTCGGTGATGTCCACATTCAAAGCCCCATCGAACCGCAAGCTCGCAGTCAATGAGCTGATAATCTGAGCGATCAGCCTGTTCAAGTTCGTGTAGGTCGGGCGCTCAATGTCCAAGTTCCTGCGGCAAATGTCGTACAACGCCTCATTGTCCTTGTTGCTGCACTCTGCTCCAAGCACACCCACCCCACACACAATCAAGGAATTGCAAGTTCCGGGGCAATTCCAGTGGGTCTAAACTGACTCAATACTACTACAAACAGGCAAGTGCAATGCATCATAATTAGATGATTGTTGGCTGTTATCATGTCTAGCAACTCTAGAAGCTTACCATGTCACCGGTTTGCACCACCTAGGCAAACAAACACGCCAAAAAGCATGCGTCCAAGCATCGAATTCAGTTACCAGTTACCATGAAGTATGTATGCCAATATGAATACAAATGTATATGTATATACTATACATGCATATACATGCATATACTAGAGAGTTTAATTGGTGAATCGTGTCCAGTCGGCAATTTGCTGCCAAGTAACGTACATGATGGTCACATCCGTGTGCTCAAGCAGGGAATGGACACAGAGCACGGTGTTGTAAGGCTCGACCACTGCAGTTGCCACCTGTGGGCACGACCAAACTGTGAAGGAAATCTTGCTCTTTTTGCCATAGTCCACAGACAAGCGCTCCAACATCAGGCAGCCCAAGCCGGATCCCGTGCCGCCGCCAACCGCGTTGTACACGCAGAAGCCCTGCAAGCCGGTGCAGTTATCGGCGAGCTTCCGGATTCCTCGACGGCCAAATATTGCACACGCACAGGTCACGCAAACGTCCAATAAACATTGGGCGATCAGTGGAAGCCCACATTGAATGAAACCCGTGCACATAGCTCCCCTAGATTTCCGTCAATCGGCGCCCGAAAAGAGGTGGTGATAGTGGCTGGAAAAATAATCCGGCAACTCCTGCCAACACCAAATACAACTTTGCCAATTCTCAGGGGGCTCGGTCCAAAACCAAATCGACAATTTCCTTGCCAATGGTGTAGTGCCCGCGTGCCTCAACTGATCTAAAGCATTCGCGGGTGCATTTTTGACGGGGCCGCGGCATGACAACCAAAAGATTGGGAACACCAAGGACCAATGTAATCTTAAATTTGCATCGGGACGAAGTTGTTCGCGGCGTCTTCCTTGCCAGAGATGAGCTGCTCTGGGTGGAAGAGCTGACGGTAGGTGCCCGTTCGCACTTCGTCAACGACTGTCGGCTCCAAGTCGACCATCACACAACGGGGCACATGCTTGCCGGCTCCAGTCTCACTGAAGAAGGTGTTGAATGCCTCAACACGGGCGATCTGCGAGCGACACACGTCACAGAGACTGCAGAAATGCACGCCATGCGGGGGCCCAGCAGCACTGTATTTCTTCAGGCCGACGAACATCACAAGAGGACAGGAAGAAAAGCAAAGCAATCAAATAGCCATCTGCCAGGCAGATAGACAGAGGGAGGGGCGGGAAGGGGAGAATCCCAGATACCACGGCTACGAACCATGACGCTGCATCTTCAGGGTTGCACCTGCACCATGATGATGTTCGCAGCATCAGGATGATGTTGACAGCATCATGCTGACACACCGGCCATGAACCTGCACCACTACATTTAAGGCAGAGATGACATCTTGGTGAGTTCGACAGCATCATGATGATGCGAACAGCATCATGATGATGGAAACAGCGTCATGGTGACACAGCTACGATCATGCTGATGTTGAGTGCTGCATGACCTGCGAACGGTATCGAAATGATTCCTGCAGTATCATGGTAGTGTTGGCGCCATCATGAAGTTGAACCAGCCACGAAACATTACGACGACGGCCTATGAGGGGGAGGCCTCTGCCCCCCCCCCCTGATGAGCTACCTGCCAGCACCCCCAAACTGCATGCGCCCCAGCACCCTGCCGTCATTCTGGAAACAACGCGCCCATGCCGCCACCGTCAATCTCAAAAAAACTCGCCCGCGCCGTCGCCAGCAGTTCAACTGCACCAGCACCCCAAAGCAGCACCCCAACTGCAGCATGCCCCCTAGCACCCGGCCGTGCCCCCTAGCACCCTGCTGTCAATCTCGCAAACCATTGTCCCCTCTTTATTAGAAGTTAAAACCCCTACAGCTTTCAGATATCTGGGGAAAAAGAACGCAAAAAGGCAACATTCAAAAAAGGAGAAACGAGCAGGAAAACAAATGGGAAGAGACACCAACAATATTTTGGCAACAAGCATTCACACAGAAGAGCGCAACAAGGAGAGCCAAGAACAACGAACAAAGTAGGAAAAAGAAAAAGAATGAAGAACGTGATAAACCAAAAAGAAGGCAGAAAAGAGAAAGAAAGAAGGGGGAGGAAAGCCAGACACAAGAAACAGCGCAAAGGAAGAAACGGAGAATAAGCATAAAGAGAAAGAAGGAGAAAAAGAACAAGAGAAAGAATAAAGGAATAACAAAAGAAAGAACGCAAAGAGAAGCAACAAAAAGAAACAAAAACAAGAACATGGAAAGCGGCGCAAAAAAACAAGACACAAATATTTAAAAAAAAAAATGAATACACAAAACAATGAAATTCCGCAAAGCACACCAAGCAGACAGCAGTCAAACCCAGCTGCAACAGTCACAACCACCGACATGTCATCATTCCTGGCTTTTAGGCTGCCAATGTATTCAGTCAAAATGATGCACGCGAAATGATGCACGCGATACATCGCTCAAACCGAGAAAGGGAGAAAGTGAGAAAAAGAAAGGGAGAAAGAGAGAAGGATGGAAGGAGAGAAATAGAGAGAGCGAGGGAAGGATTGAAAGAGAAAGAGAGGAAGACGCAGGGAGACGGACATGTTCCATGCATGGGCATGCTTCTTTGAAGCCAAAACAGGCCCTGAGAGGTCAGGCGTGATACGTCATCGCCGCCACCAATCGTCTTGTCGGACGGCATCTGACCATCAGGTTGGATGCCATGCTCCAAGCAGAACAGCTCCCAGCAGGCGTTGCCAATTTGCACGCCGCCCTGGGGCACGGGTCGCAAATCGGAATCCCTTCATCCGATGCATTTAACCCCTGCCAGAAGTTGCATCACCAGCCACTGTCAACCCAAGTCGTCTTGCCATGGGAACAACTTGGAAAACGCGTGGGAAAAAAACTTCCCCGAGTCTGCACCAAAGCTCCTGGCCGATGTGGATGCAGATCGCCTCGCGCATGGTATCTGAAGACAATCAGAAAGTGCCGGAAACTCACCGTGTGATGTGGCTGCCTCTGGCACAAATCTTGGAGCCAAAGCCACGGGAAATGATCGCATGGGAATCTAGTGTGTAAGCGGCCAGTCTGTTCAAGCTTTTCTACTAGGGCTTCACTGAACAACCTGGGCAAAAAGGGTGATCGCCTTTCTGCTCTGTCTTTTTTTCAGTGTACCCTTTGGTGACATCAAAGGGAACACCCCTTTGTTTGGGGGGCCAAAGCGAAAACCGCCGTTTGAGGGCCGGGGCCCGCCCAACCGTCGGCCTTTCGGATCACCCGTCACTCGGCTGCCAAGCCCAGGAAGCCCACGGCGGCGGTCACCTCGACGTCGGACGCCGGACGTCGGGGAGCCGAAGCTCTCAGACGTGGAGGGAAAATCGGGGAAGATCGGGGAAAAAAGGCACTCGAGTTGACTTGTTTGGGTGGGCCGACTTTAAAGGGGCACCCCAAACCAGGAAGAAAAAAACAAGTGGAAGGGAGGGGAGCAACCCACTGGGCAACTGGGGAGTGGTCCTTTCAAATGGAAATCTTTGGTGGGTCCGTGGGTTCCGTGGACAGGAGGGTATCAGTTTCTGAACAAGCCCCCTTGCCCAGCTCAAGAGGAAGCGGTCTGGGATTCATTGCGGAGGTCTGCCTCGTAGTGCTCGGAAGTCGGATCAAGCAGCAGTCCAATGGCACAAAACCAGCCCAAAACCCATTAACCCATTTACTTGTATGGACAAGAGGCCAACGCCCGTACCGCAACCCTGAAAAGTAGAGCACCAAAACAGCGATTCGGGGTTGTGGGCGCTGCTCAAGCGGGTTCTGGCTCCCACTCATACTTTGTAAACCAGGGTCATTGGGGGGGTCTTGTTCCATTTTTGGGCCACTGCTACATGGCTATGGAACTAGAATGCTCAATCATAATCGTTGGGCAACCATCCTGAGAACTGCGAGGTGTTTTTTGGTCGACTCCTCGAAGTCCGAGCCAGTCCTTCCGTGCAATCTTTTCCTCTAGCGTGGACCCCGGATTCATACACCCGCTGCTTATTCATATAAAGGTGCCCCCTGGTTTTCGTGGAGACTCAGACCACTTTTGGAGGCGCCCCCCCACCCCCACATTTATATTTTACAGGGGTGTATCAGTCCGGGGCCAACATGGGGGTTCGTCTGAAGCGCCGCGCCTGAAGCAGCAGAGTGCCCTCCTGGTCCAGGCCAAACTCGCTCTGAAAGCCCTGGCTTTCCCATGGGCGCGCGCATGGGGAAAAAACTTCCGCCAGCAGATTTGCCCAGGTTTGAAGGTCCCAAGAAGGGCGCCCGGGGCCAATCTTTCGCTGACACTTGCATGATCAATGTCAGGAAATATCAGAACAACAGTCAGGACCAGGGGGCTGGGCGTTGGAACGTGCCCTTGATACTTGCTTCCCTCTTAGAATGACTACGTGAACCTCGAAAAATTGGCAGGTGTAGAAACTGCAACGCCGTTGCAAATCTGAATCGGGGTCAATTTGTCGGGTCCAAATGGACTGCTGAAAAGGTGAGGTCCTGAGCAACCACATGTTGCAGACCCCAATCTTACGAGGTGAATCGTGGTTTCCTCCACCCCCTCCCAAAACCAAAGGCCTGTTTCATCCAGAACGCCCCTTACTTTTCCATGACTGGGGTCATCAGTGGTAGCTCTGCTGAACAAGGCTTAAGGCTCAGCAAACCCAAATCGAAGACACAACCAGTTTGTCATCCTGAAGGCGTTGCTCAGCCTCTGTTTTTGTTGGGTCATTGCCACCGGCAGCAAGCGCCAGCATAGTGTGCATGAAGAATATCTTCTAAATCGGACAGGCATGGCCCTCTGCCATGGCATGGCCCGTTTGAGCCCTGCCTGCAGGATGTTCGTTGCGTGGATGTCAAAGGCGGGTGGCACCACCTCGACGCCGGGACCATTCTGCGAAAGGAGGCATTCTCCGAGTGGGGAAACTCCTTGCAGTTGGTGCTGAAAGAGAAACCAAGAGGAAACCCTTGCCACTTTTACCAGACCCGGCTTGAGACAAAACCCCTGTGATTTGTCGCGATCTTCCTTACCTTTTGTTGGTCCCCGAATCTTCCGCATGGGACATGAGGGACTTCCCACCCCAAAGGTCATGAACCCAGGAAACCTCCGGTTGATATCGCTGGGGTGTCCCCGTTAAATGTGGCGAATCTTCACGTTTGCAGGGAAAACACCCCCCCTTGCCAATTTACGAAATGGACCCATTCCCATGTTGCAAAAACATCCCCAATCAGCCCTTGGTGGTTTTAACTATGGACTCCCGCGAGAGATCTTAATTAACGGGCGTGGGCGTATCTAAGGTCAGACAAAACCGCATGGATAAACTAGACACGCGCCGACTCAAAGTGGCACGAAGTCCTGCACCTACGCAAGTTCGATGGCTCTATGACTCTTACAAATATTAAATTCCAATAAAACTTTTAACCACCCCCCACCCACCCACCCCCTAACACCCCGTGACAATAAGACGAGTCCGGGATCCGGGTCCCTGGCCATCTGGACACCGCACGCCGCAAAGACGAAGTACCTGCGGGGCTCCAAATGGTGGGGGGGGGGGGGGATAGGGAACTCCAAGAAATGGGGTGGTCCTTTTGGTTCCACTTAAAACCAACCCAAACATGCCCCATTTAAAAGCACATGCCCAGTGATTCTCTGGAAGGCCTCCGTAGGCTTTCGAGAACTCACCAAACCAGGGGATTCACACGTTCAGGTGTTGGCTAAGCTCAGACGTTCAGAGGCCCTGGTGCTCAGAAACAGCTTTGCCTGCTCTGCATCCTTCCAGTGAATCCAGCGTGATGTGCTGCTGATGTAGATGCTGATGATCATCATCACAATCATCTTCATCGTCATCGTCATCGTCATCGTCATCGTCATCGTCATCGTCGTCCTCATCGTCCTCATCATCATCATCATCATCATCATCATCATCATCATCATCATCATCGTCATCGTCATCATCATCATCATCATCATCATCATCATCATCATCATCATCATCATCATCATCATCATCATCATCATCATCATCATCATCATCATTGGAGCTCCCCATGCAAATTCATTGCTAAATTTTGATTACCAATAGGTAGATGGGCAAAACAGAGCACGTGCCTGTTGATTTTCAAGAATCACCAGGGAGGAAAAATGCTTTTGGCCTATGCGCCGGTTCTGCAGTTTGAATACGTTATCAATGTGAATCAGTCTGGGCCTCCGCATATTGTTCTGCAATTGTGCATTCGTTGCAGGAAAAACACTCCACACAAAATGTCCAGTGCACAGGTGGAAACCGATTGGCCAGCACTTGCAGGACACATAGAACAGAATCCCACTCTCTCCCAAAAGGGATCGCTGATTTGGAGAGAAAGCAAACAACGAACGGCATCCGTCGGCACCAGAACCGCGGTCGAATGCCCTCCGTGATGTTCTCCTTCCTCAGGCACCGCAATGAATCACACTCGCCCTGGGCTGGACCTTACCATGCCGCTCAAGCCCACTGAGTAAACATGTCCCCCACTACATGTGTGAGCGCTTCTCACGTCTGTATCTGGAGTTGCAGTGAAGTCCGCATCACCTCACTTCTACGTGCAAACATCGCAGGCATTGCTGTGGGCCGGAGCTTCTGCGGATCCTTCCCACATTCACCTTGAAGCCCACGCCCGCATGGAAAGGCTGGGGCTACGGGCCAAAGAAACTGTTCGCTGTTCTCGAAGCGGATGGGAAGGGCCTCAGCACCATAGGCGCCTAGGGAGCCAATCAGATTGTCACACCTTGAAGTCAAGTGAGTCAAGCGGCATGTCAAATCTGGGTGAAGCACAAAAATCAACCAAACATAAGGGACGCCCCAAGGGCCACAAGGAGATGCGCTCGTGTGATTC
Organism: Effrenium voratum; assembly: GCA_963377175.1. NCBI lineage: Eukaryota > Dinophyceae > Suessiales > Symbiodiniaceae > Effrenium > Effrenium voratum. The sequence goes on along the minus strand of CAUJNA010003520.1, from coordinate 306,129 downwards.
GGAAACAGCCACAAGTGCCACTCAACCCCATGTGTCAACGACCATACCTACCAGCCCAAGTCTGGGGATTGTGCCCATGGCAAGCCAGAGTGCCAATGATTGCTTGTCACCTACACATTTCGAGCAGTGCGCTTGTAAAATGACCAGTCCCGCCAGAACTTGATTTTAACCATCTTGCAACGAGGCTGTGCGCATGCGCAAGATCACAAATCCCGCTGGGGCAGGCTGAGGGGTGAACGGGGGGGGGGGGGCGGGGGGGGGCACCATTCCCATCCATGTTCAAACAAACGAACCTACAAAGGACATGACATGACCATTCCTTTCATGTCAGCTCACAGACCTCCCGCTTGCAAAAAGCCGTTCGGCCCCAGAACGACTTGAGTTTCCCGCCCAGTTGGCGCGATGCCGCATGTCCTGGAGTGTCGCATAGACAAGGCGCCAGACGCCAACAAATATATTCTAGGAGTTTTTTCGGTTTTTTTTAATGTATTTTTTTCGCTTTTGGCTTCTTGGCTTCTTGGCTTTTTCGTTTTTGGCTTCTTGGCTTCTTGGCTTTTTGGCTTCTTGGCTTCTTGGTTTCTTGGCTTCTTGGCTTTTTGGTTTCTTGGCTTCTGGGCTTTTCTGCTTCTTGGCTTTTTGGCTTCTCGACTTCTGGGCTTTTCGGTTTTTTGTTGGTTTATGCGGCTTTTGGTGATTTTTTGGCTTTGGCTTTTTCGCATCCTCTGCATTCCCAGTTCCTCGTTTGCTGGTGGCGTTTTGGCTTTTGCGGTTTTTTGCTGGTTTATGCGGCTTTTGGCAGCTTTGGCCCCTCGCATCCTCTGCTTTCCCAGTTCCTCTCCGGGCTTTTTGGCTTTTGCATTTTTGGATTTCGCTTCCCGCATCATCAGCATCACCAGTTCCTCCCTATTTGAATCATCACTTCTTCGAACATCCTGGGGGGGGAAGCCCCCTCCCCCCAACAAAGTAATTGCACCCCTACTTGCTTCTTTAAACATCATGGGGGGGGGCTGCCGCCTCCCCCCCGCTACTTTTTAGATTTCTTGCAGAGATTGAATTGCACCCCCTGATTGAATCATCACTTTTTCGAGCGTCCAACTTCGCGAGAAATTGCTGCAAAATAAAACATTTTAGGTAATCTGTATAATCCATGTATGTCTGTATGCATGCACTTCTTCGAACATCATAGGGGAAGCCGCTCCCACTGCCTTTTAAATTCTATCGCACCCTTTCTTGAATCATTGCACCCCTACTTGAATCATCACTTCTTCGGACATCATTGGGGGGGCTGCTGCCCCCCCAACCCCCCCCCCCGCTACGCTTTAGATTTTCTAGAGAGATTTCATTTTTGCCCCTAGTTGAACCATCAATTTTCGAACATCATGGGGGGGGGACTGCCGTCCCCCCCCCCCCCAACCCCCCCGCTACTTTTTAGACTTCTTGCAGAGCTTTAATTGCACCCCTATTCAAATCATCACTTCTGCGACCATCATGGAGGGGCTGCCAACCCCGCCGCTACTTTTTAGTTTTATTTTTCCATGATTTCCAGGCCTTTCCAGGCCCTCCAAAGTGATGAAAATGCAATTTCCATTATTTCCAGGCCTATCCAGGCCTTCCAAAATAATGAAAATGCAATGTCCATTTCCAGGCCTCTGCAGGCCCTCCAAAATAATGAAAACGCAGTTTCCATTATTTCCAGGCCTGTCCAGGCCTTCCAAGATAATGAAAATGCAATTTCCATTATGTCCAGGCCTCTCCAGGCCCTCCAAAATAATGAAAACGCAATTTCCAGTATTTCCTCGCGTGCCCCCTACATTTAGAAGTTGCACCAGGTTTGTTTTGCTTCCTTGTTAATATGTCTATCTGATCAATATTTGTGCTAGCATTATAATTGCTTGTATCTTTACCTTGGACTGGAACTCACTTCTCATAGAGTTAGAGCGGGAGGAAATCTGCACCAAGGATTTCTTGCACCAGCTGAGCCCAAAGAGTTTGCAGGCAATCGAGGACCCCGCTTCAGTTGTTGCTCCATCTCTCACAGACCTCTGAGTGAATTATAATATTTCACCAACCTTTTTGCCTTGCCACCATCAGTGTCTCCCGGCCGCGCATAGCGGTGCCGAAAGAGCCATCGAAAAGAGCCCTAGTCGGATTCTGGAATCACAAGCAGGGGGAACTTCAAAGCCCGCGGAGTGGAACTGATGCCCCTCAGCCTACGTTGGAGCCAGGATGGCCCCCTAATGCAGTGAAGCAGGAGAGGCCGATGAGCAACCCGCCCGTGCTTCATGAGTAAACCTATACGTCGGATGCTTTGAGCATGCGTAATAATCTGAAATGGAAAGGTGATGATGCCCTTGCGGCAAAGATATTTAAATGCTACAGTCCAAGTGTTCACGTCTTTGCCAAGCCGCGAAGGTACCACTTGTGCAAGCTGGTCCGAAGTTATCCATCGTTAGTCAGGGGCAACATGATTGGATCCCGGCATGCGAGCCGGTGCAAGAGTTCGACCCCACATCAAAAAATCAAGGTACAGGTCAACCCAGCTGACATGATTGCATCCCGCAGGGCGGGCGAGATTCCACTGAAGCAATGCAACATACTCCGTGACCAATGTGGTTGGGGAGGTATTCCCCACATAAACCACCATTTGGGGTGAGGTCGTGTGAGGTTGCTATGATTCACCCAGAGACCTTCTCCGGGTCACTCCGCGAGCTCCAAGCGGAAGCCTCGGACACTCCTCGCAGCTCATCTGGCCGAACTTCTGGCGCACCAGCTGCCCGTGCGCCTGGCGAATCGGCAAGTGTTGGTGTCTTGGCATCGCAGTGGTTGCTGCTGGCTCTCGATGCTTTTGCTGTTGCTCTTGTTGCTATTTCTGTTGTTGTTGTGGGCAGTGGTGGTGGTGGTGGTGGTGGTGGTGGTGGTGGTGGTGGTGGTGGTGGTGGTCGTGGTCGTGGTCGTGGTGGTGGTCGTGGTCGTGGTCGTGGTCGTGGTGGTGGTGGTGGTGGTGGTGGTGGTGGTGGTGGTGGTGGTGGTGGTGGTGGTGGTGGTGGTGGTGGTGGTGGGGTTGCTGTTGCTGTTGCTGTTGCTCTCGTTGCTCTCGTTGCTCTCGTTGCTGCTAGCTCTTGATGCCGCTGCTTTACTTACCTCGCTTAATCCAGTTCGGGATAGTTGTGGTTCAGCGAAACAGAAGTTTCAAGTGCCGATGTCTGGGAAAGCCGGACACCCACTTAGTCGACCTCTCCCAAGCATGCTCCTTCTACTCTCTCGATGTCCCTCGCCTGCTCGTCATCGAAGACAAAAAGGTACAGCCCGCCATCCGACTCGCATGGCCTTGGCAGAGGTTGGCGCAGAAAGTGAGAGGTAGCGAAGATCCTCTCTGTAACCACTAAGTCCAAGCACAGGGGTAGATCCGTACAGTTCAGATCAGTAGGGTTTCCGACCCCAGAAATCTCAATCAAACAGATTTCGGATACGGAGATATAAGAAGTACCCTCTTCTTCAATTGCTGGGCATCCCACAAGTTCCGAGGCTTGTGTGTAGAGCGATTCAATATGACAAAGAAATATCATGAAATGCATGAGGAATTCCAGGCTCCTGATCAAAAAGGAACCCGACTTCATGCCTTCGTTAAAGTGTCAACATCTTGTCAACCCTTCATGTGCCTAGGCAACCGGTCAGCGCAGGGAATCACACAGTTCCTCAACCTCCGAAGTTTCGGGCGCAAGGGCCGCGGATACCGAGGAGAATGAAGCCGAAGTTTAATATTGGCAGATTCCCCCTAACACTCAACAAAACTCTCTGAACTGGGCCACCCTCCATGCTTCATTCTTCCAGAACTGCGGGGTGGCCACCCCCTTCATCAAAGGGTGATGGCCAGTCCTGGGCCACCCTTCATTCATCAACCATGGCTTTAGGTCAAACCCCCGTGCTCGTCCAGGCTTCCGCGCCCGTAGCATGGCGGGCCCTGCAGAATCTCTCACTCGACCTCCCTGAAAAATCCCGGCGCCACTTTGTGACACCGTATCAAAGGTGCTAATTTCAGAAAAAAATCGTGTGGATGATCAGCAACAAATCTGTTCATGCGACTTCCATGCGGCCGCTTGCCTCTTTGCTGGGCTGGGCTATAATGACCGAAACGTGAAGCCATCCAAACAGAGCTCGCATCCGTTTACTCAGTCCAGAATCCAGCAACGCCGCAATGCCGTGCATGTTGTTTTGGCCAGGGCTTCGTGCAAGGATTGCTGTACATCGCCAAATCCAGAGGGGCCGTTCCACAGCTTCTGCTGCTCTGGTCCAGAAATTTCAGCCCCTCCATCTGGCATATGAGTTGCACAAACAAAATGTCGCGTCCTGCCAGTCCCTTCTCGAATGAGCCTTTGAAGCGATGAGGATGCCAAGCTCGATAACAATCCAGCAGTTGGTTGACTCAATCGCACACACTACCAAAAGAAGCTTGAGGCATCGTCCAGCTTCTCACGGCATGTAGTACATGGTTTAGCTGTCTCTAGCTCTGACTCTCATGATTCGGCGTTCTCTTCTTTGGGGAGGAAACGACGGTTCACTTGAAGCTCCTCCGAATTGCTAGAATTCCGTTGTCGGCTTGGTTCTTGCTTGTGGATCAAGTACCTACATATTTGTAGCACTCACAAAAAAGACAGGCATGAACGGGCTGACATGCCCTGACTATAGAATGAGTTTGAAGGCCTCCACATTGTCTAGGCCTTCAAAGCCATTGATCACACTAAAAGCACAGTTTGCTTTACCAGGCAGTACTAGGCTCCGTTCGATGATACAAACATGCCTCAAATTCATTGAAGATGCTGGCTGTAAATTTAATCTCATATCTGAAATAGTCCACTTAAAAAAAAGACTCAATGCAAGAAGGGAAGGCTAACCTAATGACCAGCCTCAGCGCAAGCGCAGCACCAAGTGAAGGGTGGATTCCTTCTGAATGTTATAGTCCGAGAGCGTGCGGCCGTCCTCAAGCTGCTTGCCGGCAAAGATCAACCGCTGCTGGTCAGGTGGGATGCCCTCCTTGTCCTGGATCTTGGCCTTAACATTGTCGATGGTGTCGCTGGCCTCCACATCGAGGGTGATGGTCTTGCCAGTCAGCGTCTTCACAAAGATCTGCATGCCACCTCGCAAGCGCAGCACCAAGTGAAGGGTGGATTCCTTCTGAATGTTATAGTCCGAGAGCGTGCGGCCGTCCTCAAGCTGCTTGCCGGCAAAGATCAACCGCTGCTGGTCAGGTGGGATGCCCTCCTTGTCCTGGATCTTGGCCTTAACATTGTCGATGGTGTCGCTGGCCTCCACATCGAGGGTGATGGTCTTGCCAGTCAGCGTCTTCACAAAGATCTGCATGCCACCTCGCAAGCGCAGCACCAAGTGAAGAGTGGATTCCTTCTGAATGTTATAATCCGAGAGCGTGCGGCCGTCCTCAAGCTGCTTGCCGGCAAAGATCAACCGCTGCTGGTCAGGTGGGATGCCCTCCTTGTCCTGGATCTTGGCCTTAACATTGTCGATGGTGTCGCTGGCCTCCACATCGAGGGTGATGGTCTTGCCAGTCAGCGTCTTCACAAAGATCTGCATGCCACCTCGCAAGCGCAGCACCAAGTGAAGGTGGATTCCTTCTGAATGTTATAGTCCGAGAGCGTGCGGCCGTCCTCAAGCTGCTTGCCGGCAAAGATCAACCGCTGCTGGTCAGGTGGGATGCCCTCCTTGTCCTGGATCTTGGCCTTAACATTGTCGATGGTGTCGCTGGCCTCCACATCAGGGTGATGGTCTTGCCAGTCAGCGTCTTCACAAAGATCTGCATGCCACCTCGCAAGCGCAGCACCAAGTTGGATTCCTTCTGAATGTTATGTCCGAGAGCGTGCGGCCGTCCTCTCGATCAACCGCTGCTGGTGGATGCCCTCCTTGTCCTGGATCTTGGCCACATTGTCGATGGTGTCGCTGGCCTCCACATCGAGGGTGATGGTCTTGCCAGTCAGCGTCTTCACAAAGATCTGCATGCCACCTCGCAAGCGCAGCACCAAGTGAAGGGTGGATTCCTTCTGAATGTTATATCCGAGAGCGTGCGGCCGTCCTCAAGCTGCTTGCCGGCAAAGATCAACCGCTGCTGGTCAGGTGGGATGCCCTCCTTGTCCTGGATCTTGGCCTTAACATTGTCGATGGTGTCGCTGGCCTCCACATCGAGGGTGATGGTCTTGCCAGTCAGCGTCTTCACAAAGATCTGCATGCCACCTCGCAAGCGCAGCACCAAGTGAAGGTGGATTCCTTCTGAATGTTATAGTCCGAGAGCGTGCGGCCGTCCTCAAGCTGCTTGCCGGCAAAGATCAACCGCTGCTGGTCAGGTGGGATGCCCTCCTTGTCCTGGATCTTGGCCTTAACATTGTCGATGGTGTCGCTGGCCTCCACATCCAGGGTGATGGTCTTGCCAGTCAGCGTCTTCACAAAGATCTGCATGCCACCTCGCAAGCGCAGCACCAAGTGAAGGGTGGATTCCTTCTGAATGTTATAGTCCGAGAGCGTGCGGCCGTCCTCAAGCTGCTTGCCGGCAAAGATCAACCGCTGCTGGTCAGGTGGGATGCCCTCCTTGTCCTGGATCTTGGCCTTAACATTGTCGATGGTGTCGCTGGCCTCCACATCCAGGGTGATGGTCTTGCCAGTCAGCGTCTTCACAAAGATCTGCATGCCACCTCGCAAGCGCAGCACCAAGTGAAGGGTGGATTCCTTCTGAATGTTATAGTCCGAGAGCGTGCGGCCGTCCTCAAGCTGCTTGCCGGCAAAGATCAACCGCTGCTGGTCAGGTGGGATGCCCTCCTTGTCCTGGATCTTGGCCTTAACATTGTCGATGGTGTCGCTGGCCTCCACATCCAGGGTGATGGTCTTGCCAGTCAGCGTCTTCACAAAGATCTGCATGCCACCTCGCAAGCGCAGCACCAAGTGAAGGGTGGATTCCTTCTGAATGTTATAGTCCGAGAGCGTGCGGCCGTCCTCAAGCTGCTTGCCGGCAAATATCGCTGCTGGTCAGGTGGGATGCCCTCCTTGTCCTGGATCTTGGCCTTAACATTGTCGATGGTGTCGCTGGCCTCCACATCGAGGGTGATGGTCTTGCCAGTCAGCGTCTTCACAAAGATCTGCATGCCACCTCGCAAGCGCAGCACCAAGTGAAGGGTGGATTCCTTCTGAATGTTATAGTCCGAGAGCGTGCGGCCGTCCTCAAGCTGCTTGCCGGCAAATATCAACCGCTGCTGGTCAGGTGGGATGCCCTCCTTGTCCTGGATCTTGGCCTTAACATTGTCGATGGTGTCGCTGGCCTCCACATCCAGGGTGATGGTCTTGCCAGTCAGCGTCTTCACAAAGATCTGCATGACTGTCGCCGGGAAACTGAATTGATGCCTCCACAATAGCTTCTCAATTGCGGGATTCACTACTTGCTTGAGGCCAAGGCACCCAGCAACGCTATCAGTCTTCGGTCAACAGTAGGTGGAAGGGTCCCATTTTCGTCATTGAAACTCAGAAGGCTTGCTCGTGGGTCCACCAATCCAAACAAACTCAGACCCTGACCCATAGAAATTGGAGAGGGATCTCCTTTCCGGGCGGCGCCTCCTTTTTATGGGCGCCGCATTTGTGTCCCACGATTTTGTTACCCCGGGGCCAACTCGTTTTGGCAACGCCCGCATGGTCTCTGAAGGTCTTGCTGGTGAGACCTCAAATTGTTCCCTTCAAACGACCCCGGCAGAGGGCACCAAGACAAGCGGAAGCCATTGTGCCTGAGATGTTGCGCCTTGTTCGCTTGCAACACTTCAACAAGATTGAAGGGTTGTCAAAACGGTGGATCCTTTCGGGGACCCATTTAGAAGCATAACATGACAGAGCCAGTAGGGTCCAAAAAGGGACACCCTGAGTTTGACAAACATCAAGAGGTTACCCTCTCCTCCCACCAACCCTGACAGCTTCCACATGGGGTTCTGTGCATGTCCACGATTGTTGATGAAACGGTATTGTGAGGGCGAATAACTGCACACATTGTCTTCTGAGCATGACTGAATTGGGTATTCAAGTCCCCTGCGACCCCATTCTAATCATTCAGGTCCAAGTACATCTCTGGAAGACGCAAGTTGGGTGGATGCCAATCCTACTTTCAGCCCAAACTTGCAATAAGAAATGGAGTGGAGAACACATATTAGATACATACATATGTATACCAAGAAAGGGGAACTCGCACAATGGGGTGGGTGATTTCCTCTTGGTTTTCCTAACCAACAGCAAAAGCGGCAGCAGCCTGTGTGGCGCGCAGAGGCCGAGCGCTGGCCACCCGGCCCCGCAGCAGCACCTGCCGTGACGATTTCTCCCGTGAGGTCTTGTGACAAGTGAGTCACAATCAAACCCGGTATTAAAATAAATGACCCAGAACCATGTAAGGAAATACAAAGGCGGCCACAAAAGTGGGGTGAAGTCAGCTTGGCTGGGGTGGAGTGGGGGGTGGGCTGGGGGTTGGGGTAGGGGCTGTAGTGGGGTGTAGTGGGGTGTAGTGGGGTGTAGTGGGGTGTAGTGGGGTGTAGTGGGGTGAAGTGTGGTGGGGTGGGGTGGCTTTCACCGTGTAGCTCCATGTGGATTATATACGCTGGGATTTACGGCTGTTTGCTATTGCACCTGCAAAAAAAGGGAGCCCGCCTGGTGGGCCTTGGACCAACTCACGAAAACCTCTGAGCGCAACAGATCTCTGAGTGTTGGCCATGCGCGGAGCGCATCGCTTTCAACCTTCGATTTGACCTTCGTCGAGGCCCGAAAAAGCCTCGCACTGCACTAAGGAAACGAAGCAAGGGGCAGATCTTCAACACATCGCCTTCACAAACTGCAGCTTCCCAAATTCCATTCAACATTGGGAAGCTGTCAGTTTTTGTGGCCAAAAGTAGCCGAGATCTCAACAATCGCGGCCAAAACAAATAAAAAACTGACCCCAACACTAGATCTACCCGTAGAAAAAGTCAAGTCCCTTTCAGCTCTTGAGACCGCCGCAACCCATCGAAGCCGCGGCACCCGGCTGCTTCCCGAACCGCGCCTCGATGCTGCCGACCGCCGGCTTGGGCTGGCGCGGGGCGCCGGGTGTGGGAGGTGTGAACAGAGCGTGCGGCAGGAATGCGCCCATTTGCCAGGAAACGGGCAAAGAGCCTGTCAACAGCAATCGCTAAACAGAGTCACACAGCTCTTTTAGCAGCAATTTCTGAAAACCGAAACTAGGCTGGAATTAGAACCCCTGCAAAACATATATGTGTTGCCTGGTTAGTGGAAAACAAAGGGACCCGAAAAAGCCAAAAGCAAAAAGGCGAGCTAATTCTGGGGAAGGAAATAGGTAAGATTGGGTTGTCTTGCACCAGTGCATCGGCTCAAGCAGTTTCTTATAAAGGTCCGGCCTCTCCGCTGCCCGGTCTCCATAGGGGGATTCAGTTGTTGGCTTATCCGCGAATCACGGAAAAACGCCTCAACAAGAGAAAGCTCTGCGAGGCATGTGGCTTGCCCGCTTACGGTCAAGAGAAAGACTAAAACCAAAGCTGCGAGGGGCCAACAGGTTGCGAGACTCCAATCTCCCAATATATCAATCTCAATCTCAAGTCTTTGAATCTATGCTTCAATGACACAAGGCGCTCGAGGCCGGCAGCCCACTCCGTGTCCGTCGGCGTTTCGCTTTGACAGAGCTCCGAACTCGGTCTTTGGTCGGCGCAGGTCGCAAATTCCTTCCGACCAAGGGTCTATGGGGGCCTGTGAGGCAGCTATCTGGATAAGCCTAAGCCCAAACCAAGCACCACGGCTGTGTTGGAGGTTGAATACCCCCCTCTCCCCCTCTCTAGCCCCGCTTGGAAGTCCATGACTCCGACGGCCCAGTGAAACAGAAAGAGCTCCGAGAACAGTCAGCCACGAATTCAGAAACACAACTGCGGGAAAACCCTTGCACCTTGAGAAATGTGGTGCCTGTCAAAGGTAAACAAGAAGCAACCAAACTGGAGTCGGCTTCTTTCGCTGGCTCGGAGCCGTCCTGAGTTTCAAAGCCTCGGAAAGCCGCACCGGGATTCGGGCGGCCTAGATCTCGGTCGTCATGTCTTCTCTTTATATCACAGCCATGGTGTTTGCTTTGCGGCAACAATGGTCAGTGGACAAAGCTCGAAACGCTGTCAATGCCAACAGACTCTCGAACCAGCATCTGCAAATCCCCTCCTAACTATTGACGCGCAAGTGCATGGAAGGCGTCAGCTCTCTCCAAGAGAAGGGGAAACCCTTCTCAAAAAAGCGGGCTCCGACCCCATACCAGATGATGCCGGATTCCGTGGGGATTTGCAGAGAAAGCAAGTTCCACCTGCCTCATGCCCCGCAAGCAGGGCTTGCGGGGCAAAGGAGAGGTGACTGAAATCGCCCGAGCTGCATTTTGCCGCCCGCACTGGAGGCAGAACACTATGGCCGCTGTGGGGTCTTGGGGTCCCTCTGGTTTCCGTGGGGGAAGGAGTCGGCGGCTCAAATGATTTCTTCGGATTGCCTCAGCTCGGGAGCCAGTCCTTGTTGGACCGGATGCTGTGACCCTGCCTTTCCCGGTCTTTTGTTTAAATAAGGGGAGTGGAAACGCTTTCAGAAGATGATGGTCTTCCAAAATCGTATGATCGCCCACTTCCGCGGGAAAAAGGGCCAACCGCGTGCTAGGCCGTTCCTCATGGAAAAGACAAACAGGTCAAGTACAACTGACGCAGAATAGCTTGGCCTGTGGCCAACTCTGTGGGCAAGAGCGCTAAATGTCAAGATCAGGGAGTTTATTTAAACAGGGGTCCCTAAAATGGACGGTTTCCTCTTGGCTTCCCTTTAACTACCAGCCAAAAGGGGTCCGCCATTGAAAGACACTCCCATACAATTTGTGTTGCACAACTTCCCTCAAATTGGACCCTTGGTAAAAGAGGGAAGAGAAGGCACGTTCGAAGTTCACCCCAAAAGTATGGGTTCAACCCTGGCCCCCGCCCCACCCCACCCCCGTGCCAAGACACGCAGCTTCGCCTATGACCCAGAAATCCACCGCGTAGCTGCCAACCTGAGCAACACAAGGCTGCTTTGCCTTTCTCTGCCTTGCTCGCTCAAGTATCAAAATAAGATGACACAAAAAAACGTGGGCTTCCTTCTGGCTTCCCTTTTCGCTGAGCCACGCTGAAAATAGACCATCAAAAACAACACACACCCACGTGTCCAGGAAGATGTTTTTGCAAAGCTCTCCCCCATAATCCCAAAGATTCTTCATAAGACCGAACACCATCAAAGCTTGTCACCGGGCGCCTGCAACCATAACGAAATCCCCAGCTGGCTTGGTGGAGCTCGGGGGCTGAGTCTGAGGTGTTGGTGCGTGAGAGCTGGGACTCATCTCGTGCTCATGTCCCCCGTGTAGCCAGCTGCATGCAACTGGCGCTGAGTCTGGGGAAAGGCCCAAGCCCTCAAAGCCAGGCGCAAGCGCATGCGTCCCAGTCTAGCTCGCCAGCGTCAGCTGAAGCCGAGCAAGCTTCAAAGCCCAAGCCGAACATTTGTACCACAGCCCGGCTCACCAGCTTTGCAGTGGCTTAGGCTAGACTGAATTGCGATGGGGTTGAGTCTGGGGCAAGGCTGGGGCTAGGCGAAGGCCGCAGAATTTTGGGGGGTGAGGGGAGAGCATTTGCAGTGATGCGACTTATGGACGTACGTTCCCCCAGCTAGTTTTGCACAGCCGCGGCCCTCGGCCTTCCCGAGCCGCCAGCCTTCCCCCGAACTTCCAGCTCAGCTATCACAGCCCACAGCTATCACACAGCTGACCCGCGGTCCTTTCAAGCTCAGAAATGGCTTGAACATTTTGCATTTCCCTTTTGGCTGCGGATTCGGAGGATCCGGACCCTGTGGGCTTGCTTGCAGGCCACATCAAGGGAGCTTTACTAAAATAAGCATTGATCTGCGGGCGCCAGTACTCTGCAAACCTCAACGCAGTTGACTCGAGGAAACTGGCACCCGGTACCCCTGTTCGATATCTATGTTCCGTTGCATACTGCATGAAGCTGTTTCACCCAGTGAAGGGCTGGGCAGATGACGTCCCCGACTTTGGGACACCCTCTATGAGAGAGACCTGCTGAGGCATCAGCATAGACAACATAGGTGAGCAGGAGGCCCCACCTGGCAATCCCAAAAAGGGCAGATCCATAGGCCGTGGTTGAAGGGATAGCAATTGACCAAGGGCGCAGTGGGCCAACCAGCAAAGGCGAGGTTTCAAACTAGGGAACCCTCTACATGGATGGTTTCCCTTTGGTTCCCTGTAAAACATCGTGTTCAGACAAACCTGGATGAGGACGTAGAGAACAACGGATCCGATCAGTTGTCATCTATTGCGTACTACGTATAGGTTTGGTTGAGTTGCTTCCTAGGGAATGCAAAGCATTGAAGACAAGAAAGTGGCCAGCCAAAGCATAGTATTAAAAGCATTAAAAAACAACATGTAGCCCCGCATTGCTTGTTTCCATACACACAGCAACAAAATCTGCCAATCACAGAACTGCCAAATCAATCTCGTGCAGCACGCCAGCACAACCGGTCGGCTAGTTGATGTCTGGAAGACCCCCAGCAGGTTGTGGAACGTGCAAAATGTTCACTGATTCCGCTGGGACCGGGCTCCTCCCTTGCTACTTTCTCTCAGGGCGCCCTTGCCAGGATGGTTTCAGTTTCATGTTTGTTGCCTTTGAAAGTGTAGCAAAAGCGTCCGCCTCATTCGTTCACATATCCCAACGAGCACCATCAGTATCGCTTGAGGAAAAGATACGCAGAAATGCAGGGGTGTCTGGCATTTTATCTGGGGCATTACTTGAATTTATACACCTGATCACTGAAGCAAGGAAATCCCCCCGGTGAGGATTTGCAATCGTCGCTGCAACCCAGAACTTCTAGAGAAGTTACTGCCGTGCCACAGTTGCGGAAAAGGCGCGCAAAAATTTTCTCGAATGACAAAATGTCACTTGCATGGAACAAAGAATCGAACTACTTGAGGGTAGTGTCATTCGCCCAAGTGGTCGAGGTTGTCCCAAGTTGTGCTTGCGCGGATGCGCAAAATAGGATTGCGGCAAATGCAATATACTGAGTCCCGCCCAACATATCCCATCCGAGACACTGGAGAGCTTTCATGGACCTGAGTGAAAGCGTATCCAGCTGATTTACGACCGGCAAAGGATATGTCACATGTCTCTTTCACGTCGCCTGACAAGCTGGGGAATCGAGGTTCGAGATTGCTTCAAAGTGATGGACCCCCTGTTGATGTTTCAGGGGCAACTACAGCAAAGCTACATCCTGGAGGCGGCAACTGTCATCCTGAACCCATCTCTGGAGCACCTTTCAGCCTTGAGCCTCACAATGGCCCCTTAACTCTCGCAGTGAGCCTCAGCCTGTCTTGCCACTCGCTTTCTCGGATCTCAGGGATTCCTTGACATTCACTTCGACTGTACCCAAAAGTTGCCCTAGACTAGGAAAGCCTGCGGCGCAAGACGCGGACGAAGCCAAACCTGTGGGGCTCGAATCTGATTCCAGAACGTTGCTCCGAGTGGAAAGAGATTTGACTTCGATTAACGATTGAGCTGGAACCAGGCCGGAAGGTCTGAAGCTTCAGAAGATATCTCCAAAACAAGCGATCGCTCGTTACGAGTTTCCCAGTTTCGCCAGGCGCAAATAAGTTCAACGGCTCGGGTTCCAACTCGAAACTCGGGAGCTTCACGAGTGTCGCGAACCAAACCAAACAGACGTCGGATCAATTGTGCCTGGCTGTTCAAATGGAAAGTGGTTACTCCAGATCCATCCCCAAACCAACGAGCCAAACTGACAAAATGTTGGATCGCCTTGGGGCGCTTGGTTCCCAAAGCCAGCCACTTCAAAGCTCCCGCGGTCGAAGCAGCGCCTCACGGCTTCCTGGGGCCTCTGGCAGGAGGATTCCCGAGGTCTCCAGCAGCGTGGACGCGCTGAGGCTCCCTCTCGCCATGGGCGTCCTGTCAGAGCAAGCTGATCCAAGTGCCTGGACAAGCAGAGCTGTTGGGTCAGAAAGAAGACAGCTGCAATGCGAACCAGCCAAAAATATATACTTGAATGACACTATGTCTATTGAAGCTACAGAATTCACTGTCGCAAAGTCATCCCTGACTTTCCTTTACAGGCTTCCTTAGGATACTTTCTTGGCCGTCTGGAGAATGTACCCGCTGAGGATCTGCGGTCAGAACAGGTGACGGATCTCGCTCCAGAGGCCTGGATGGCTTGCGCTGACACTGACCCGACACTGACACTGACACCCCAACCGGATTCCAAAAGAAGCCAAAGAAAATGAACATCGCGGGGAAACTTCAAGAACGGGACCCAAACATTGGAAACCAACCTAACGGTGTCGCTGAAGCGGCTCCTTTGGCAGAGCACCTGCGCCGTGATCGGCACCGCCATCGCCACCAAGGGCGCAAAGTCGGCGACCCTGGGACCCATGGGTTTCAAATGGACAATCGGATCTCTCGGTTTTCCTCAAAAACGCGATGGTCACAAATTGTTGTTTGCTGCAAGGTTCATGGTACCTTCTTGGCGCCGCGAGCCTTCTTTGTGGCGCAGCGCTAGACACTCCTGAACAGCTTCGCCATTGGAGCAAAACAAAGGGGAAGGGCGGTGGTAACGCCAAGCTTTTGTCGCTTGAACCAGTCTTCAGCCCTGGTTTGGGGCCTCTGAGCCTCGCCCAGCCCCCCTATTAGAAACTCATCTCCGTCTTTTATCATTCCGGCAATGGTTGTCTTTCGAACGGCTCCCGGAAGAAGCACCCCCTTGATGAGTCGTCGGATCCTCTTCAAGGAAAACTCGAAGTTTGAGGGAGCCAACACGAAGCATCCCGCCACTTGCATTCCAGGCGCATCTGTCGGGTCCGAGCAACGCTGTAGAGCCTGAGCTGGCCGGCGTGGCTCAAAGATTCGGTCCGGCAAAAAGCACGCTCTTTTGGATGGGTCTGAGGAAAAACCAGCGCCAAAAGGGTTCCCTCAGTCGGCCTTCCAGAAGTGCACATGATTGACCCGTGACTATCTAGTAGAACAAAGTTGCATTTTCTACGCAAACCGAACTGGTACCTTCATCGTGCGCGTAGCGCAAACTCATGGGACCGGCTGTTTCGCACGGCGATCTTGGCGTCGCACTCGCCCATCAGCTCAGCCTCAGGCCGGCCAAACTGGCAATGGACGTCACGTGCAAACCAAAGCTTTAGGTGTCCCGACCCTTGAAAGGCTTCTAAGCTCATGGAAGCAAACACAGCTGCAACCAGAGGATGGATGGCAAAACATGCTGCGAGAGAAGCACCAACTTCTCAGTACCTTGCAAACATGCACGACCTCATGCGCAAGGGTGACAGCAAGCAAAACCATGACCAGAACATGAATCAGCCGAACCGCCCGCTTGGCTTGAGACCCCTTCCGGCATGCGAAGGAGAATCAAAGGCAAACTCAGCCCTTCCTTGGGCCCCGCGTAAAACAGGACACGCCCACAGATGTTCAAGCCAACTCCCCGCCCCTTCCATCAAGTTGCGTAGGGCTTCCCTCGCGGACTCATCAGCAGCAAACTCGACGCCTGACATGAAGGCCGGGATTGGCACTGGGGGGGTGAGTCCCATTCTTTCAACGGTGAGGATCCCTGGAAAGTGGGGAAATCACTCTCGCGGCTAACATGGAAGCTCCCAGGACTTTGGAAGACTTGGTCGATTTTACAAAGGCCTAAGAGCTTCCATGTCAGTTTGAGGCACCGAGAAAGCTTCCCTGCGTTCGCTTCACCTGTGTTTTCCTCATTCGGGTCCCCAAGGTTTTCGGGAGCCAAGCCTGCGCTGTCAATGCGCTCAAAAATGGTCAGCTTGATACCTCGCCTTCAATAAGAAACACTTCGAGGTGTTCACACAACTGCAAATGGATCCCACATCTCCCTCTTGGCGACATGCGGAGCAACTCATGTTTTCTATTTTATTTTCCAGCACGTGGAAAGGACAGCTTGAGCATTGAAGCTTTCCTGGATTGGACGGCTTTGGGTAAGCAATGGGTGGGAACCGCCAGCTCTGGGTGACCACCCTTGTGAAGGGGATTGATTCCTTACACCAAGTCCGGCAATATTTGTCCACTCTCCCTCCCTCCCATAGAACCTCCCCGCCTAAAGGACGTCAAAGGGAGTTCTAGCCGCAAATCCTTTCGTTGCTCCCCCGCCCTTGGCCCCACCCCACCGAGGTGTGCTGGGAGCCCGCGAAGGTGAAGGCCACGGCGACGCAGACCTCGGATCGACGCCGGGGAAAGGAACGCCGGGACTGGTCCGAAACATGGCGGCAGCAAAGGAACCACAGGGCAACCAGAAAGGTTCCTCAAAAGGCAGCACCTGGTTTAGAGAGGTTTGGTCTCTGAAGGGGTTAGTCTGCAAATTGGCCGCGCGGAGCGGGGGCCTTTTTCAAAGGACGAGCGGGGAGGCTTCCAAACCCATTTTGAGACACGGGCAAGGCTTGGTGTAAACAGGCTTCAAAATCTATTGCGCGAGGATCCGAAAAATTAAAACCCTTTGCAAGCCTGAGATATATCAGAGGACAAAATGGGCGCTCCACAAGCGATTCTGCGGAGATGCGGTTGCCAAAAACCGATCTGGTAGCTCTATACAATTTGTTCGGTCATTTGCATGAAAAGAACTATTCTGGCTGGAGAATGACATGCCAACTCCGTATTCTGTATCACAAGCAGCCCAAAACAGGCGACGCGCCAAGCCACCGTATGAAAAAACGGCAACAAGACAGCAGCACGCAACATTGCGTTGTTCAGTTTCTTGGTATGCCAGCATTTACTAGTGACTGCCAATTTGATCTGTCCAAAGAGAGTGGACGCAGCGTCCTCCAAAGTGGAGTATTCAAGTGCCAACTATGGGCGTTCGTACCGAGTAGAGGACGTATGGAGTGTGTGGTATGGGGCTGCCAAAACGGGTGAGAAAATTCGTGTAAAGGGGGGTCTAGAACTCTTGTCCACGCATCCGCAAATGCGAGCTCGTGCCAATGTGCTCTAGGGAGTCCTCGACGGAAGGAGAGCTCAGCCTCTTAAAGGAATGGGCTGGGCCGAAAACTGCCTGGTGTTCAAGCAGTGAGGGATCTCGAAGGATGTGGCCTAGATATTCAATCCAGGAACGTAAAATGGATTGGGTCGGGGTGTTTTCGGTTGCGACGGCCGAGTGTTTTCGGTTGCGACGGTCAAGGGAATCAGCCAAGCGGCTCATCATTTCAAGATCTGTCGCTGCCAAGAGAAGCAAGAATCCAGCAAATAAGGCGCATGCGCCCCACATGCTCAATCTCTATACACGAAGACCAACTCATACAGCTTGGGGGCTCACAAGTAATGTGAATCTGGCATCGAAAGGTTTTGGGCCAAGGACATCGCTTGTACCCTGTGCGCATGGAACATTTTGCAGATCCTCCCCCCTCCCAAACAAGCAGTGCTCTTCGCGAGCATTACAGACAGCTGAAAGCTAGCGAATGCCGAATCGGAACCTTCACATTGGTTGTCTAAAACCTTCTGGGTCTTTTGACAATGTCACACATAGAAGTGGAGAGGGTGCCCCCCAAGTCCGCAAATTCGCGGTGGCCGCTCTTGCCAACCGGGTGACGTGCACCAGCGTCGTCAGGCGGGTTTCGCAGAAGCAGAGCCCTTGCAGAGACAGGGCAGCCGCCGCCACGTAGCCTGGGCACGTTTTCAGCTGGGCTGTGGCTTCAGACTGCTAGAGGTAGAGTCAATCAACGCTATGGATGGATAAAAACAGTTCGCACCACTTTGAAACCGAGGGAAACCATGGTTTGTTGGTACTTGCAGGGGAATCGAATCATTCCAGGGCTTCAGCTCAGGGTGCCAAACAGCGAGCTGGGCCAAACAATAGCACGGATTGTCAGTCCCCTTTTTTCAAAGAATGCGAACCCCGGTCTCAGACCTTTAACTGACCGTGGCGTGTTTGACATGTTGTTCAAGGACGGACCTCTTTGCAAGAACATGGCAGATGTGTGCCCGCGCGGCCGTGCCAGTGTGAATTGGGTGTCGTCAACTGTGCATGCAAGTTTTTGTAGAAGCAATGGCATCGTTTAGGGACAACAACAACACCAGAAAACTAAACCACTTTTCACACAACTCAAGACAGCTCTTCCATGGTAGAACGTCAGCAGGCGCTTGACATGCCAGCTCCTCGCCGGGCAAAAGGTCAACGTTCCGCAATTGGCAGATGTACAAAAGACCCAATGGCTTGTGAAGAGTGGCCACGCAAGAGGCCAACTCCGGTTGTGCCAAGTCACGATGATGATTGAGCGAACTCACCCACGCATATCAAGCAAGTGTTTGGCCAATTGCTTCAGCATTGGCCCGCGGTTCTGTTCTGCAAGCATGAATTTTGTTTGCGTGTTAAAACAGCAGAGGCCTGCGTCGGGGTTGCGGTCGGTGAGCGGAATTGGCCCCCCCACCCCCCTACCCCTTCACCCACCCAAAAGAGAAATGCCTCGAGAGTGAATAAACGCGTTTTGACTGGCGGTCGACTAAGGGTCTCTCACCTTTTAGTGGGGTTCATCACTTTTGCTGGGAACACCCTGCTATTTAAAAGGACGGGTTGATGTATCCGGGGTCAACAATACTACATTGCCACCTGCCCAACTGGTGCTTTGATTCACCCTTCGCACGTGCGGGTTCGCAGGCAAGTGCTTGGCTTCCAGTGAAAGATGCGATGAGCCTCAATCTCCCACCGAGACAATCGAGCTGCCGGCTTGTCTCCGAGCAGCCATAGAACATGCTGCCCTGGATCAAAGAAGGTGATGGAATCCTCGGCTTGACCTGACAAATCGGAGTCTCAGAGTCGAAAGGTTCTTGAGATGATGTCCACCAAACCCTTGGTTTGCCAAACTACTCTGCAGATTGACCTGGGTCCGTTTTCTCATCTTCGGTGATTCCTCTAAAACTGATGCCTTCTGCTAGGGTTCCACTGTCGGGGGTCACTTCTTCGGAAAATCTGATGCGTCCCCGTCCCCTACTGTTGTAAACCTGCATCGCAAGTAGCTGGTAGCTGGCAGCTACCGGCAGCTGGTAGCGGGTAGCTGGTAGCACGTAGCAGGTAGCAGGTGGCAGTAGCAGGTAGCAGTACAAGTGGTAGTAGTGCAGCGGCAATAGCAGCAGTAGCAGGAGTACGAGTAGTAATATGAGTAGTAGTAGTAGTAGTAGTAGTAGTAGTAGTAGTAGTAGTAGTAGTAGTAGTAGTAGTAGTAGTAGTAGTAGTCGTAGGAGGAGGAGGAGGAGTAGTAGGAGTAGGAGTCGTTCTAGGAGAAGGAGGGGTAGGACGAACAGAAGCAGCAGCAGCAGCAGCAGCAGCAGCAGCAGCAGCAGCAGCAGCAGCAGCAGCAGGAGCAGTGGCCTTTCTGGGACTTCGTTATTGGGGCGCTCTGAATCCAAGCCACGCTGGTGGCGTTCTCCGAGGCATTCGCCTCCAAGGGCTCGGATGCATCGGAGTCCGACGCGGCTTCGGCGCCAGCGGCTTCGGCGCTCCCTTCGGCGCTCCCTTCGGCGCTCCCTTCGGCGCTCCCTTCGGCGTCGGCGTCGGCGATGGCCTGTGGAAGGAGGGGAAGCAGGAAGGCGACGAAGACGGGAAGGAGCCTTCCCTTCTTCCACAGAGGAAAGCTTTGGGGTTGGGACGGCCCAGACAGGCGCTAAGGGTGGTTTGGGGCAGCTTTTAGGGAGGGTTCCAGAGGGTTCCATTAGGTTCCAAGGGTTTTCAGATGCCACTGATTTGCTTTTTGTATGAATACTATCTTGGGTTGAGTTTGGAAAAGAACAGGTCGGGCGTCCTGAAAATCCACAGTTTGTCTCCTTGCACTTCAAATTTGCGACCGCAAACCCGCAAACCTCAAAACTTGGGCCACGTGCATGACCTGCATCAAGCCTCCGCGACCCCAACCCACCCGCCTGTAGCGGCACCTCCTGGGATAGCAGAAACTAGCCCAACCCCTGATCCCAAATAGCCGGGAATTCCGATGGCTGTCAGATAACCTAGCTGGGTCCTGTGAACGTGACACAAAGCGGCCAGCCAGAACCTCCACCCAGCGAGGGCTTGGAATTACAGTCGAAATTTGGCTACTCCACCTTTGATATGCCCGCTGTCACTCCTCATGGGAAAGGGAGATCCCCTATGCCAGTTGGTGTCCTGTTGGCTTTAATCGCCGTCTCGCCATTAACAGCCCAAACACGGTGCAGTGATCGGAACATCGAGTGCCCGGTGTGGATTCTGGGCGAATGGGTAAAACTCATAGGAGAAACGCTCCCCAAAAACTGGGAAAACTGGGCAAACTGGCATACTTCACCAACACCAGACATGAGAAATGGAAAACCCAGAGGAATCGTCCATTTTTGCTGTGTTGGGTTGCCGAGACCTTTTTTAATGACTCCGAAGATTGCCCAGGCCTCACCACTCATGGGCTGCAAGGTGTTTCACAGACACTTTGCCACCACTGCCAACGATTTGCGGCGCTTCCCTTGGGTTCTCCGTGCCGCGAGACAACCCTAAAAAACTGCCATACAAAAACCAGAGTTATGGGATCGTCTCATGGAATCGCCAAAAAATGGGGTGGTCTCCTCTTCGCTTCCCTTTAGCAAAAGGGGAACCCCGCCCCCCCCCAAAAAAAAAAAAGACTTTAAGACCAACCAAAAGGGGGGTTCCCCCCTCAAAAACCAAAAGAGATGTCCCTTCAAAACCAACTAAAAGGGGGTCCCCTCAAAACAAAACAAAAAAGTGTTGCCGGTAAAACCAACCAAAGGGGCTTTGATCCCCAAAACAAAAATGGGAAAAAATCAGAGTGAGACACACCAACATAACGTATGCACTCTTGGTCTACCCGCTCGCTTTCTCGCTTCGTGCAGGCCTCGGGCTCCAGCGCAGGGTCATCAATGATGTGCGGCACCACAAGCCTAAAGCGACAGCAGCCGCCCGAAATCAGGTATCCCCCAATCTTGCCGGTGCCATAGGTAGGGAATGCGGAATGAACCCCGTCCATGAAGGAAACTACCAGTTGGATGGTTTATAAGGGTCATGCCATCATGCTGAGCACCAGCAAGCAATTGGAGGTTTGGATTTGGATTTGAACGGGTCCCTTGTTCTTGTAGAGGGTAAATGGGAGTGTGTCCACCCAACCACCAATCCAACCCACGAATTAGAGGGCAATTGACAATAGAGATCTGAGCCATCCGTTTACTTCACCCGTCTGCACAAGTGAAATGAGGTAAAGCGGAAATGAGGATGTTGCATCTGTTTTTAGGGATAAACAGCGGGAATTGTCGCCTTTTTGGGATTGGATCACAGAAGTTGTCCAGAACCAAAGGCTCGAGCGAGCACCCCGCCCTGAGGTCCTATTAGATCCGTTTTTGCGCAAAACGGCGGCGCACAATGCCAGACCTCTGCACAAACCGGCAAATCGACACCTTCTCCACAGCACAAAGCCTGACAGACCCCAAACCAGCCCCGTCTGACTGCCTTGAACAAAAACAAGCCAAATCAAACCTGCCAAAGCCATCAGGCTCCACGTTTCCTGCCAGGGTGCTCCCCATACAGCCAGCAAGTGGCGAAAAGGAGGATACCCACCTTGGTCTGCGAGGCCCATGCCGTGTCTAGTGACATGGCCAACCGCTCCGTGCAACTGCTGAGCATCGCAACTTCTCAGCTGCAACTGAGGCGCCACAGCAAACCCGCCACCTGAGGTGAAGCAGAACACTGTTCACAAAAGAAGACCAAGCAGGCCATGCAAGTTGCCTGCCAAGATGGCAATGATTTGTAAGGGAAAACTGAACATTTGTTCAACAGGCTCACAGCAGGATCTTTGATATTCAGAAATACCCTCAGTGCCGCAGCCATGGGCCGTGCAAACAAGCACTGTACAAGCGCATAAATGCCTTTGGACCGCTGCACCTTATGAAAATCACCCCACCTGCGTACTGGCCCTGGATCATGCTGCCTCATGCTGGAAAATGCCTCGCGGATCCAACAACCTGGACCAAGCTGTCCTATCAATCACAGCTTCGGGTTCCTCCTGCCAGCTTCCGCGGCCCAAGCGCGCTCTGCCGAGGAGCGGAAAGCGTTGCGGGCCGGCGCGCGGGCGCCCACGGAAGACAAGGAAGGTATCCAGGTGCCCGTCGACCTGCACGGCCTGGCGGACGGGCACCTGTCACACCTGGTGCCTGGTGGGAGTCAAATGGGTATGCATCAAAATAGGGAATAGCAACCCCAAAATGGTGCGTCCCCTTCAACAAACACAAACCCCGTATTTTTCGAGCATTGACAGCCGTGGTTTGCGGGTGAAGGACCATCCTTCGAGACCTAGGATGGATGGATGGATGGACGGACGGACAGACGACGGACGACAGACGGACGTGGGAGGGAGGGGAGGGGAGGGAGGGGAGGGGAGGGGAGGGGAGGGAGGGAGGGGAGGGAGGGAGGGGGAGGGAGGGAGGGAGGGAGGAGGGGAGGGAGGGGAGGGGAGGGGAGGGAGGGGAGGGGGGGAGGGGAGGGGAGGGGGAGGAGGGGAGGGGGAGGGGGGGGGAGGGGAGGAGGGGAGGGAGGGAGGGGAGGGAGGGAGGGAGGGGAGGGAGGGGGGAGGGGAGGGAGGGAGGAGGGAGGGAGGGAGGGAGGGAGGGAGGGAGGGAGGGAGGGACCTGCGGGGCTCTGCGGCCAAAGCAAGACAACTGTGCGGCCTCGAACGCAACAGACTTAGTGCCTCCACCATTCCCCCATTCCACCCTGCACCCTATAAGCCAATGCCACCAAAAGCCAGGGCTTAGAATGGGTGTCCAAAAAACTAGTATAAGCTGCGAGGACAAACCTGCACGGCAAGCCATCCGTATTAAATCCGGCACGGGGACGCAAGCCAAAAGGCTACCCGAACCAAGATCGACCCGCACAACCCAAACTACCCTTTGGTTGTCAGACAGGAAGCCAATGAGCCAATGACACTAAAGAGCAATTCCCCATAACTGATTGTGTTTTCTCAGGCCTTGCCGGCGCTTCTGCCTTGTTTCTGGTCAAAATGACTGCAAACAAGGGATCTGAGCATGGCTTGTAGTTCATGTTGGTGTTTTGCAAACGGGCAAACCAACATGCCCAAGGTCGCAGGAATTGCAAAAGCAAGCCAACCGTGCGCGCCGCTCTCAAACTTCTTCTGTGGCGCATGGTCACAGTTTCCTATGGCACGTTGTCCGTCCCTATGGTCCCCATCCCCCCGAGTAAAGCCGAGTCCCAAGCGAACATCTTGTGTCAAAGGTCCAGGTCCCGGTCAGGGTCCCGGTACCCTGCGGTGCACCTTGCCCTCGAACCCACCAGGTCCAAAGGAAGCTCTCCACTGAGGCAGCACATGTGAGTCGCAGTCAAAACCTGGTCTCAAAATGTACCCAGAACCATAAAGAATTAGAAAGGCGGCCGCGCCTATTTCTGCTTGGGAGTGCCCCTTACTATCCTTCTACCCCAAAAACAAATCCTCCATGTGGATGGGGTCAAACGGGACGTCACAACCAAACCCTGGCGCTTTGGCGCTTTGCGCCTGGACACCGCCAGGCACACCACCAGCGTGTACAAGGCCCAAGCCGCGGCCATGGCCGGCACCGCAGCGCAGCCTGCGGCTTGGGGTTTGGAGGGCGTAGGCTTGGGGTCCTTCGTTTGGAACTTGTCTGGTTGACCTGTTCGTGAAAATGGACTCTATGAAAAAAATGACCCCTGTGAAAAGGTTCCCTTTGAAGCTTGGTTTAAAACGAAACCCAAAGAAGGGGACTGTTTTTTCCAGCTGAAAGATATGGGGCCTGTGCGTGTGGATGTCTGTGTGTGTGTGTCTCCTGCGGGCTGAATGCATGGTTCTAATTGTATGTGCACGCACGCAAGAAAGCAAAAAAGCAGGCTGGCAGGCAGGCAGGCAGGCAGGCAGGCAGGCAGGCAGGCAGGCAGGCAGGCAGGCAGGCAGGCAGGCAGGCAGGCAGGCAGGCAGGCAGGCAGGCAGGCAGGCAGAAACGAACAAACGAACGAACGAACGAACGAACGAATGAATGAATGAATGAATGGATGGAATGGCAAGAATGGAATGGCAAGAATGGAATGGCAAGAATGGAATGGCAAGAATGGAATGGCAAGAATGGAATGGCAAGAATGGAATGGCAAGAATGGCATGGAATGGATGAATGCATGCCTGCATGGATGAATGAATGAAGGAACGAACAAACGAACGAACGAATGAAGCAAGGAATGCATGAATGCCTGCATGAATGAATGAACGAACAAACGAATGAACGAAATGAGATGCAATTAACTAAAACGAAGTATAACGAATGAAAATGAGCACTAAATGCAATGAAAATCAAATGCCATTTCACGGAATGAAGAGCAATGGAATGAAGAGGAATGATGGAATGGAATGGAATGGAATGGAATGGAATGAAATGGAATGGAATGGAATGGAGTGGAATGAAATGGAATGGAATGGAATGAAATGGATTTGAATGAAATGTATGGATGAATGAATGCATGCCTGATTGCATGAATGCATAAATGTATGCAGTCAGTAAACAGAGTTCAGCGTGAGCTGAGTGCACATGCGCCCGTGACCAATAGGGATGCCTGAATCCGTCCTCCAACAGATCCGGGATCTGAAGAGTATCAAAGCCGGTTCATGGATTGATGCTGCGATGGAGCCTAAACCAACCCTGACCAACCCCAAAACAACCCACAAACCTTAACCAACCTTCCCTCATGTTGTAAACCTGCAGAATGTTGCAACAGTGGCGCCTGCCGTATGTTGACGTAATCCTCAAGGTTGCACATTGACATAGGCCGCCCTATTTGGGTGGCCCCCACAAAAGGGCATGTCCACCAGAAACCAATTTTCCGGCATCAAAATTTACCAGAAATTCGGGCCAAACGGATCCGACAAAACCAGAACGGTTTTAGAAAGGCAAGGGTTTGGTCTGGTGAAACAACAAATCCTCAAAGTGAGACATGCCAGATGCTTCTGATTCTGATTTCCCAACCACCAATCCGAGTGAATCATAATGATGCACCTCAAACAAGGGACAAGAAAAGAACCGGGATTTTTTGCTCCGTGGGTTGCGATAAGTTGGCCAAATGGGCGTGAAAATCGAATGGAGGACCCTTGATTTAGGTGGGGATTCATGTCCACCAACCACTGGTGAGGTGGTTGCCCATGAAAAGTCAGAGCCAAATGGCCAAGCACCACCGGAAAGCCTCATTCCAAACCTCCGTGCCTGTGCGTCGGCCCAGCATCCACGGGATGAGCGTACACAGCATGAGGACTGGAGCGAGCGTGGAGATTCTGAAAGAATCCAGCGATCACTGCACTTCCCAAGATCATGTCCAAGGACTGCGTCAAAACGAGTCTACCGCTTGTTTCCGCAATAACATACGTATATATATATATATAACATACAGTCATCAAAGGAAGTTTACAAGGAACTTCCGTGTTTCGGCAACTACTTGAAAGCTAGCTCTCTCTGAGACAGATGACAAGAGAAGGAATAAGCACGCGAAAATATGCGCGCGCGTGTGGTGGGAGAAAAGAAACGCGCAAAAAGCATGGCTCTGCGCGTGAATTGACGTCTCCGGAGAGCTGAAAGCTAGCCTGTTCGCGGCGCCTGGTCGGACCACGTTCGGACCACGTTCGGACCAGGCTCTCGGAACACGTTCGACCCACGTTTGGAGCGAGGGCCCATGGGCACGGCAACGCAGAGGTTTGCAGGCGCAACATTTGAGCAAGGTTGGGTGCAGATTTGGTGGCGGGCGCAGCACTCTCGCAAGGTCAAGTTTTCCCAAGTTTTCAATTGCGTGGCAGGCGCACAACTTTCGAAAGGTCAGGTACAGATTTCGTGGCAGGCGCAGCACTTTCGCAAGGTCAAGTACAGATTTCGTGGCAGGCGCAGCACTTCCGCAAGGTCAAGTACAGATCTCATCACTTTCGCAAGTTTAGGTACAGATAGAGAGATAGATGGATAGATAGATAGATAGATAGATAGATAGATAGATAGATAGATTAGATAGATAGATAGATAGATAGATTAGATAGAAAGTTGATAGTTAGAGAGATAGATTGATAGATAGATAGAAAAAGAAAGAGAAATAGATAGATACATAGATAAATAGATAGACAGATAGATTAGATAGATCGATAGATTAGATAGAAACAGATAGTTAGAGATATAGAGACATAGATAGATAGATAAATGGATGGATAGATAGATAGATAGATAGGTAGATAGATAAAAAGAGAGAGATAGATAGATCGATAGATAGACAAATGGACAGATAGGTTAGAGAGAGAGAGAGATAGATAGATAAATAAAGACATAGATAGATAGATATATAGATCGATCGATAGAGATAAATAGAGAACAAATCAGAGAGAAATAGATAGATAGATAGATAGATAGATAGATAGATAGATAGATAGATAGATAGATAGATAGATAGATAGATGGACAGATAGATAGATAGATAGATAGATAGATAGACAAATAGATAGATAGATAGATAGATAGATAGATAGATAGATAGATAGATAGATAGATAGATAGATGAGATAGATAGATAGATAGATAGATAGATAGATAGATAGATAGATAGATAGATAGATAGATAGATAGATAGATAGATGGAGAGATAGATAGATAGATAGATAGATTAGATAGAAAGTTGATAGATAGATAGATAGATAGATAGACAAATAGATAGATAGATAGATAGATAGATAGATTAGATAGATAGATAGATAGATAGATGAGATAGATAGAGAGATAGATAGAGAGATAGATAGAGAGATAGAAAAGAAAAGTAGATAGTTAGATAGATAGATAGATAGATAGATAGATAGATAGATATATAGACAAATAGATATATAGATAGACAGGGATCCTTACATTATACACCTGAACATTGCCTTGTAAATGGTGGTGTCCCTTTATTTTGGTGGAAAAAGCCATGTTTCAATTTGGCAAAATGTATCTTTTAAGGAGCCCTGATAGACAAATAGATATATAGATAGATATAAAAAGAGAGAGAGAGACTGAGAGGAAGGAAGGAAAGAAAGAAGGAATGACGAAGAAACACAAGAAACAGTGAAAAGGAAGAAGAAGAGAACAACAATCAAGAAAATAAATATTTTTGAAACTTCCGCCCGCCGGCTTCGCCGGCTCTACTGGTACTTGTATGAGTGCCTATCGTGTTTTCTGTAGTCACAACTACACACTGAGAAAATAGCCTCTTAAAATTGTACTCACATGAAACAAAAGGAGAATCAACGATTTGTGTCTCTTAACTACGACAACCACAATCTATAATTCTACCGATAGAAATTGCAAAACGTGGTAGCACCTATGCGGGCATACACTAAGAAATCGCAGGTGCTCTTGCAGTTTCACGGAAGTCGATGACTTGTTTTAGCATTATGCTAGTTGTAACCTTATATTTGCTGTTGATGGTGTTGCCCTTTTATTAGTGAAATGAAGAAGGCGTTTTAACATATCTTGGAGGTCTATTATGATATCTTGGCGATTCTTGCTTCTAAGGGTTTTTTGGTGATGACTATACATCGTTGTTCAGTTGTAACGAAAATGCTGCAACGGTACATTATTGGAAAACCTTTGTTAGCTATTCTTATATTCTACACGTAGAAGGAGTTCAAAAGTTAAACAGTCATCAGTAGAAGTCCAAGCTTGTCACATAGTAATGATAGTAGACGAATCACGACTTGTTCAACTGAAACTTGACATCTCTTTACTGAATGTTCTTTGCGGGAAGCGATGGGGTCTGCGCCAGGCAACTAATCGGTCAAACAATGGAATACAGTTCAGCATGGAATGGTCGTCAAAGTGTCCTTGGTAAAACTGCCATCAAAAGGTTAGGACTACCACATGTCCAATGGTGTCTTTACAATTGTGCCCTTACACTAGCCAAACACGTCCTCGCAAATCGCGAACACCAAGCGTGTGACTTCAGGCATTGGATTGTGGCAAAGGTTGGTGAAGCACGAAAAGTTCTATCGTGTTACTTCTACCCATGTCCATGAACAAGTGTTCCCATTCGAGCAACCTGCCATGAAAACTATACCTTTTGGTTGACTTCCGCTTCTAGTTCCGATGACAGACCCTGCATTGCTCCAAGTTGGAAGGCATGTTCCCTCAACCTTTGAAGAACTGACAGCTTTCCTCAAAGCACTTATATAAACTCTGAGATTCCCTGTGGATAGAAGAGCCTTAGCAACTGGCAAATAAACTTGTGGGCGCGGGCATCTGCTTGTGGTCAATAAAAGCCTTGGTGACGACTTGGGGTCACAAAAACCGTTGGTGACGACAACAACTGGCGGCACGTGTCAAAACTCTCATCCTTAGTTTGAGTCGTAACATTGACAAGGATTCCGGAACCAGTGTCTAGCCAAATCCCATTTTGACACATCACCATGGAACCCCCCCAAAACCCCAAAACCCCCCAACCCCCCCCCCAAAGCCCCCCAAAACCGGCCAGCAAGCCTCCGGCGCCAGGAATTGCCCAGGGTACTACGTCCAGCAAGGACCCGCTGGTGTTCTGCACCCGCAGCGCCTGGCTCGGAGCCTCGAAGCCTAGGGGGGGTACTCCCCCGTACCCCACTGACATCTGGGTGCAAGGATGGCACAAGCCCACTAAGCGGTTGAGTCGTTTTGTTTTTTAAAATAGGTTTCAGTGGGTTGGGTGCTTGTAGATGGCGCAGTCCCGTGGGTTTGCTGTCCCTTTTCCCAAAGAAAGGAAAACCACGTTCACCCAGGTGCAGGGTGACAAGGGAAAAACATGGATCATTGGGGATTCAACCTGGGATTGGGGATTTAAGGTGGTGGATTGCGCTGCAAAAAGACACGGACTATAGATCCGGGGGGGGGTATTGATTCGTATTCAAAAAGAGCCCTTGTCAAAGAAAACTCTTTTTTCAGGCTCTCCATGTTGATTTTCGGGGGAGTCAACAAAGTTCTCCTGCGTGGAAATCAAGCCTGCTCTGGCTAGCGCGCGACTTCGCCGCTTCGGCAATCTACGGAAGGCGAACATGTCATTGGAGTCAAAGCACCTACTTGCCGCCAAGCTCCACTTAACAGTACTTTCACCCCTATGTGGAAACTGGTGCAAGAATAGGCAACATGCACAATGTCACAAGGTTCTGCCACAACCCGCCCCAGCTCTGCTGGAGGCAAGTCTCAGCAACGGGGGATCTCCGTGTATCGTCTCACTCAGCACTATTATATGACTTCCAACTTACTTGTGGGCGGCTGGCGGCTCGAGCAACTTTGGAGAATGATGGGTTCTTGCGGAACGGAAGAGGCAAAGACTTGGCCGGGGTGTGTGCAGACCGCACTGTGGCGAGTTGCAGGCTTGCCGCTTTCGGGGGGGCTTTGCATCGTGGAGTTTGGCAGTTTGGCCTCTTGACTTGCACCTACCACCTTTTTCTGGGATTGCGCGCGGGTACTGCAAGGCGAGTCTTCGCATCGTGTGCATCAAACCCTTCATGGGTCTCCGAGAGCCACGGCTAGGCGATGGCCCGTTTGCCAATAGGCTCTTACATCCCACCATGTGCCTTGGAGCAACGGCCCCACGTCTTTTAAGACACGGAAGGGAAACAGAGCGAGAGAGAGAGAGAGAGAAGGAGAGACGGAGAGACACAGACAGAGACACAGACACAGACAAAGACATAGACACAGACATAACTACAGACCTAGGTAGGCAGACCAAAAGACAAACAGACAGACAAACAGACAGACAGACAGACAAACAAACAAACAAACAAACAAACAGACAAACGGACAAACAGACACACTGACAGACTGACAAACGGACAAACAGACAAACAGACAAACAGACAGACAAACAAACAAACAAACAAACAAACAAACGACAGGACTGAGAGATAGACAAACAGGCAACCAGACAAACAGACCTGATCAAAGTGTGCGCTTGTGCATATTTCTATGAGAAAGCCACTATGCCTGCCCATCGATTGTTGCAGGGTGGCGTGTCCTGTCTCGCGGAGCGCCAAAATGGCACCTGCCTTCTCGCCGGCGAGCGTATGCACCTGGGGCGGTCATTTCTCTCGTCCCTATGCAAGATTGCAGACAGGAAGGCCCAGACAACCCCGCGCGTTTTCTTCGCAATACCCGGGCTGCATCCTCCAGCCGGCGGAAGCCACTTGAGAAGCAACTCCGTCAAGGGACCGCCCAACAAAGCGGCTCGCGCATGGGCGCAAAGCGGTCGCCTTGGGTTCGTCGTTGGTTCCGCCAAGAATCAACCGCACATGTCTGCAGCGCCCACTCACACCCCAGCGTCTTCATTCTTGGCCAGGCTCAGAATGGAGCTGGATGAACAAACAAGCACAATCAAGCAGGCAGGCAGGAAGGCAGGCAAAAGCAACGAAAACGAAAGCAATACAAAGCAAAAAAGCAAAAGCAAAGGCAAGGAAAAAGAAACGGAAATGATAAGCTAAGCTAAGCAAGACATAGATAGTGTATTGCGCGATGATTGCAAGTGGTTTCTTGCTCTTTGAGATAGCGCAGTCTGCCATGACAAGGTATGGTACGGTGCTTCCGTGAAGCGGCAACCGCGTCCTTTTGGTTGCCCAAAACCAACCCATCTGGGCAGCCCCGCCACTACGCGCTCTGGCACATCCCCGGGTCTCAGAACCTGCCGGCCGGGAGCTTTCGAACACTTCTCCCAGAAGACCTGGGATGTTCGTCGATTCCAAATCAGTCGAGCGAACTGCACTGACAAACCAAATGGCCCGAATCAGGTCCAAAGGTTGACATACTTTGGACAAGTGATCCGCGCAGCTGGTGGCAGAACCGCGGAGCCTTGAGAGGGGGAAAACGGGAAGGACAAGCCGCATGCCAACGATGTGTAAAGAAAAAGGTGGGTGGTTGATGAACACACGGCAAGATTGATTAAGAACTAACATCTGGGTCCGCTTTCAGAAAACTTCGTTTGGATCTGAAAGAGGCCACGGCTTTGCGGTTCTGTCTCCACATGAGACAAGTGCTTCATGGCGCCCTCGGTTTTTCTGCGAGATGCAACAAAAAAAGCAGGGCGTCAAACCGGCTGACTCCATAGCCAGCTCTCCGAAGGGCTTGGCACCTTCAGGGACTCCCTGCGCTTCCCTCTCAGGACCCTCACGAAGCACGGCGCCGGCGGCGGGCGCCGGGCGCCTGGGCCAGGGTGCCGTTCAGCTCCTGAGCGGACTTCAAGCCCTGGATGCGCACCACCTGAGTTACGAAGAAGAAAAATCGGCGTCTCGAGCTGCCCAAAGAATTCGTTCACACTGATGCTTGCCAGCTGGCTGATGCTTGCTCCTGCTTGCTTCCGGCTCGCTTGCTTGCTTGATTGCGGGCTGATGCTTGGCTGGCTTGGCTGTGGCTGGCTGGCTTGCGTGTTCCAGGTGGCTTGCTTTCTGCCTGTTGCTTGGCTGCCGCTGCCTGGCTGCCGCTGCCTTGGTTGGCCGGCTGGCTTGCTCAATTCCCCCAGATAAGCAAACCCCAGCCTCGCAACGTTTGGATACACTCCTCGCAGCTGGCGGATGCGCACTTTGCCACAGCGAATGCCCGTTCTGTTCACGGTCAAGCCTTTCCGGCTGTGTGAACCCACGAGTTCACGACTCGCAGAGACGGAACGACTGTGAATTTCCTGAAGGATTGCAAGTGAAGAGATGTACAACAGTTGAGAGGCAAATTGGCTTGCCTTCAGGAAATCCGAAACTGGATGAAGCGCTGACATCCATCCAAAGGTCCAAGAGCAATGTACCAAACCTCTTGGCTGACCTGGGAGCAACCCCTGCTGCCCCAACAGTCAAGCTGGAGGTCGGGATAGCCATTGGATGATCTCGCGCTTAGCTTTTCTATGCTGCGAGCCTTGGACTATGCTCACGAAGGCCTTTGCTGATCAAGTTGCAAGAACAACCAGATTAACCGCTGCATCACTGCGACCTTCCGCAGAGCCCTGGTCACCATGGCAAAAAAAAAAACGGAGTGGGGCTGCAATAACAAGCATCGTGAGTCGCAACCCCTCCACTTTTTCCCCGCTCTGCCCAGCGGGGTGTCCCTTGCGCCAAGGACTTGCCCAGTCCACGCAAGGGTCCAAATTGATTGGTTGCTCGGGTGTCCGGCCGCTTTGCAAAGCTGGCTGTCGAAACCTGCGAGATGTGTATGGTTTCTGCCCGACCCCAGAAAGACCAACTAGAGGCATTGGACTCAAGTGGGGCTAGGGGCTCAAGCCAGTCCAATGGCTTGATAGATGGGGACTGGTGTCCGAGCAACCAAGGGACTCTGACTGAGAGCCCGTCCTGAGAATTGGCGGTTCTCTTGGAAGAGGCATGTGTGCGACACTCGTCCATTGGGCAAGAGTGTCGTTGTATGGGGCGAAAGTACCAAAGTTGACCCAACTGGCCGGTCTGTCCGGAAGAATGGTTCAGGTTGGAGAGAGCACACATGTACACACACTGCCAAAACCGAAAGGAGTCACTGGTACCTGACATACTGCTGTGGCGGTAAGATGAAGGCACCACCCAAAGCAAGACTGCAACAACCATGAACGTTGATCAAGAGAGCGCGTCCGAGAAGCCACCTTCCGTTGCCAGAGAAGAATATGGAGGCTAACGGCCTTCAACTGCAAATGCCCACCTGCCCACTGAAACGACGTGAAATAGCTTCCAGCCGCAAAACCTCTGGGAACGCACCTATATCCAAGAGTGTGTTTGTTCTTGTGCAGAAGCTGAGTGGCAAGCCCCTTTCCCCTTTTCTTCTCAGCAGGAACTGCCAGCCTTGCATTAAGAAACCGGATGATAGGTACGTCCAAATAGCAGACATGTGGATGGGGCCCTGACGTGTGTGAACTAAGAAAGCGGAGGCAAATTGTCCCGAGAACGTCTTTAGAAAAACCCTGGAACGTGGCCTGATGTGTATGGTCGGGTGCTCTCAACTCCAATCTGTGCTGTTCAAAATCCCGAATCCGTCTTGGGATACTACTTCAGTTGAGATCCCGTTGCCACGGGTTACTAAGGATTCAGAAGATGCAAGATCCATACCGAATCAATCGAAGGGAGTTGGCCACTCTCTCCCGCAGAAAAAAGTCACCCCTAGAACAACGCCTACTTAAAGTCCACGTGCAGTTCCAATTTGCCACAAGATCTGGACACACAGCCCCGGTGTCCAAGAAAACCTCCTGAAAGGCCACTCAGGACTGCAAATCAGCTACAGTGACGGTGTCCCCAAATTGAATCCCGAGGATGTCACTTGGAAACACCCGCATCTAGATGTCACTCCCGCAAGATTACAAACTTGGCATCTGGCACCCATACGGTTGTCCGGCCAAACTCTTTTGGAGTCTGCGATCTGCAGAGGACTGGCCCTGTCCAACACTGGGCCCTGGGTCAAAACTCGGCGGCATGTTGAGTATATTAATCATACCCCTTGATACACCGGGTAACCCAGCCTGCGATATGTAGCTATCTATACATGTATATATATATATATATATGTATATAGATGTATAGAATACGCTTGCGCACACACACACACGCACTCTATGGACCAAGGTCCAAGCTGAACCTTGGAGCATGCTGGGAGACAATGTGCTTTGGAGATGCTGGGAGGTGGTTTCTTGCCGTGCAGTTTGGACACTTGGACTTCAAGCAGGCTCATCTGGACTTTGGAGGATTCAACATTGGGATCTTGAGTCCAAATCCTTGATGGCAGAAAATCTACATGAATCGAATTTCGCAGGGTTCAAGATATCCCGGACGAGTGTGTGTGTGTGTGTGTGTGGTGTGTGTGTGGTGGGTGTGGGTGTGGGTGTGGGTGTGGGTGTGGGTGTGGGTGTGGGTGTGGGTGTGGGTGTGGGTGTGGGTGTGGGTGTGGGTGTGGGTGTGGATGTGGGTGTGGGTGTGGGTGTGGGTGTGGGTGTGGGTGAGGGTGTGGGTGTGGGTGTGGGTGTGGGTGTGGGGGTGGGGGTGGGGGTGGGCGTGGGCGTGGGCGTGGGCGTGGGCGTGGGTGTGGGTGTGGGCGTGGGTGTGGGTGTGGGTGTGGGTGTGGGTGTGGGTGTGGGTGTGGGTGTGTGTGTGTGGGTGTGTGTGTGTGTGTGGGTGTGTGTGTGTGTGGGTGTGGGTGTGGGTGTGGGTGTGTGTGTGTGTGTGTGTGTGGGTGTGTGTGTTTGTGTGTTGTGTTGAGTGCTGTGTGCTGTGTGTTGCTGTGCTGTGTGTTTTGTCTTGTGTGTTGTGTGTTGATTGTCTTTCCCCAGATAGCTGAAAGTTATAGGGGTTCTAACTTCTAATAAAGAGGGGAAAGTGATTTGCGAGATTGATGAGCTGGTGCTAGGGGGCGTGCAGCAGTTTGGGGTGCTTGTGTAGGTGCTGATTGGGGTGCTGTTTGAGGTGCTGATGGCAGTGCGGGCACATCTTTTCAAGATTAACGGTAGGGTGCTAGGGCATACGGTTTGGGGTGTTTGAGTTGGGTGGGGTGGGGTGGGGAGGGGAGGGGAGTGGGGTGGGGTGGGGTGGGGTGTTGTGTTTTGTGTTATGTTGTGTGTTGTGTTTTGTTTTGTGTTTTTTTTCTTTTTCTGTGGTGTGTGTGTGTGTGTGCGTGGTGCTTGTCTTTTGTTTGTTGTTTCTTGTGTTGTGTTGTGTTTTGTTGCGGCGCGTGTTGTTGTGTTTCTTTGAGAATCGTGAACCGTGAATCCTCCAATTTAGCTTTGTCTAGGTTTTCTGAGGTCCTGGCTGTGGATTCAAGATTCCAATGTAGATTGCATCCAGAATTTGAGACATGAAATCAGAAACCATGATTGCTAGATACATATACCTGGAATGTGCAAATGATTGCAACTTGTAAGCATCAGCCATGTCAGTCCAGCAGGTTGCAGGGCGCGGTTCGCAAGTTGTCGCATGCAATACCGGAAAAGTAGCCCCAACAAACATGGTCATAGTGTAACCTTTGACATTTGCTCGTGAACGCTATCCGGGCTTGAAGTTGGGCAAACTTGCTACAGGCTTACAAGTTGATAAATAGATGGCCTCCAAAATTGTTGAAGGGCTTCCTTTGCAATGTGACGCAACTGCGACGTGATGCTTTTGAAGTCCCAGCACCAGCGCCGCCACAGACGGCAATCAAGCTTCATCCTATAGCGTGTGTGCTGCAAGTGCGGGTAATATATCAAGGGGTATGCGGAACGCGTGAGGCGTGTCACATGATATCTGGAATTGTGTAGATGAATGATCTGACAAACAATCCCCAACCCTCTACAAACCGGCCACATTCCCCCTCTCAAAGGCGCTCCAACTCCCCTACAAGTCAAATCCCTTTAAAAACGGTCAAGTTTCCCTCCAGAAACCTATCCAATCCCCCCTAAAAAGCTGTAGCAACCAATCAAACTCCCCTCTAGAAACCTGTCCGACCCCCTCTAAAACAGGCACCGGCTCACGCAACACAAGACTTCAAGGCAAACTAAAGCACTGTGTGTGCCTCAAAGCCAGCCAAAAGCGGACTGGCCGAGGCGGGCAACGCGAAGCGTTTACAATATTTCGGATTACGGATATTAAGTATGATGCGTGACGCGCGATGCTGTTTAGGCCAGCCTCACTTGCTACCCTATGGGGCGTGTGGCTGAAAACCATGTCTGTTCGGAGAGGTGGAGGCCTTTCTTTTGGCGACGTCAGGAACCAAATGCCCTGGAAACCAGCCAATTCGGACCCGAGCCCCAAGAATTAGGCTGCAAAATGTGCGCTGTGCTCTGCCACGAGCTACTTCGCAGCACAAAGGCTGGCCCGCTGCGCTGAGCGTGGTTGGAAACTTATCCGGCCTTGAGCCGCGACAAGTATGGAAACTCTCTTGAAGAAGTGCACCCCAGTGAGCTGCTTCAAGAATATGCGAGTCGCATGCTTCGCATCGCATTCACGCGGCAATCCGAGTGTGTCACATTGCAGATAGCGCAATGCTCTGGCGCAGCCTCTCGAGCGCCGCAGACAAGCGCGCTGCGCTCTCTGGAAACTGGCCGGCCCGGCTCGGTGCCTGGTGGGTCACGAGGCAAATGAGATTCGAAAAGTTCATCCTGGCCAAGGTCTTGTGAAGATTCCGGACATCTCGCTCCGAGATCTGCGTAGCCAACGGCTGGGCCCCCGCAGACTCCTCCTGACACATAAACCAAGCAAAGGGGAGGGTGATCACTCGAAAAGTGAACCAACTGGAAGTCAGTTCTTAACACAGCAAGGAAATGAAGAATCAAGGATGATCCATGGGCACTGCTTCACAATATCCAAACGTCCTTCAAACGCGCCTTCGTATTGCGAGAATTTCGCGTTTCAAATCACTCACGAAATCCATTGACCAGTGGCATCGTCAAGCGCGGCAAGCCGAATGTCAAGCGGGTGTTTCAAATGGCACAAGCCAAATCACTCTGTCACACGCGAGACCGCGAGACAAAATGCTTGCCATCCAGGTTCCCCGCACCCGACACCGAACCGTCAAAGGGGCCCAGTGTTTCGTGC